>CM032453.1:168526451-168652476 GCA_019049505.1 Pachyrhynchus sulphureomaculatus | reverse complement strand
GACAACAATCAGGGTGAAACTTTTCTCCATGACGACGACGCACATACTGAGCTTTATTCTGCAAAATTTCGAATGTGCTTTCGTCACTGAAGCAGACCTGTCAAAAATAGGAAAAATATATAAACTTCTATGTTTATTTGCTTTATTTAACTGAAAATGATAATAATGTATCAATTATTGATTAAATTGCTGTATCTTACCGATCTCCAGAAGTCCACATTTTTGTCTTGCCATTGTTTGGCCCACTTCAGGCGCTTTGCTTTCATTGCAGCTGTTAACTTGGGCTTCCTGGCGGGGCGACAGGCCTTAAAATCTAATTTTTTTCAATTTTCTTCGAACAGTGCGCTCAGAAGCATTTACGCTAGCATCCTGGAGTTGTGATTTTATTACCTTTGTGGTAGCAAATCTGTTTTCTACACAAATTTTCTTCAAACATCTCTCTGACCGTGGAGTGAAAATTGGTTTTCTACCGCATCTTTTCTTTCTTTTCGGGCTTAATTCCTTCCCTGACTCAATTTTCTTTTTTATGCGTCGTACACTAGCTTCAGAAACCTCCAATCTTCGTGATATTTCTCGGTTTGTAAATGTTTTCGCAATCACAAGGGCCTTCACTTTAGCTTTTTTACGTAGTGAAAGATTGCCTTTTCTACCCATAATGAAAATAGTCCAATTACTTTTTTAAAACACTGCATACAAAAATAAACTAATAACTGAGTAGTATAAAACTGTTAAACAAACAATCACAGTCCATAAAGCCACAGAAACACGTCCGTACCTGACTCGGTTCCGATCGCGACTGATACAGGTTTGTACTTATTTACGTTCATGTATCACTTTGTCAACACAGTGTTGCCATATGTTAAAAATAAAATATAAATATGTAGTCTACAACAATTCTTTTAAATAAAAATCAATAATATTGTAGTTTAAATATACCATTATTGCATAAAAACTCTTAAAAAACATAAAATTACTAAAAAAAATACAGTGCGTCTAATAATTTGGCCAGGGACTGTATATATATATATATATATATATATATATATATATATATATATATATATATATATATATATATATATATATATATATAAATATATAAATATCAATTACGACGCTGTTACGGCCAGGTATGTGCGAAGATCCTAACGGTCGTTTAATGTTTTTATTGCATGAATTTGCCAAATGACTTTCTTAGATCTTGAAAAATATATAACTAGGCTAGGAATCATCTAGTCTAGTACAAAAAAAATAATAATAAATATTATACAGTTTCATGACAGAAGAAATAATGTACTCTCATCATAAATAATCATTAAAACATATTGTCATAATGACTCATTATAAAAATCAGACAATATTAGATATTTACTTCTATTTGGGAAATTCTCCAGCAACTAAGAGTGAACACCACTGTAAAATTTTTAAAAAAATCTATTTTTTTCTTGGCTTAAATGACTCTTTATGGTGTCTAGAATGTGATGCAGGTGTCGTAGAGTAAAGATATATATATATATATATACAAAATTTTTCACGTTAAATTACAACTAAAACTTTAAACGTGTTTTTCTCGAAACTACGTTTTTTCACCTTACCGGAAACATAACACGTTTTTAAACAATCAACTAAAAATTGTGTACACAGCTTTAAGAGATCATAACTCAGGGAATGACGTACGGATTTTACGATTAATGCAATTTTTTTTATTAACAATTTATTACAAAATTTTTCGTCATTTTTTTTCTTGTTGTGTTCATTTGCCTGCCAAATTAACAAAAATCAATATTTTTTCACTTTCCTACGTCTTTCTGTAGATTTTCACGTATAAAATAAGAATATCTTTGTTTCCTCATTCTAGGTTCATCTCATCGTGAGAAATCTCTCCGGTATTGCAAAAAAGGGGTTTTTGTTCCCCGAGGGATACAGCCGCCATTTTGTATTAAAAAATTCTGAAAAAATCAAGTATATTCTTTGATATTTGTATAATAAAAATTTTTGAATCGCAAGACAATATCTAGTATAGCTTTTCGTAAAAAAATTCTTAAAATTCACCTTTTTTTTGACCTGTACAGCGATGTTTACCTTTAATTCCTTTATGGTTTCGTTGGTTCAGATACAAATCTACTCAGACGAATATCCGCACACAACAGGAAGTCATTCAATTTAACAAAGACTTGGAAGAAATTCTATCTTGTAGTGACAGTAACCAAGTGGAATTTAACGCTACAAAAACCCAGGCGGCAGTTTTTTCTAAAAAAGTTAACGTTGCTGATCCCGACATAGTTATCTCGGGGCACGTCATTCCTCTAACATCGCCACTCAATTTGTTGGGCGTTAATTTGGGAGCAAATATGTCCTGGCATGAACATGTTGCAAGCATAGGAAGGAGAGCTTCTCAAAAGTTGGAAATATTATTTCGAACCAAAAAGCTTTACACTCCACAATTGTTAATTCTTTACAAAGCTGAAATTCAACCAACTATGGAATACTGCTCTGATGTTTGGGGCTCCGCTCCGAAACATACACCGCATTTGTTGGATTCTATTCAGAGAAGAGCTGTTCATCTGTTTGGCGATCCGGAACTGACCGGTGGACTTGATTCGCTGGAACATCGAAAAAACGGTTGGCGACTTGAGCCTATTCTACAAATATTTTGATGGAAAGTGTTCGAAGGATGTAGCCCGCTTAATTCCTCCCAGAGCGGTACATGTTAGAAATACACGTCGCGCTAATACTTCACATCCGTATGAGGTTCAGCTTTTCAAGCAATCTTTTATATGGAGAACATCATCCCTTTGGAATAATTTGCCCAGGACTGTGTTTCCCACCGAGTACAATTTACAGCGATTCAACAACAACGTGAATCACTTTTTCCGCACACATGTCGCTCCTGTAGTGCTTTAGGAACTTCCCTGCAGCACGTGTGCTAGATCCATGAAAAAACAAACACGTGACTGCGATTAGCATTTTATCTCCTCCACCAAGTCGAACCGACGACTCTTTAACTACTTTATATGGGGTAATAGACCGAAATCACAGAGTACCAAATCAGGCAAATGAGGGAGGTGATGGTCATGGGATTCTTTGTCAAAAACTGTTACATTGTCGTCAGTCGTAAGTCAGAGATGCTCAGAATTGTTCAATAATTGTCTTCACGAATGATTTGTTTAACACTGACATTGATTTCAGGTACGGGTGCAACCACTGGTCGTCTGGAACGCTAGTCGTCTTCCGCTAAAGGCTAAGGCCTTCGCCAAAACCAGGTGAAAATTTGTGTACGGCTCGGGATTTCGTCCACAAACGGTTTCCTAATCATTTTGTATGTTTTAGTAGCACTCTTTCCGAGTTAAAACCAAAATTTCACATCAACGCGCTGCTCTTTTTTCGTATCCATCGCACAGAGATTCAATTAAACCTTTAGGTAAACCTACATACTGAACAAACTGAAAAAGCTAGCCAGTTGAAACTTGGTACGCAGCATTGTTAGGGATGTACCTACCACCATTTATCAACATGAGTCAATGTTATTTTGCTTTCTTGCTATATTGGATTATCCGGTAACTTTTGGATTGCACCACGTACTTAATGTTCATAATAACCACGCTTAGTTAAAGCTCCCCATTCCTAAGCAGATTAATTCATAGAACGGGTTTATTATCGACCCGTCCACTATCCACACATGTATAGTAAGTGATTGATTACTTTTATTGACTACTAGGCAGTTTCTACACTATAACAATGATTTTATATATAATATATCACCACTACACCAAACACTTTATTTTTGCACTCCACGCGCCTTTCGCTAACCATGTTAGTTTCATCAGGAGTGATGACTGACTAGGTTCCACATTCCCAACAATGATTTGGTAGAACATGTTTTATAATTTGGAACTTAAGATTACATGACAGGGACCTAACTAACTTAGTCTAGGCAAGAAGTTTATATAAACGTATTGAGATAACTTAGGATACTTCATAGGCAGAAAACTTAAAATTAACTTAACATTGGCAGACGGCGGCAGCCTAGGCGTGGAGGAGGACGGTAGGCGGTCGTGACTATGAGGTTGGGGTGCCGAATGACTTTGTCCAGGAATTTAAGCTTGGTGCTGCTGATGAATTCCCGGATTGTGGGCATTTGGAGGTCTCTATGAAGCCGAGTATTGCGGACAAACCATGGAGCTTTGGCGATGATGCGGAAGGCCTTGTTTGGGATGGTCTGGAGGGTGGATCTGCGGCTACGTAACATTCGGCACCATGCTGGACTGGAGTAGGTCATTCTGACTCGGATGATCGTCTTGTAAATTGCCAATTTGTTGCGAATTGACAATTTGCTGACTTGTTCAGGAGTGGATACAGCTTGCCGAGGAGTTGGTTTATTTTCTTGGCGGAGGCGGTAACCTGGTCTTTCCATACCAGCCGCTTGTCGTAATGGCATAGTAAGTAATGGACAAATCAACCAAAAAGTCGCAGTACTTTTGTCAGTCCTCACCTTCAAGTCAATCCAGGATTCTTTTGACGCATGGAGAAAATTTTTTAAAAAATTAATCCTCTAAAAGGCAATTTTTGCGAGAATCACCCAAATTATTGTCGGCACAATTTTGCACTCGAAGATAAGGATAAATAAACTAACTACATATATAAACAATTTAGTAATTTATTTTCTCGTTCGCAGTTAAGTCTAGTAAGAGTGGCTTATATAGCATCATGTCCGAAAAACATTTAGCTGCAGGTGAGACAAATAAAAACATAAATAATGAAATAAATATTACTTGTAACTGAATCATTGCTTCTCAATTATCGACACGACAACAAAATGCAACTGAGCTGCTAACTCTTTCGAAATATTTATTTTTAGGGTCGGTTGAACCTCCAAGAGTCGAAGGGAAACTTCGGGTATATTCCATGAAATTCTGTCCGTTTGCCGAAAGAGCCAGGTTAGTTTTAAAAGCGAAAAATCTTCAACATGACATAGTCAACATCGATTTGCAGAATAAACCAGAATGGTATTACGAAATTCACCCGAAAGGTAAGATTCTTCTAATGAACTATTGACGATCTTTCTCAAAAACTATTTGTCATTAACTCTTGATTATTTATGTAATCAGAAATAGAGATTTTTGCACACGCTGTTCATATTGTACAGTGCAGTAGTGGTAACGTTTTTAATAACCTCATTATATTATTTTTATCCATTTTATCCAACTCTGCAAAATAAGCGTCCGTTTCAGCTCTAACTTTCTCATTCGTCCAGTCAGCCAGCTATTTTTTGAGATTTGGAAACAAGAAGTAATCGCTGAAAGTCAAATCTGGCGAACACGGTGAATATGGAGACACTTCAAAGCAAAGTATGTATGCATGTAGTTTTGCAGTAGCAACTCGAAACGTGCGTAAAGGCGCATTGTCGCGATGAAAAAGCATTTTTTTTTTTGCGAGATGAGGACGTTTTACCTGAATAGCACCCTTCAATTGGTCCAGTAGTGAAGCACAATATTCCCCGGTGATGGCTCTACCTTGCTCCACATAGTCTGTAAGCACAACACCCTGAGAATCACAAAAAAAAACGGTAACCAAGACTTTTCCTGCAAATCGAAACAGTTTTGCTTTCTTGAGCGTACTTTTATCTGCTCCCACCCATTGTTTCGACTGTTCCTTCAGCTTTGGCGTGTAACGATAAATCCCTGTTTCATTTAGTGTCAAAGAAATTCACTAGAATTATGTTTAAACAAATCTAAATACTATTGGAACATGTTTATTTGGTCAACTGTTATTAAACGCGGCACCCATCGAGCAGAAAGCTTTCTCATATCCAAAACATTATGCAAAATGTGGTGGGCACGGCTTATCGAGATGTTTACAATGTAAGCATTTTCGCGTATCTACAGTTACTACGCTCTTGTTAACTGTTGTCACTATTTCGTCGGACGTAGAGGTTTTCAGGCGTCCTGAGCGTTTTGTCATCTTAAATGGATATTCGACCACGTTTAAATTCAGCAGCCTTCTTTTTAATAGTCGAAAACGAAGGGGAAGAATCATTTAATGTAACATTTCAGTCTTTTTCAATGCTCATAGGAGTTAAACCTTTTTAAAACGAAGTATAAACAGATGGTATCTCATTTTAATAATTTTTTTAAAAAATATAAAAACTTGTTTGTGTTTGAAGCTCACAGCATGCCATCTAGTATATAACACTTAATAAAGATCATAATAATTTGGTCATTTAGGCGCCATATCTGTATAATTACAAGAACTTTTGGAACAACTCTCGTATTATATTAATATAAACTAACGATATTTCAGGTCAAGTACCAGCTCTAGTGGATGGAGACAAGATAGTAATAGAAAGTCTAGATGTAGCCGATTATTTGGACGAAAACTACCCCACCCAAAACCCCCTCTATCCCTCAGATGCATCAGCTAAAGAAGAAGATAAAAAAGTAATTCGAGACTTGTTCAGCCCAGCGATGGCCGCTTTTGGAAAAGTCATGTACTCCAGTGAAGAAATTAATGCAGAACAAGCTGTGGAAAATATATTACCTTTTGTGCAACCTTTAGAAGATGAGCTGACTAAGAGGAAAACGAAGTATTTTGGAGGAGATAAACCTGGAATGGTATTTTAAATATATATATATATATATATATATATATATATATATATATATATATATATATATATATATATAGTTTAAAAAAGTACAAAATTTGACCTTAAAAACTAGGTGATTAACGCCAACAGTTTAATCAGAAATGAAACACTCTGTACATTACGAGGCTGGTTTGAAAAGTCCGTGCAAAAATAAAAACCACTTATGTGTTTGGGGTAAACCTTTTTTATTTTTCGACATAGTCTCCTTTTAGGCTTATACACTTCGTCCAACGATGTTCTAGTTTGTTGATCCCTTCCGAATAATAGGATTTGTCCAAGTCTGCAAAAATATCCATTAGTGTCTGCAATCACCTCCTCGTTTGAATAAAATCTTTGTCCCGCCAGCCATTTTTCTTCAAATTGGGGAACAAATAGTAGTCCGAGGGAGCCAAGTCTGGAGAATAGGGGGGATGTGAAACGAGTTGGAATCCTATTTCCATTAATTTTGCGACCACAACTGCTGAGGTGTCTGCTGGTGCGTTGTCGTGATGGAAAAGGACTTTCTTGTGGGCCGATCGCGGGCGTTTTTCTTGCAGCTCGGTTTTCAAACAGTCCAATAACGATGAATAATATTCACTTGTAATAGTTTTACCCTTTTCCAGATAGTCGATGAGGATTATCCCTTGCGAATCCCAAAAGACAGTCGCCCTAACCTTTCCGGCCGAAGGAACGGTCTTCGCCTTTTTTGGTGCAGATTCCCCCTTGGTAACCCATTGTTTAGATTGTTGTTTGGTCTCAGGAGTATAGTAATGTATCCATGTTTCATCTACAGTGACGAAACGACGCTTAAAGTCCTCCGGATTCTTCTGGAACAGCTGCAAACCATCCTTGCAACACTTCACACGATTCCGTTTTTGGTCAAGCGTGAGCAATCGCGGCACCCATCTTGCGGATAGCTTTCTCATGTCCAAATGTTTATGCAAAATATTATGTACCCGTTCAGTCGAGATGCCCACAGCACTAGCAATCTCACGCACCTTAACTCTTCTGTCATTCATCACCATATCATGGATTTGATCAATGATTTCTGGAGTCGTAACCTCCACAGGCCGTCCAGATCGTTCAGCGTCACTTGTGCCCATATGGCCAGTCCGAAAATTTTGAAACCACTTATAAACTGTTCTAATAGAAGGTGCAGAGTCACCATAATGTTTATCAAGCTTCTCTTTAGTCTCCTGAGGCGTTTTGCCTTTCATAAAGTAATGTTTAATCACCACACGAAATTCTTTTTCGTCCATTTCTTGAAAATCACTCGACTTCCTTGATTCACACGAATGCCAAACCCAAAGAAATAGACCAATATGGCTGAAACTTGGTGTGCGTTCATTCAAGAGATGCTGCTAACTAAACATGACCTCGATACGCGCCGGTGGTGCCATCTCTCGGACTTTGCACGGACTTTTCAAACCAGCCTCGTATATCATTTCTGAATTATACAGAAAAAAATGGTAAAATGATCTATCCAGTACTCCCTTTATATAGTTATAAAATAAGTACCGAATTTGACTTTCTCAAGTAAAGAGAAAATAAATTTCTATAATATGAATAAAATCATGCAACATATCGACACTCACCCCCTTTATTCTCATTCTTTGAAACGATATTGCTCAAAAATTCATCCCTATTTAAAACATTACATCATCTCGTTCTCGTGTCAACAGACCGACGGAACTAAGTGACTATGTTTTTCGTGATCTAGGAATCCTAAAACGTGAAGAAAAGCAAAAATCTCGCAATGTGAATTTTTCACTAATTTCCCTGTAGCAAGGAAAGTAAAAAATTAATTCCAAAACATTTATCATGTCCTATATCCCCTTATGCGTTGAAATGTTCAAAACCTTGACCACTCAGTATAAATGAACGCGTTCTGGAAATTCGCACAGCACTTTTCCGTTTCTTCTTCTTTCTTATATGGTGCGTCATATAAGTATATATATGCTTATTGCCTGTTTTATCCCTATTAGGACTTCTCCCATGTGGACATCCATCACTCTCTACATTATCGGAGGTCTACCCCCAGTTCTTTTACCGCAAGGTCGATGTTTGTGAATGGTTAAACAATGATAGTGTGGAAGATGAAATGGCTGACCAAGAATTAATTAAAAGTGTATGCAAAAATGCTAATAAAATAGACAGTGATGACGATGATGATAACGAAGTAGAAGCCACTGACAATATTCCAGTAAAAATGTCACATTCAGAAGGACTAGAGGCCCTAGAAAAAGCGTTAACTTATGTAGAATAACAAGAAAATGCAACCGCCGCGGACGTTTTGCTTATCAAACGTTGGAGAGACATTGCAGCCAAAAACAGAATAACGCAAAACGAGTGCAGTTAAAAATTACCTCATTTTTAAGACATTAAAGTTAAGAATGAAACTGTTTTATTTTCGATTTTCCGTACATATACATAAAATAAGTAAACTAATTGTTCTATTCTTTGTTTTAAAAAATACCTATATACAGTCCCTGGCCAAATTATTAGACGCACTGCAAGATTTCATGTAAAATATTAATTACCGAGTGATATTGTACCGTTTTATTATTTTAAATTGATTTGTTTTTTATTTTTATATTATCCAATCAATTACCTATTTATTTGACATAAATAAAACAGCATTAATTTAGAAAAGCATAAGTTTATTAAGTTTTAAAGAAAAGTGAAATTAATGTTAATGTAAAAGTCAATATTTAGTTGAGCCACCTTTAGCCGCTATCAAAGCTTTAATTCTGCGCGGCATGCTATCAATGCAAGATTGTACTGTCTCCTGCATTTGAGGATGATGATTCTGCACATGAATAATCTTTTCTAGGAGCTGGGTTTTGTTGGTAATCACATCTTTAGCCACTTCTCTTTTCATCAGCTCCCACACATTTTCAATGGGCTATTACCCGGCCAATCCAAGAGAGGGATATTTTTTTCTGCCAAAAAAGCTTTAACAGACCGAGCAGTGTGGCAGGGAGCTCCATCTTGCATGAAAGTGAATGGTTCCCCATTTGGAAACCATTCTCTGAGCTGCGGAATCAACCGATTTTGTAATACTTCTTTGTACTGATCTTGCCTCATTATTCCTTTGACGACGTACAGACGTCCAGTGCCCTTGCCGCTGATGACTGACCAAATCATCACTTTGGTGGGATGTTTAACCGTCGGGACGACACAATCAGGATGAAACTTTTCTCCATAACGACGACGCACATACTGAGCTTTATTCTGCAAAATTTCGAATGTGCTTTCGTCACTGAAGCAGACCTGTCAAAAATAGGAAAAATATATAAACTTCCATGTTTATTTGCTTTGTTTAACTGAAAATGATAATAATGTATCAATTATTGATTAAATTGCTGTATCTTACCGATCTCCAGAAGTCCACATCTTTGTCTTGCCATTGTTTGGCCCACTTCAGGCGCTTTGCTTTCATTGCAGCTGTTAACTTGGGCTTCCTGGCGGGACGACAGGCCTTAAAATCTAATTCTTTCAATTTTCTTCGAACAGTGCGCTCAGAAGCATTTACGCTAGCATCCTGGAGTTGTGATTTTATTACCTTTGTGGTAGCAAATCTGTTTTCTACACAAATTTTCTTCAAACATCTCTCTGACCGTGGAGTGAAAATTGGTTTTCTACGGCATCTTTTCTTTCTTTTCGGGCTTAATTCCTTCCCTGACTCAATTTTCTTTTTTATGCGTCGTACACTAGCTTCAGAAACCTCCAACCTTCGTGATATTTCTCGGTTTGTAAATGTTTTCGCAATCACAAGTGCCTTCACTTCAGCTTTTTTACGTGGTGAAAGATCGCCTTTTCTACCCATAATGAAAATAGTCCAATTACTTTTTTAAAACACTGCATACAAAATAAACTAATAACTGAGTAGTATATAAAACTGTTAAACAAACAATCACAGCCCATAAAGCCACAGAAACACGTCCGTACCTGACTCGATTCCGATCGCGACTGATACAGGTTTGTACTTATTTACGTTCATGTATCACTTTGTCAACACAGTGTTGCCATATGTTAAAAATAAATACAAATATGTAGTCTACAACAATTCTTTTAAATAAAAATCAATAATATTGGAGTTTAAATATACCATTATTGCATAAAAACTCTTAAGAAACATAAAATTACTAAAAAAAATACAGTGCGTCTAATAATTTGGCCAGGGACTGTACGTAATAGCATATCGTATAAATGCTTTTAAGTCAATCTGCAATGTTGTATTCATTTTATAAACTTCTATTTTATAAAAAAAATCGGATTAATCGAAATTTCGATTATCTGAAATCACTTTGGTCCATATTATTTCGGATAATCGAGATTCTACTGTACTTTAATATTATTATATCGTGTCCCAGCCTCCTCTGTTGTTGCTGTTAACCCAGATATACCTCTTCTTGATTTACGTCATATTTCACAGCCTAAACAACATAATTGTTTAGTCTATACTTGCATATTATTTCCATAACTGTATTTATTTTTCGTTCTAGATTGATTATATGATATGGCCATGGGCAGAAAGGACACCGCTTCTCGCCTTCAAGTTAGGACTGAAAAAGCTCCCTTTGAAAAACGATCAAATCCCCAACTTAAGAAAATGGAGCAAGGCAATGCTTGAAGATCCGACAAGCAAAGAGTTATTTACACCTCCGGATAAATTATTTACTTTTACGAATGAGATGATGAATGCATATAAAAACAAAACAAAACTAGATTACGATAATATTTGATGTTTAAAAAATATTATCGCCAATTTATTTTTTACGCTTTAGTTACTCTTACAATAAACAGGAAAACTACAATGGGCAATGTGTTTTAATGAACTAAAATAATCTATATAATTTCGCTTGTAACAGTCACACAAAAAAAAGTTCATCACCACGAACCAAAATACATGGATCTAGGGTATTTTTCGACGCTGAATCCGAATCGAATCGAATTGCCTTTTCCGTACAGTTAGCTTACACTTATATGGCCACTAAAACCATCATGAAAGACTCCGCGAGGTTGCTCTAAGATATATACAATAAAACTGGTCGGAACTTCACACATTTTCATTAATTGAGGACGACGATATGAAAGACTTCAATAACTTCTATAACTATATGAAGAAAAATGGCGCCTATGGAACAAGCCTAGAGATACTTGCCCTCTCGGAGACCCATAAAAGCAATTTTCATATCTTCTCAAAACAACGAAGAACAAGAGATACAAAAATAACTTTTAGAGACAGACCAACAATAATAACCACAAGAAAACACACCGAAACTATTTACCTTCTACTAACAGGCAACCCAATGTCGAGACACTTTGAGCTTCTGACACCACAAAACACTAAAAACATCCCAAATAACAGTGTACCAATAAAAAGAAGCATCGGGCGAGTAACGTAACGGTCGAGGACGTCGCGGGAAACGGCAGCTCGACCAAAACGATGAAGACCGGGCAACTGAAAATGGACCTGCCAAAATTGTTGTGCCGGCGGGTAAGCCGACACCCACCAGGGCGGGAAAATCAAAGCAACGCATAAGTTACACTACAGGAAAAAAAATCCGTAGTTAAATAACCGGTCAAGTGCAAGTTGAACTTGCGCAATTAGTGTTCCGTACGTTGATTGCTTTTAAATAAAAAAAAACCGGTCAAGTGCAAGTTGAACTTGCACAATTAGTGTTCCGTACGTAGATTGTTTTTAAAATAAAAATTTTTGTTAGGGTGGTATAAAATGATCAGTGACTTCACAAAACACACCCCAAATGAGTTTTCAACAAAGTACTGAAAACTGGTGACCTTGAAATTTTGTTTTTTTTTATATACCAAATAAATTATTAAAGGTAATGCACTCGTGATAATTTTCGTTCAATCTATACCCCGTGGAGAATATTCCAGAATTTTTTCAAAATTTTTTGATCAGTACTTTTCGAGATAAAGGTAGGGGACAGCGATTTTTTAAAAGTAATACGAAGAAAAGTGTGCGCAAGTATTACATTATATATATTTTTTACTCATGTTTTCACAAGCTTTCATTTGACACACACTCGTTGACCTAGTAAAAAAAAATTTTTTTCACTTCCGATTTCACCCCTCACAACGAACCCCTTAAGTCAAAATTTATGTTACGGTGGTATAAAATGATCAGTGACTTCACAAAACACACCCCAAATGAGTTTTCAACAAAGTTTGTTTCCGATCTTTACTGAAATCTGATGACCTTGAAATTTTTGTTTTTTTTTTATGTACCATATAAATTATTGAAGGTAATGCACTCGTGATAATTTTCGTTCAATCTACACCCCTGGAGAATATTCCAGAATTTTTTCGAAATTTTTTGATAAGTACTTTTCGAGATAAGGCCCGGGACAGCGATTTTTCGCGAATTTTTAAAAATAATACAAAGAAAAGTGCGCGCAAGTATAATATTATATATATATTTTTTACTCGTGTTTTCACAAGCTTTCATTTGACATCACACTCGATGACCTAGTAAAAAAATTTTTTTCACTTCCGACTTCACCCTCCAAAACTAACCCCTTAAGTCAAAATTTAATTCTCAAAACTACATGGCTCTGATGAGGCCATCAATTCCTATATTATTACCAAATTTCACCTTTCTATGTCAAATAGTTTCGGAGAAAATCGGGTGTGACAGACAGACAGACAGACACCGAAGTGATCTTATAAGTGTTCCGTACGGAACACTAAAAATGTTGTAACGGAAGTATAAAATGATCAGCAACTTAACAAAACGCACCCCAAATGAGTTTTCAACAAAGTTTGTTTCCAATCTTTACTGAAAATTGATGACCTTGAAATTTCTTTTCTTTTTTTTTATATACCAGATAAATTATTAAAGTTAATGCACTCGTGATAATTTTCGTTTAATCTAAACCCCGTGGAGAATATTCCAGAATTTTTTAAAAATTTTTTGATAAGTACTTTTTAAGATAAGGCGGGTGGACAGCGATTTTTCGCGATTTTTTAAAAATAATACAAAGAAAAGTGCGCGCAAGTATTACATTATATATACATTTTTTACTCGTGTTTTCACAAGCTTTCATTTGACACCACACTCGATTACCTAGTAAAAAAAATTTTTTTTTCACTTCCCATTTCACCCCCCAAAACTAACGCCTTAAGTCAAAATTTAACTTTTAAAACTACATGGCTCTGATGAGGCCATCAATTCCTATATTATTACCTAATTTCAACTTTCTATGACAAATAGTTTCGGAGAAAATCGGGGTGTGACAGACAGACGGACAGACAGACACCGAAGTCATCTTATAAGTGTTCCGTACGGAACACTAAAAAAAAAGATTTATAGTGTTATTCTTATTTTGCCCAAAAACATCCCTTGAAATGAGCTAAAACTATAGTAATAATATGTGTGTGAAAAATGGTGGACATTGAATAGTCTAGAAAAGAGAATATGCATTCAAACCACAACAAACTATTTCCATTAATTAAACCAAAATTCACACAACAAATTTTTGTAGCTCTTAGGACAAAATATCTGAATCTGGTGTGACTTAAAGGGTTGAAACTCACCTCTATAGGGTGTGAAAACCACCCCCACCTACGAAGGTATCTCATAAGTTTCAATACGACGAAAATTCATCCTTATAGAGGGTGAAAAGTACCTCTAAAACTCAAATAACACACGTGAGATTAAATGACATGTACAAAAGTTTTTTAGAACAAAATATCTGAATCTGATGTGATAACCAGACATTACTCTTAAAGGGATATTTTTTTTTTTTTTTTTTTTTTATTGGTCTAGCACACGTGCTGCAGGGAAGTCCCTAAAGCGCTCCAGGAGCGGCACGAGTGCGGAAAAAGCGATTCACGTTGTTCTTGAATCGCTGTAAATTGTACTCGGTGGGAAACACAGCGCTGGGCAAATTATTCCAAAGGGATGACGTTCTCCATATAAAAGATAGCTTGAAAAGCGTTGTACGCGGAGTAACAAGCTGAACCTCATACGGATGCGAAGCACCAGCGCGACGTGTATTTCTAACATGCACCGCTTTGGGAGGAATTAAGCGGGCTACATCCTTCGAACACTTTCCATGAAAATACTTGTAGAACAGACTCAAGTCGCCAACCGTTCTTCGATGTTCCAGCGAATCAAGGCCGCCGGTCAATTCCGGGTCCCCAACCAGACGGACCGCTCTTCTCTGAACAGAATCCAACAAATGCAGTGTATGTTTGGGAGCGGAGCCCCAAACGTGGGAGCAGTATTCCATAGTTGGTCGAATTTGGGCTTTGTAAAGAATTAACAGTTGTTGTGGGGTGTAAAGCTTTCTGGTTCTAAATAATATTCCCAATTTTTGAGAAGCTCCTTGCTATGCCTGCAACATGTTCATGCCAAGACATATTTGCTCCCAAACTAACGCCCAACAAATTGAGCGACGAAGCTAGGGGAATGGGGTGCCCCGACATAACTATGTCGGGCTCAGCAACGTTAACTTTTTTAGAAAAAACTGCCGCCTGAGTTTTTGTAGCGTTAAATTCCACTTGGTTACTGTCACCCCAAGATAGAATTTCTTCCAGGTCTTTGTTAAGTTGAACGACCTCCTGCTGTCTGCGGATATTCGCCTGAGCAGCCGATGTCCGAGCGTTCAAGGTGAATGAAGAGACAAGCGTACTGTCATCTGCAAAGCTATAGATTGGGTTCCCGGTCTTTTCTAGCAGATCGTTAATGTAATGAGAAAGAGAGTAGGAGACAGTATGGAGCCCTGGGGCACACCGGCGTTGATAGTGAGGGTGTTAGAAAGAAATCCGTCGACCGCCACTCGTAAAGAACGCTCTCTGAGGAAACATGAGAGCCACAAACAGAACCTTTCAGACATACCATAAGAGCGCAACTTAGCCAACAGTCCATCGTGCCAAACACGGTCGAATGCCTTGGATATGTCAAGAGCAACCGCTCGAGATTCTCCAAAGTGTTCAATTGCGTTGTTCCAAACATGTGTTACATAAGTCAGAAGATCTCCTGTTGATCTATGTTTACGAAAACCATATTGGTGATCGCTAATAATATTGAATCGTTCAAGATATTTTAGAAGATGCTCATTGATAACCTTTTCCATGACTTTCGATATTATTGAAAGCAGTGCAACTGGTCGGTAGTTATTTGGCAAGGTCTTCTTACCTTTTTTAGGTATCGGCTGAACCGTGGCACATTTCCAGCAGGACGGAAATATTCCCTTTCTGTAGGATAGGTTAAAAAGTCTACAGAAAACTGGTGTTAGTTCCCTTGCACAGTTTTTGAGAACTATGGCTGGTATTCCGTCAGCGCCAGAAGCCTTCTTGGTGTCTAGCTTCATTAAAATACGCTTTATGATGCGCTGTCTGAAGACAACATCGGGCATCCTTGACTGCAATATGGGAATAGTAGGTGGTGTTTTTTCCTTGGAAATCGACAGTAGAATGTGAAGCAAAGAGTTCAGCCAACAAGTTCGCTCTCTCAACAGGTGTGGTTGCAATGGAATTATCTGGCCGTGTGAGTGGTGGTATGGTGGATTTGGTAAAATTTTGACTAACTGCCTTAGCGACTGCCCAAAAGGACCTGGAATTGTTGGGACAAGCGAGAAGTTTGTTTCTAATTCGTTGATTGTGTGCCTCCTTGGTTTCGTCGATAATTCCCTTGCATCTGTTCCGGGCATGAACAAAGATGTTTCGATTTACGGCGTTAGGATTTTCACGCCATTGTCGGTAGGCGATATGTTTAGAAGCAACAGCTTCTTTGCATTTTCGGTCGAACCAAGGCTTGCCGTTGGAGGAGCATTTCTTCGAAAAAGGGATGTAAGCTTCCATACCAGCCAAAATAACATCGGAGACCTCCCTGGCGCAGTCAGATGGGTTATCGGATCGAAAACAAACGTCCAACCAAGGAAAAGTTCGAAAGTATTCCATGAGATCTTCCCATTTAGCAGATTTGTAGTGCCAAATCTTGCGCGGCCTAGGCGTCTCTCTGTCACTGATTGGCAGGATACTCGATGTCGAAAGCAGTTTATGGTCGGAAGAACCTAACGGCGGATTTACGGTGACCGTGTAAATCTCCGGATTGGTGGTTAAAAACAGATCAAGAAGACTGGCGAACTCCCCGTCTCGATCCGGGATCCGTGTTGGTTCGTCAATAAGCTGAGTTAAGCCATAACTGATTGAGAATAATTCAGCTTCACGACCTTGTTCGTCGGTAGTATTTGAATATTTGAGCCAGTTGATATTGTGGACATTAAAGTCGCCCAGGATGGCAATTTCGGCACTTGGATAGTTACTTTGTAAATGATCGATGGTGTCTGCAAGAGAAGCGAAAAGTGTTCGAAAATTGGTATCACTTGGTAGTCGATACAGGATACAGATGAACCTTGTGGTTTGTCGAGTCGTTATTTTTAACCACATAACATCAAAGTTTGGGGGCTCCAGAGCTTCTTCTCGTTGACAAGAGAGGTCGCTTCTGACAAAAAGACAGATTCCAAAGTTACGCCTAAATCGGGAATAGAAGTCGTACCCAGGATAAAGATAGTTGACCGTGCTGGTCGATGGACTGACCTTGGTTTCACATAGAGCGAGTACATGAGGTTTATCTGATTGCAGGTGTTGATGCACTGAATTTATGTTCGAGTTTATACCTCGTATGTTGCAAAAATCTATCTTAAAATTATGATGTCTGCAAGTCGACGCCTCCAAACCAGCCCCCACCCGGAGATCCGAACGGGGGGGCCATTCTACCTCCGGAACTTCTTGCATCCAGGCGCCTCATCATGCTCTTTGGTCCTACAGTAGTTAATGTGGAATTTTCCTGTTCTGTCACATGTTTATCTTTGCCTTCTTTGGCTTTGATCCAGGGGGTGTTATTATTGGGTAGTTTGGGTTCTGACCAGATACTTTTCCAATGATCTGTGAGTTCTTGTTTGTTTGGTGGTTCGGTCACTGCTGTCTGTTTGCTGTGCATAGTTTTCCGGTAGAACTGTGTTTGGCTTCTTCGAAAGAGGTTGTTGGTATCTTTCCTCTCGTTTGGTTCTTTGTATCTACGAAGTCTTGCGGCATATACGGATAATTTTTGTTTCAGAGTATCCAGGATTTCTGGCAGTGTTCTGTCGGGAGACCCGGACTTGATCTTGTTTATACTCTGTGTGACTCGTTTGGACACGTTCCCGTTGATAAACTGGGTAAGGTGTCCTAGATATCTCCTGATGTTGTTGATTTGGTTTTCCATTCTTATTTGCCGTTTGAATTTTGGTTTTGCGCTGTTGGTATTTCTTTGTCGTTGCGGGAGTTTTTGATTAAATACTTCGTCGGTTGCGTTTGGGATTGATGGTGGTGGGTCTAGGCGGCGAGTGATTCCCTTTTCAGTGGTTTCCTTGTCAGGACTTGTGCTTTTATGAAAGCAACGCATGGTGTGTTCGTTTGTTCCTGTAGTATAACTCATGCGTTGCCTTGATTTTCCCGCCTTGGTGGGTGTCGGCTTACTCGCCGGCACAACACTTTTGGCAGGTCCATTGTCAGTTGCCCGGTCTTCATCGTTTTGGTCGAGCTGCCATTTCCCGCGACGTCCTCGACCGTTACGTCGCTCGCCCGATGCTTCTTTTATTGGTCTACTGTTATTTGGGATGTTTTTAGTGTTTTGTGGTGTCAGAAGCTCAAAGTGTCCCGACATTGGGTTGCCTGTTAGTAGAAGGTAAATAGTTTCGGTGTGTTTTCTTGTGCTTATTATTGTTGGCTTGTCCCTAAAAGTCATTTTTGTATCTCTTGTTCTTCGTTGTTTTGAGATGATATGAAAGTTGCTATTCTGGGTTTCCGAGAGGGCAAGTATCTCTAGGCTCGTTCCATAGGTGCCATTTTTCCTCATATAGTTATAGTAGTTGTTGAAGTCTTTCATATCGTCGTCCCCAATTAATGAAAATGTGTTAAGTTTCCGACCAGTTTTGTTGTATATATCTTAGAGCAGCCTCTCGGAGTCTTTCATGATGGTTTTGGTGGCCATATAAGTGTAAGCTAACTGCACGGAAAAGGCAATTTCCATCACCTACAATGTCGGATCTGGTAAAACTATCGGGAGTAGTTTCAGCTGAGGCGGTTGGTTGGATCGTTTGTCGTTGTTGTTGTTGTGGTGGTGCTGTAGCAGTTTGTACGACAGGGGTCCGCCTCCTCAACACCCTGCCATTATCACTAGTATAATTATTATTATTTGACATAGTGTTCCCACGAGTATCCTAGGAAAGAATGGTCGACTGCGGCAGAGCCCGGATGCCACAGCATATCTCTACGGAGATATTACAAAGTTTCAATAACGACGAAGAAAGTACTGGCTTGGGGATGAGTCTCAACCCTTTAAGAGTAATGTTTGGTTTTCACACCAGATTCAGATATTTTGTCTTAAGAGCTACAAGAAATTGTCCTTTGTACATGTTATTTAAACTTATGTGCGTTATTTGAGTTTTAATACTTTTCACTCCCAATAAGGGTGGAGAGCTTGCTGTGGTTCGAATGCACATTCTCTTCTTTAGACTATAAAATATCTACCATTTTTCACACTTCATTAAGAGTCATTACATTATTACTATTATTCTACCCCATTTCAAGGGATATTTTGAGCCAAAAAAAAAAAAAAATGACACGATAAATCTTTTTTTTAGTGTTCCGTACGGAACACTTATAAGATCACTTCGGTATCTGTCTGTCCGTCTGTCACACCAGATTTTCTTCGAAACTATTTGTCATAGAAAGTTGAAATTTGGTAATAATATAAGAATTAATGGCCTCATCAGAGCCATGTAATTTTGAAAGTTAAATTTTTGACTTAAGGGGTTAGTTTTGGGGGTGGGGGTTAAATCGGAGTGAAAAAAAAAATTTACTTTTCTTTGTATTACTTTTAAAAAATCGCGAAAAATCGGTGTCCACCCGCATTATCTCGAAAAGTACTTATCAAAAAATTTTGAAAAAATTCTGGAATATTCTCCATGGGGTGTAGATTGAACGAAAATTATCACGAGTACATTACCTGTAATAATTTATCTGTATATAAAAAAAAAAAAACAGAAATTTCAAGGTCATTAATTTTCAGTAAAGATTGGAAATAAACTTTGTTGAAAACTCATTGGGGGGGGGGGGTGTTTTGTGAAGTCACTGATCATTTTATACTTCCTTTACAACATTTTTTATTTTAAAAGCAATCAACGTACGGAATACTAATTGCGCAAGTTCAACTTGCACTTGACCGGTATTTTTTTAACTACAGATTCGAATTTAGCGTCGAAAAATACACTAGATCCATGTATTTTGGTTCGTGGTAATGAATTTTTTTTTGTGGGGCTATGTTATAAGTTATGATCAAATTTTTAAGGCTCCTTAAAAGTGACCTGTGAGAAGCAAATCAACTATACTAAAACTTGCTTCCTCTGCCTAGGACTAACACCAGCCAGCAACCATTCTTGGTGGTGGTTGTTATGTCTTAATCTCGAGGTCATGGGGGCACTTGCAGATTAGTAGAATACCACCCCAAATGAGTTTTGAACAGTTTTTTTCCGACCTTACCAAAAACTTATGACCTTGATTTTTTTTTTTTTTATATTCCAGATAGATTATTAAAGGTAATACACTCGCGATAATTTTCGTTCAATTTATACCCTGTGAAGAATATTCCAGAATGTTTTCAAAATTTTTTGAACAGTACTTTTCGAAATAAGGGCGGAACAGCGATTTTTTGCGATTTTTTACAAAACAATACAAAGAAAAGTCTGCGCAAGTATTACATAACATATATTTTTGAAAATGTGTTTTTTACATTTGACACCCCAATCGATGACCAGGTAAAAAATTTTTTTTCACTTCCGAGTTCACCCCAAAACTAACCCCTTAGTCAAAATTTAACCTTCAAGTAAATAAATCAATAAATAAATGCTTTATTTTAAATCAATATACATGGTATATGAAACGAAATGACGTCAAAATAAAGAAAATATGACAAATAATTACAAATCCGGACAAAAATCCCTAATCCTATATGGTTCTGCGGTTATTAATAACTTCTTAATCTCTGCTTTGAATCTTTTGACAGAGTTAATATTTTTGATTTGGTTTGGTAGGGCATTCCATAAATTTACACACATATAAAGGGGCGATTTCTCAGCAATTGTAAGTCTATGCACTAAATATTTAAAATCCATTGTTCTAGTATTATAGCCATTTTCTGATTTAAATTCAAATAGATTTTTATTTTGAAAGAAAAACATTAAGTTTTCGTAAATATATATCGCATACACGGTCATCATGCCCATCTCTTTAAACACCGATCCACAGCTTTGTCGATAATTCATTTTTTTTACGATTCTCAAAATTCGTTTTTGAATAATAAAGACATTTTCTACCATGCTATCCCTTCCCCAGAATATAATACCATACTTAAGAACCGATTCAAAATTGGCATAATATAGTACTCTGAGAGAAGTTTCGTTCAAATATTTACACAAAACCCTTATACCATAACACACCGAGTTTAATTTCTTACATAATTGGATTATTTGATATGACCAGTACAAATGTTCATTTATGTAAATTCCCAAAAATTTAGCATGTTGGGTTAGTTCAAATTTTTCATTATCCAAATCAATATGTCCTGGCACAGCAATATTTGACTGTTTTGTTTTAAACATAAGGAAATTTGTTTTTTTTCTTTATTCACAATCAATTTATTTGTGCGAAACCAATCAGCCACCCTGTCAAAAATTTTTTTTTGCTTTAGTTATGAGATCTTCTATGGTCTTACAGCTAATAATTAATTTGTATCATCTGCATACTTTACAATATGCTGATTTGGAGACTCCAGTAATAGGTAAAGATCATTTATAAAAATTATGAACAGAATTGGGCCCAATATGCTCCTTTGTGCGATTCCCATATCATTAGCTAAGATTTTCGAATATGCGGTTTTTTTACCGTTTTTAGTTACGGTCACCGATTGCATTCTATTATTCGATTATTTACATACGATTTAAGCCATTTTAATGCATTACCCCTTATTCCATATTTTTCAGTTTTTAAGATAAGTAATTCCCTATTTAGGCAATCATAATCTTTTGTTAAATCTAGTAGCATAGCAAGAGTAAGATCTCCCTTTTCCAGGTGCTCAAGAATACTTTTAATGAAGGCAAAAAAAATGGCTGTTTGAGTTGATTTACCCTTTAAAAACCCATGCTGACAACGACTAAATAGATTATTTTGTTTAAAAAAATTTATTATTCTGGTGCTCATTGCATATTCAAAAATCTTAGAGAAGCCTGGTAACAGACTTATAAGTCTGTAGTTGTCCAACATTTCTGGATCCCCTTTTTTAAAGCAAGGTTATATTAATGTTACTTTTAGATTATCAGGAAATATTCCAAACTTGAACGAATTATTTATAATATAACATAAGACATTTCTCAACTCAGTCGCTGAGCTTTTAACAATGCTGGTTGGAATCTCATCAATTCCACTGCTATGTTTATTTTTTATTTTCTGTGTTATCTTACAAATCTCGTTTGTTGTTACAGGATTCAGAAATATTGAACTTATATTATCATTAATTTTTGAACTAAATGGAATTTTTGTTAGTTTATTTACTAAACCTGGTACAATCGATAGTAGGAAGTTGTTATAATTAGTGGCAATTTGGTCCGGTAAACCCGGCACTTGTATATTACGGTTTGTCCCTAATCCATTAATTTCTTTGCATATAGTCCACATACATTTAGATTTATTATCTGATTGTCTTATTCGGTGTTCATATTGTTCAGCACGAGCACTAACCAATAACTTGTCATAGACTTTTTTATGGTTGACATACATTTCTTTATATCTATTGTCACGTTTTGATAATGTTAACAGAATATCTAACCTATTCTTATATGCTATAATGTTTTCATCCTTATACAGTTTTGCTTTTCGTTTTTTTGCCCCTAACTTTAAAGGATATTCATAATTTCATTTCATTGTTTATTGACATCTGTAATGAAAGACTAATATTGTCAAATTTCCACTTTATTTAGTTTCACTGAAACTGTATGACGCGTTTCGCTTTACTATAGCTTCTTCTGATACAAAATGATATTTGAGTATTAGTGTTGTTACATTTTTATAAATATCCTAAGGTAGATAGGTAATAAAATTAATACTATATGCTAATGACTATTGCTGGGAAATCCATTCTGAATATTAATTGTATAAATTGAGTAAAGGGGAGTTACCATGGGCCAGACAGGTATCTTTTTGTTCGTTTAAAATGATGTCTGAATTTTTAATTCTATTTATTTCTAAATTTTCTAATAGGTTTAATTTTACGCTTTTGTTTTGTATGTGTAGAATTTTAAATTTATCGTCAAAAAGATGATTTGATTCTGTTAAATGATTACTGTACGCTGAGTCAGTTTTTTGTTTTTTAAATAGCTTCTTTTATGTTCTAAAATCCGAGTTTCGAATGAGCGACCTATCTGACCTAACACATGGGCTGAAAAGTCCCGGGCCTAACAAAGAAAACACGGTTTTTTTGGTTCAAAATTAGCTTTATTCATCAACGTAATCTCCATCAAGAGCAACGCAATCATTCCAGCGCCGCTCTAACATTTCAATACCACTTTTGTAGAACGATTTATCTTTTGCCTCAAAATAGGCCTCAGTTTCAGCGATAACCTCTTCATTCGTGCGAAATTTCTTACCGGCGAGCATTTTTTTCAGGTCTGCGAACAGCCAGTAGTCGCTGGGAGCCAAATCTGGCGAATACGGTGGATGTGGGAGCAATTCGAAGTTCAATTAATGTAGTTTTGCCATTGTTTTGATTGACTTGTGACACGGTGCGTTGTCTTGATGAAACAAAATTTTTTTCTTTGCCATATGCGGTCGTTTCTTTGCAATTTCGGCCTTCAAACGCTCCAATAACGCTATATAATATTCACTGTTGATGGTATTTCCTTTCTCAAGATAGTCGATGAATATTACACCACGCACATCCCAAAATACCGAGGCCATAACCTTTCCAGCCGATTGTTGTGCTTTCGGGCGCTTTGGACGAGGTTCACCAGTTGCTGTCCACTCTTGTTTTTAATCAACAGTGAGCAAACGCGGCACCCACTTTGAACAGAGCTTTCTCATAGTCAAATGCTCATGCAATATAAAGCCAACACGTTCTTTTGATATCTTTACGATGTCAGCTAACTCACGCAACTTCACTTTTCGATCATTCAAAACGATTTTATGGATTTTTTTTTATGTTTTCTGGTGTTACCGCCTCATTTAGACGTCCACTGCGTTCTGCATCATCGGTGTCTCTACGACCACGTTTGAAGTCAGCAAACCAACGTTTTATTGTTGTTTCTGATGGAGCGGAGTCCCCATAACACTTTTCAAGCCATTGCTTCGCTTGAACGGTATTTTATCCCATCAAGAAGCAGTGTAAAATTAAAACACGAAATTGTTTTTGATCCATTGTTTTGAAAATAACAAAAGTAGCGTCACTCTTAGCACAATAACTCACAAACTAATGAATAGAATATCATGAAATTTTAACAGCTGTCTTTTGAAGGTTAGTATTAACTGAAAAAAAGGTGACTGCAATAAAACTAGCGCCATCTATGTGTTAGGCCCGGGACTTTTCAGCCCATGTGTTAAATGTAAGTAAGAGGCATAGCCTAACTTAAATTCAATACAGACAATGACAATGACAATACCCAAATATCATTTTGTATCAGAAGAAGCTATAGTATAGCGAAACGCGTCATACAGTTTCAGTAAAACTAAATAAAGTGGAAACTTGACAATATTAGTCTTTCATTACATTCGTTATGAATTTCCAAGTAACAGCCACAACAATTCAAAGTTTATTGACATCATTCGTTCTAGCCTGATAAACCTCTTCCCAACTACACAGCTACTCACAGCTCTAATGAGGCCATCAATTCCTATATTAGTACCAAATTAGAACTTTCTATGTCAAATAGTTTCAGAGAAAATTGGGTGTGATAGATAGACAGACGGACGGATGGACAGGCATCAAAGTGATCTCATAAGTCTCATAAGTGTTCCGTACGGAACACTAAAAAAAATCTTCATAACTACCGTATTGCTTCGGATCGTCCAACTGAATTCATAGATGACATGCAATTTATTTATCATACAAAAAATGCATATACCTGAAAACATATCTTCAAAACAATACAAAATATTTTCAGTATCAGTATACGATCATTAAAGCACGTATAAGATAAAGAAACGAAAGATAAAAAGGATATATAAGTATCTGGAGCACTTTTATCTAACCATGCATTCAGTAAAGTTGCTCGATTAGGTTCTTTATAAAGTGCCATAACATACGCCATGTCTGTAAAGCATTTAGCAGCAGGTAAGAAAACAAAAAAATATCAATAAATAAACAAAGTTATCTTTATTATGTATATTAATTTATTAATAATTACGACATAAGTGTAACTGCTTGAATTTGAAATATTTATTTTTATTTCTTATGTTGAGAACAATTTGACGCTTAATTACACAGGTATATAAAAAATTCTCTGTCTTTTAAGTGAGACATGTATCTTTTTAAGTATTTTTTTGTCAGAAAACACACTTAAAGTTGCCAGAAAACTATTAAATTGAAAAAATACATTTTTCGAACATCTTTAAATGTTCTGAATCTATATTTATTATAAAAACTTAAATATTAGGTTTTAGTGTTCATGTTTAACAAGAAACTTCCATGCACCACCTTTAACTAAGCTACGTAAGAAAATGCTGTTTAAAATAAATATGTGTAACCGATACTTAATAAAAAATATTTTAGAAATGTAATACTCATACTAACTTACTAAATCATTTGCTCACTTACCCATTTCTACACTCACTCACTCACTTACTCACTCACCCACTAACATTCCCCCATATTCACTCAATCAATCAATCTAGCCACAAAACTGACTTCTGAAACTGTCAAGGGATTTACATTAGACTGAATTTTACATTTATTCCTAAATAGTACACAGAAATTTTTTTTCAACACTAAACACTATTTCTCATGTTTTGATATCCAATTCGAATTTGAAACTGAAAAAACCACTAGAAATAATAGTTTTGTTCGCTGTTGCAATTATTTACTTAAAAAAGCATTTTGCCCACCACATTTCAATTTAATAGTTTTCTGGCAACTTTAAATGTGTTTTCTGAAAAAACCTCACGGTGGATGTCTTTTTAGTGTTCCGTACGGAAGACATAAGATCACTTCGGTGTCTGTCCGTCTGTCACACCCGATTTTCTCCGAAACTATTTGTCATAAAAAGTTGAAATTTGGCAATAATATAGGAATTGATGGCCTCATCAGAGCCATGTAGTTTTGAAAGTTAAATTTTGACTTAAAGGGTTAGTTTTGGGGGGTGAAATCGGAAGTGAAAAAAAAATTTTTTACTAGGTAATTGAGTGTGGTGTCAAATGAAAGCTTGTGAAAACACGAGTAAAAAATTTATATATAATGTAATACTTGCGCGCCCTTTTTTTTGTATTATTTTTAAAAAATCGAGAAAAATCGCTGTACACCCGAGTCCATCACGAGTGCATTACCTTTAATAATTTATCTGGTATATAAAAAAAACTAAAATTTCAAGGTCATCAGATTTCAGTAAAGATTGGAAACAAACTTTGTTGAAAACTCATTTGGGGTGTGTTTTGTGAAGTCACTGATCATTTTATACTTCTGTAACTAAATTTTTTATTTGAAAAGCAATCAACGTACGGAACATTAATTGCGCAAGTTCAACTTGCACTTGATTTTTTTGAATTTAGCATAAAAAACAAATTGTTCCAAATTAAATTAAAAATAAAAACAGGTCAAGTGCAAGTTGAACTTGCGCAATTAGTGTTCCGTACGTTGATTGCTTTTAAAATAAAAAATATTGTTACAGATGTATAAAATGATCAGTGACTTCACAAAACACACCCCAAATGAGTTTTCAACAAAGTTTGTTTCCAATTTTTACAGAAATCTGATGACCTTGAATTTTTTTTTTTTTTTTTTTAATGCCAGAAAAATTATTAAAGGTAATGCACTCGTGATAATTTTCGTTCAATCTACACCCCGTGGAGAATATTCCAGAATTTTTTCAAAATTTTTTGATAAGTACTTTTCGAGATAAGGCGGGTGGACAGCGATTTTCCGCGATTTTTTTAAAAATAATGCAAAGAAAAAAGTACTACATTATATATATATTTTTTACTCGTGTTTTCACAAGCTTTCATTTGACACCACACTCAATTACCTAGTAAAAAAATTTTTTTTTTCACTTCCGATTTCACCCCCCCAAATCTAACCCCTTAAGTTAAAATTTAACTTTCACAACTACATGGCTCTGATGAGGCCAATTCCTATATTCCTATATTTCAACTTTCTATGACAAATAGTTTCGGAGAAAATCGGGTGTGACAGACGGACAGACAGACAAACACCGAAGTGATCTTATAAGTGTTCCGTACGGAACACTAAAAAGCATTTAGCCCACTACATTTCAATTTAATAGTTTTCTGGCAACTTTAAATATGTTTTCTGAAAAACCTCACGGTGGATGTCTTTTTTTATGATTTTTTTGGATTTAGCATAAAAAACAAATTGTTCCAAATTAAATTAAAAATAAAAACCGGTCAAGTGCAAGTTGAAATTGCGCAATTAGTGTTCCGTACGTTGATTGCTTTTAAAATAAAAAAAATTTTGTTACAGATCTATAAAAATCATCTTCACAAAACACACCCCTGTTTTCAAAATTTGATGATCTTTACTGAAATCTGATTTTGATTTTTTTTTTTTAATACCAGATAAATGATTAAAGGTAATGCACTCGTGATAATTTTCGTTCAATCTACACCCCGTGGAGAATATTCCAGAATTTTTTCAAAATTTTTGATAAGTGCTTTTCGAGATAAGGCGGGGGACAGCGATTTTTTCGCGATTTTTTTAAAAATAATACAAAGAAAAGTGCGCGCAAGTATTACATTATACATACATTTTTTACTCGTGTTTTCACAAGCTTTCATTTGACACCACACTCGATGATCTAGTAAAAAATTTTTTTTTTCACTTCCGATTTCATCCCCCAAAACTAACCTCTTAAGTCAAAATTTAACTCTCAAAACTACATGCTCTAATGAGGCCATCAATTCCTATATTATTACCAAATTTCAACTTTCTATGTCAAATAGTTTCGGAGAAAATCCGGGTGTGACAGACAGACAGACAGACACCGAAGTGATCTTATAAGTGTTCCGTACGGAACACTAAAAATACTTAAGAAAACACGTGTGTCACTTAAAAAACAGATTTTTTTTTGTATACCATGTGTTATTGATAGTCAAACATTTAAGGGTGGGGGACGGGGGTTAGAAGAGAGTATCTCTGAACACATTACGTCATATATAATTTTTAGATTAAGTACAAGTAGAAGATTTCGTTTATGGGGGACGCTTACCCCAGGAATTCGAAAATTAATGTAATGAAAGACTAATATTGTCAAATTTTAACCAATAAAGTGGAAATTTGACAATATTAGTCTTTCATTAACATTCGTTATGAATTTCCATCAAGTAACAGCCACAACAATTCAAAAAAAAAAAAAAATCGAAAATTTCTAAATCCCACTATAGTAGTTGAAATAAGTGTGTAATTATATTCTGACGAAAATCATAAGGATATTTAAGCTAAAAACCTAATCGAAAATACTTTTTTGTCAATTTATATTTGAAATGATCCAGTATTTTATATTTTTTAAACAACCAATTCTATATTGGATTTCTTGGGGTCAAATATTTCTTATTTATTCATTTTCCGCAACCTCGGGTCTCGTTACTACTTAATGAGTAAGATTTGCTGCTTGTTGGCTTAAATTAGCCGGTAAAAAAAAACTTGGTAATGTCATCAAATGATTGTTATTTATTTACATCTAGAGATCATCAACCTCGTCTGAAATCCAATCGGAATCGCGGTGGAAAATCTTATCATAGAATCTTTTCTGTCGCTGTTGTCATGGATTGTCCATTAAAAAATATACTATTTAAAAATCTTTTATATGATTCGACAAGAATTTCCATTAATATGCTAATGCATCCGTAGATCGTCCAGTCCCCATGATCGTCGATGATCACCAGGTATCTTCGGGGCATACTTTCGATCCCATTTTGAGCGTATTCTTGGAGCAAAGCTTTCCAAATTGCCCACATTTGCCGTGACAACTACTTTACTGTGTCCACCTTTTTACTACGAAGCTTCTGCTCGATACATATTCTCGATTGGGCTTGTATCGGGCGACCGGATTCTCCTTTTCACGGGCCACACTCCAATGTTTGTAGTCGTTATCCTCTGGAAATTCTCATTTTTTATGGACAAACCACCGTTTGGCAGTCGGTATTAAGGCCCTCTTGTACATCTGCAGCACTTTTTTAGCGTTCAAATTGTAGGTAAAGATACGAAGTCTCCCAAAACCTTCTTCCGAAAGACATTCCCAAACACGGATTTTCACAGGGTGTTTCACGGTGCGCTGAGCCAATTGGTTAGTGGAAATTGATCAGGCGCGTGAGGTGATAACATAACCTTCTAATGAAGCTTCATCGGAAAAATTTGCATCGCTCGAATCTCGATCTATGTTTTTTTTCTGTCCACGAGCATGTGTTTTTTCGCTCTGTAATGGTTTCTAGATTGTACTCTACCACTTCAAATCGTTCGTCCGAAGATGAGTGCGAATCGTTTCATTCGATATATCCAAACCTGTCTGCTTTGGTTAATTAAATTATTTTTGATTGCACTTAACATCTCAAATAACTTTAAAATTTAAACCTTTCAACAATTATATTTTAGAATATAATTGAGTATACAATCATTCGTGTAAAGTAAGCAGAAATTTCTAGGACATTAGCTTACGTAACCGAAATAATCTAATATCTTTTGTACGGGTATTTTGGTACTTCTAAAGAAATTTCCGTTCATATCTCGTTTTTACATTAAATTTGCTTTGAAGGATTTGACAAAATCTAAATCTTATTGTAATAATCGCAGGAAACAATTTTATGATGCTCAAAGAACTGGAAAATTACCTGGGGATCCGTGAGAGGCTTCTTTCAGAATTACACTAAATAGATTCTATCAAAGAAATAAAAATATCCATGAGAATAATTAATATAGGTGATTAATAATGTACAGAGTGATCATTTTTAGACGCCCGGCCCCGATTTATGAAAAACTGTTGGATATTTATTTTTTTTAAATGTAGAATGGTATAGCGCATGTTAAGGAGTATACTGACGTATTTGACATTTGGTAGTGAAACATAGCTGGGCATCGCGACGCCGAACAACTTTTTCTTTCTATCGACATACCTTTTGTAAAACGGTATCGGAAAGCTCTAATTTTTCTCAACATTTTTTCCTTAAATTGTTTTTTTTCTAATTTGTTTTGCAAAAAAGTTATGCAACAAAAACCCTCTAAAATATTATTTTTTTGGTTATTACGGTTGCCATGGATCGTATGCCACGTTTGGCGGTGTTCAAATAATTTATCTAGTAGGCGGCTCTCATACTTCAACCTGACAGTAACTATAATAATATTACTAACTATGCTTTTCAGGTTTTTCCTTTAATAAAATAGTTTTGAACGATAAAAAACAAGAATACATTATTTTTTTTAAAATTACAAAAAGTCTATATAACTTTTAATATTACATAACCTATTACATACAGGGTGTCCCAGTATTTAGTGTACCTAGAGTTATTGTAAATTTCTCGGATGAAAATATGACCATTTAACCTAACTTACCTTAGAACAAAAATTCGTAATTTTTGAGATACAGAGTGTCAAAGTTATACTTTTATTTTAGTTTTTCTTAAGTAGCTTTCTTAATAATTGTATTTTTTGTACAAGATTCGGGGCTAAGGAGTTTTCTGAGATGAGAAATCGAAATCAACTCACAGATTTGTTGTAAATCGTAGGGAGCGCCACTTATTACACTGTGTATACTTTTAAATTGACTTAACTTTTTTTATACCACTATGTGTGATATTTTTATTTAAATATTCGTATTCTTTGCCATCGCCTGTCTAAAAAAGCACTCTTGGTATGTTGCTCCGAACAACAGATTCTGAGATAAAGGGATGTTTGTTTCCATTTTTTAATTCCATTGTCTAATTCGCAAAGAGTTTCTTCTTACATCTTATTATGGTTGTTAGCCTTTATATATATATATATATATATATATATATATATATATATATATATATATATATATATATATAATATATATATAATATATATATATATATATATATATATATATATATATATATATATATATATATATATATATATATATATATATTATTATATATATATATATATATATATATACATATACATATATATATATATATAATATATATATACATATATATATATATATATATATATATATATATATATATATATATATATATATATATATATATATGTATATGTATATATATATATATATATATATATATATATATATATATATATATATATATATATATATATATATATATACATATATACATATACAGTCGACACTGTTTATAGTGAAACTCTATATAATGAAAAATTCTTTATAGTGCAATTTTTTCAAGACCTAGAATATTTTAATGAAATTTCATGTAAAAAGCCCTACATATAGTGAATCTGTAAAATAGTAACACTCTATATAATAAAATTTTTACCGGAATTTTATGTATAAATTTTTATGCATTTATTGAGATCTTGGCCATTTTCGAGTTTCCCATTTTTATCTAACATTAGCACGAATTCCATTTTTATGACGCATTCTTTTGAAAAGGTTCTTAACGCGTTTATAACGCCTAATGGTTGACAATAAATCAGGTAGATTTCCGTGAGAAACCTGGGGAATAACCCATTTTATAGAAACCCGGGGAAAACCCATTTTATAGTCGAGGCCTAGTAATTGGCAAATTCAGGTTCAGTTTCTTTTTGTTTAAGAATTAAGTAAGATGTCCAAGCGAGTGTGTTTAAGTTTAGCTGAGAAAATTAAAGTTTTGGAGGAAGTTGATAAAGGCTGCAAAAAAGTTTTATTTTATTTAAAAGTATACACAATGCAATAAGTGGCCCCCCTACAATTTACAACAAAACTGTGAGCTGATTTCGATTTCTCATCTCAGAAAACCCCTTGGTACCGAATCTTGTACAAATAGTATAATTATTAAGAAAGCTACTTAAGAAACACTAAAATAAGAGTATAACTTTAACACCCTGTATCTTAAAAATTACGAATTTCTGGACTAAGGTAAGTTGGGTTAAATGGCCATATTTTCATCCCAGAAACCCATAGTAACTCTACATACACGGAATACTCGAACACCCTGTATTTATAAAATTAAATGTTTGAAACTCAAAAAGAAATTTTCTGTATGTCTTCCTTCTTCTATCATGCATTTTTCCATTCTTTTCATTAAAGCTTGATGAGTGGCAGTGTAAATAATTTCTCCAGATATACTATTGCACGCATCTGATATTTTTGCCTTTAAGTGCTCAATCTCATTTGTCGCAGTTTTGTGTACAATATCTTTAAGAGTCACCCAAAAGAAAAAATCTGTGAGGTCTGATGACTCAGGTGCCCATTGAATAACTGAGCTGCGAATCCCGATCCATCTTCGTTGAAACCGTTCATTTAACTATTCTCTAACAGCAGCAGTTGTATGAGGTGGTGCTCCGTCATGTTGATACCACATATGCCTTCTTAAAAAAAAGGGAAAACTTTCTAATAAAACTGGTAGAGTATTAACCAAGAAATTAAGGTAGCTATTTCCAGTTAGTGTTCTCTTAAAAAAGTATGGTATAATTTAGGCTACTTTTTCATCTGTTTAAACAGGTTTTCGTTTAGAAATACCTTTCTGCCCAGAAAATGCATCCATATTGCTTCTCAAATTTCGTTGTAATCGACAAAAGATAGTGTGATCCGGGATATACCTGTCGGGGTAATGTTCTCGATACAGTCTTCATGAGAATTTCTTCTTGCTTCTCCACAAATAAAAATCATATTTACTTTTTCAGCGTGGGAAACCACTTCAACCAGAAGCTATTAACATTTTTTATATTAAATATATTCTTTTTCTATTTATAGTATTAAAAAAGTCTTTTAACTGTAAACTTAGTTTTTTTGTGAGGAAGCCAAATATGATAATAAAAATGCTATTTAATGATGACCTCATATGCAGAGGGTGCCATTTAAAAATCCTAGTTGGCTTTCTAAACCATCAAATTTGACAACTGACAAACTTTGTGTTATCATATTTAGCTTCTTCATGAAGAACTAAGTTTAGTACTGGAAGAATTTTCTTTGTATGTAGAATAAGAAAATAGTGAATTGGATGAGGTTCTTAAAAAAATCCCTGTACATTATTAATCTTTATCAGCTTGGAGGAAAGAATTGATGACGTCGACGCAGAATTGGCCACTACATCCCCAGTGGGGAACTACGACTGACCGAGAGAGAGAAAAACGAATATAAAATTATTTTCATTTTTTAGGTTCCGTTGAGTCACCCCCCCCGAGTCGATGGACTTTTGAGAGTATTTTCCATGAAATTCTGCCCGTTTGCTCAAAGGGCCAGATTGATACTGAAACAAAAAAACCTCCCACACGATGTCGTAAATATTAACTTGCAAAGTAAACCTGACTGGTACTTGAAAATACATCCTAAAGGTAAGAAGAATTAGTCCTCACTGCAGATCATTTGAATCTCCCTTTTTTTCTCCGACTGAAACCTTTGCCAGTTCTCGACGAAAACAAGTTTCACATGCCAGAACAGGAACGTAAAATCTTTGGTTATTGTCAGTTATTTACTATCCATAGAGTAAAAATTTTATTAGAGAGATTTACAACGCTTATTTTCAACATGCCTTTATCTTTATCGTTATTAAAAGCATGCGCAACATAATATGCTTGAGATAACGATAAGGACAAAGGCACGTGAAAAATAGGCGTTGCAAAATCTTATTTTGTTCTAATACTGCGCAAGCTTCAAACGATGGGTTCCAATTAGATATCATTGTTATCATTTTGATCACAGCATTCACTGTAGTAAATAGAGGAACAATTCCATCATTTTACGACCGCACGTGCATCAAATAACTATAACTGAGCCTTTATATTTAATTTCCTCTCTTTAATCTTGTGTATGCTTAAAATAAAGGTAACGACAAGAGTGCCAGAATAATATTACAAATTATAAATTATCTATCTTATCACTTGCTTAAGTAAATGTTTACAAAAGTTTCGATAAGTGTTTATGATATAAATATGGTTCTCTAGTTGTATTTATTATTATCATTATGCATTACAATAACCGGCCAAGTGCAAGTCGGAGTTGCGTAATTAGTGTTCCATTGCTTTTAAAAAATTTTTTTTTTATTACGGAGGTATAAAAAGATCAATGACTTCACAAAACACATCCCAGTTTTCCACAAAGTTTTTTTCCGATCTTTACTGAAAACTGATAACCTCATAATTTTTAATTTTTTTAATACCAGATAAATTACTAAAGGTAATGCACTCGTGATAACACAGCCCCACAAAAAAAAGTGGGGTATACTTTTGATGCGATATATCAGATCCGTAGTATTTTTGCCCGCTGATCACGAATCTGACGTCAGAATATCGCCATCACATCTCAATTTTTTTCTAACCTCAAAAAATAGGTAAAAATTAGTAAAAATTAAGAAAAATATACTCCTAAAATATTGATTCAAGCTTTTTCATGAATCCAAAGATGTATTAATATGTATTCGGACACGCTAAGCTAATATTCATCGGTTGGATTGAGCCATACAGTTCTGTTTTCTTTCTAACCTCAATAAATCAGACAGATATAGTGCTTCTCGAATGCAAAAACGAATTCAAATTAAAATTCAACCGATCCTTACCAAATTTGGTACACGGAGATTTTTTGGATCGCTGATCACGAATTTGAGGTCGGATTTGCAAAATTCAAAATGGCGGATCCAAGATGGCGGACAAAATTTTTGAAAACCAACCGATTCCTACCAAATTTGGTATACAGTTGGGGAATTCTCAAACCTGATACTCTTAAACCCTAAACCCTGAAACCTTAGACTCCCCACACCCTGTAACCTCAAAAAACAGACCTCAATAACCCTGTAACTTTAAAAATGAGACCCAATAAACTCAAAACCAGGACTTTTAAACCATATACTCTCAAATAGTAGACCCTTAAGCCCTAGAATTGCGAAGGTTAGACCCGCGCCTAACTTTCCTTTTTTTGGCTGTATCTTGTTCTTTTTTCCGCGAATGACCTATTCAAAGACTTTCTGCCCAAACGCTTTTGAAGAGTTGTTTCTCTTTTTAGCGACCAGCAATAGTCCGCTAGCATGATTTTCAGATCTTGGTGAAAACGTTCCCCTTGCTCTTCACCGTAGTCACCAAGATTATCTGGGAAATCGTCGATGTGGGAGTCCAAGAAATGTAATTTTAGATTCATTAAACAACCTAATGTTTGAAAATTTTTTACCATTTTCTCGACTATTTCTTTGTACTTAGGACTTTTATTATTTCCCAAAAAGTTTGTTGCGACTTCTTTAAAACTAAGCCAAGCAGCTTTTTCAACTTTATTCATTTTAGTAACAAATAATGAATCTTGAAACAATTTTCTTATTTGTGGCCCGTCAAATACGCCTGCCTTAATTTTAGCTTCAGAAAATTTCGGAAATTTTTTATGCAAATATTTGAAACATGGGCCGTTTGTATCTAATGCTCTCGTGAATTGCTTCATAAGTCCAAGCTTAATGTGAAGCGGGGGAATAAGAACTTTTCCTGGATCTACCAATGGTGGAAACAATACATTATTTTCACCAGGAGTGAACGATTCTCTTGTTGGCCAAATCCTCAAACCTGATACTCTTAAACCCTAAACCCTAAAACCTTAGACTCCCACACCCTGTAACCTCAAAAAATAGACCTCAATAACCCTGTAACTTTAAAAATGAGACCCAATAAACTCAAAACCAGAACTTTTAAACCATATACTCTCAAATAGTAGACCCTTAAGCCCTAGAATTGTGAAGGTTAGACCCGCGCCTAACTTTCCTTTTTTTGGCTGTATCTTGTTCTTTTTTCCGCGAATGACCTATTCAAAGGCTTTCTGCCCAAACGCTTTTGAGGACTTGTTTCTCTTTTTAGCGACCAGCAATAGTCTGCTAGCATATGGTCATCCCATCGTCCTTGATACCAATTTTATATGATTTTCAGATCTTGGTGAAAACGTTCCCCTTGCTCCTCACTGTAGTCACCAAGATTATCTGGGAAATCATCGATGTGGGAGTCCAGGAAATGTAATTTTAGATTCATTAAGCAACCTAATATTTGAAAATTTTTTTTACCGTTTTCTCGACTATTTCTTTGTACTTAGGACTTTTATTATTTCCAAAAAAGTTTGTTGCGACTTCTTTAAAACTAAGCCAAGCAGCTTTTTCAACTTTATTCATTTTAGTAACAAATAATGAATCTTGAAACAATTTTCTTATTTGTGGCCCGTCAAATACGCCTGCCTTAATTTTAGCTTCAGAAAATTTCGGAAATTTTTTATGCAAATATTTGAAACATGGGCCGTTTGTATCTAATGCTCTCGTGAATTGCTTCATAAGTCCAAGCTTAATGTGAAGCGGGGGAATAAGAACTTTTCCTGGATCTACCAATGGTGGAAACAATACATTATTTTCACCAGGAGTGAACGATTCTCTTGTTGGCCAAATTTTTTTCTTATAATGACGTTCCCTGTCTCTGCTATTCCACAGACATTTATAACAGGGATAAAGTGTAAACCCTGACTGTTGCCCAAGCAATATTGTTACAATTTTCAGATCTCCACAAATTTTCCAGTTATGATCAGCATATTTTATTTTTATTAAAAGCTGCTTCATTTTTTCATATTGCTCTTCCATAACTGTGGAATGAGCAATCGGAATGGGAGCGTAAACGTTGGTATTATGCAGCAAAACTGCCTTAATGCTCCGTTTAGAAGAATCAATGAACAGTCTCCATTCTTCAGGATCGTATGAGTTATTTTGAAATTCATCCATTAGACCTTTTACATCGGTACAATATGAAAGTGACAATTCCTCGTCCATTGTGAAATATTTTCAAAATTCTTCATCTCTGTTTCTATAATAAGAAATCGTAGCTTCTGGCTTAAGTAAATGTCTTTTCTTTAAAAAGGAAGCAAGATGCTCTGAACCATCTTTGGATAAGCCTAAATCTCTGACTAGATCACTAAGTTCTGACTGTGATACGAGTATTGGTTCTGGTTTACGATTGTATGGTAGAAATTCTTTATCTGTGTCACTAGTATATGATAGGTTGTCACTAGAACATTCATTAGTAACAGTGTTTGAATCTTTTTCGACAGTCTCAATGTTTTCGGCATGAACTGATAAGGTGAAATCATTTGTTTCCATAACATCAGCATCAAGTGGTTCAGGAGGCGGAATTAGTTTAGTTGGTCTTGTTACTGTTGAAACATCGTTATAAGTAATAGTGCTTTTATTTTTTCGGTTATGCCTAGACACAACATTCATACAAAAGTAGCAATCATTTTCACTGTATGGTCTATTCCATATTGCTGGTCTGGAATATTTAATCGCCTTCTTATTGATGTACAACATTATTTTGCAAGAACTGCAAATGATGTGGGGAACCCAATCTGTATCTTGGTGCTGTATTTCAATGTTAAAACAATCCTTATATAAGGTTTTAATCTTATCCGTTATCGGTGACCCCATTTTGCTCAATACGTGTTGACAGCAAATATAACAAAATGAATCACTGTTTTTATCGCACTTATGAAAAGTCCTTGTACCGTGAGACCGTTTTCTTGTAGCATTATACTCTACATGAGCCAAGTCACCCACACATGAAGAGCTACGATCGCTGGATGACGACGGCTGCGGGCCCGCTTTCCCACCATGACCAACCGCCGATACTGGGTTTCCGAGTCCCTGCATCGTAATTCTCTTTCTTCTACCTGCCATGACGGCATCTAAGCCGTTATCCAGGGACTCTGCCGGCTAGTGGAGTAACACCGTTGCCCACCGTCACCACGTGGAGGTGCCCTGGATGCAGGTAGAAGAATAAAAATCGACCGATGAATTTTCTCGGCGTTCAAAATGGCGCCAAAACATCTGCCATCTTGAATTTTGCAAATCCAACCTCAGATTCGTGATCAGCGACCCAAAAAATCCCCGTGTACCAAATTTGGTAAGGATCGGTTGAATTTTAATTTGAATTCGTTTTTGCATTCGAGAAGCACTATATCTGTCTGATTTATTGAGGTTAGAAAGAAAACAGAACTGTATGGCTCAATCCAACCGATGAATATTAGCTTAGCGTGCCCGAATACATATTAATACATCTTTGGATTCATGAAAAAGCTTGAATCAATTTTTTAGGAGTTTATTTTTCTTAATTTTTACTAATTTTTATCTATTTTTTGAGGTTAGAAAAAAATTGAGATGTGATGGCGATATTCTGACGTCAGATTCGTGATCAGCGGGCAAAAATACTACGGATCTGATATATCGCATCAAAAGTATACCCCACTTTTTTTTTTTTGTGGGGCTGTGTAATTTTTCGGTCAAACTACACCCTGTGGAGAATATTCTACATTTTTTTCAAAATTTTTTGATTAGTACTTTTCGAGATAACGAGGGTGGCAGCGATTTTTCGTAATTTTTTAAAAATAATACAAAGAAAAATATGTATAAGTATTACTTTACATATATTTTTGAACTTCCAAAGTTTCATTTGGCGCTCCACTGGATGACCTAGTAAAAATTTTTTTTTTCACTTCCTATTTGACCCCCTACAAATAGCCCCTTAAGTCAAAATTTAACTTTCAAAACTACACGGCTATGATGAGGACATCAATTCCTATATAAGTACCAAATTTCAACTTGCTATGTCAAACAGTTCCGGAGAAAATCGGGTGTGACAGACAAATATACGGACGGACAGATACCGAAGTGTTACGCACGGAACACTAAAAATTGAAAAATTGATCTTTTACTAGAAATTTTTTTTTATACTACAGTTTTAATACAAAAACGTACTTTTTAATAAATATCGCCCGGCTGATTGGCGCAGTGGGTTAAGGCGTTAGACTTGCCTACTGTTGTCCGAGAGGTCCGCGGTTCGATTCCGTGTCTGGGCTGGGTGTTGTGTGTGTCTTTAGGTTTAGTTTAGGTTTAAGTAAAATGTATACATATCTAAATAAAGAGAGATGTTGGCCATTTGGCTCAGTTCCAGTGCCATAAAAGGGGTTCGCCCCTTTTTTTTTTAAAAAAAAAAATTAATAAATATCGTGTAAAAAACGAATTTTTTTCATAAATATCATTATTATCATTATACAATATAAATATTTATGTTCCCGACTATATAAATATTTCTGATATCAAATAATATATTAAACATTTAAAAAAAAGTGATCAAAATCGGAACTGTGCTTAATGATTAAGAAGTAAAAACCTTCATTGAATCGACTATGTTAGTTTTCACAGTTCAAATTTAACTTTCAAAATTACACGGTTCTGATGAGGCCATCAATTCTTATATTAGTACCAAATTTCAACTGTCTCTGTCAAATAGTATCGGAGAAAATCGGGTGACAGATAGATGGACATACAGACCCTGAGGTGATCTTATAAGTGTTTCGTACGGAACACTAAAAAGGACAGAAGATGTCTACTAGCCACAGATAAATCTATCGATGTTACAAAACAATTCTCTAATAAATTAATACAAATTTACCGGATCTCAGATATCAGAATGAAAATAATGTTTCTGAATTAATCACGACAATGTATTTGCCACGTCAATCCATCAGGATATCCTATACTCAAACTGTAAATATAATCACTTTTTTAGAAAATTCCTATGATATTTTTACACTTCCAGTTTCCAAAAAAAAATACTTTTCTTGTAGGACAAGTACCGGCTTTAATCGATGGAGACAAAATAGTTATCGAAAGCCTTGACATAGCAGATTATCTGGACGAAAAATACCCCAGAACCTCCGCTGTACCCCTCAGATCCGGCAGCAAAAGAAAAAGATAAAAAAGTAATCAAAGATTTGTTTGGCCCAGCATTGGGAGCTATGGGTAAATTCATGCGCGCCAGTGATACCGGTGATGTTAGCGCAGAACAGGCTCTAGAAATTCTTCTGCCTCCTGTACAACCTTTAGAAGATGAGTTAACGAGCAGGGGAACGAAGTATTTTGGAGGAGACAAACCTGGAATGGTACGTTATTGAATTTTTTTGCATAATATTCATAAGAGTAACTAAAAGTTATATAAAGACGTAATCACTGTAATCACATAATGTGTAAGGTTGTATATGTCCTGGCATGAACATGTTGCAGGCATAGCAAGGAGAGTTTCTCAAAAGTTGGGAATATTAATTCGAACCAGAAAGCTTTACACTCCACAACAACTGTTAATTCTTTACAAAGCTCCAGTTCGACCAACTATGGAATACTGCTCCCATGTTTGGGGCTCCGCTCCCAAATATACACTGCATTTGTTGGATTCTATTCAGAGAAGAGCTGATTCGTCTGATTGGAGACCCGGCTGGAACATCGAAGAACGGTTGGCGACTTGAGCCTATTCTACAAGTATTTTCATGGAAAGTGTTTGAAGGATGTGGCCCGCTTAATTCTTCCCAGAGCGGTGCATGTTAGAAGTACACGTCCCGCTAATACTTCACATCCGTATGAGGTTCAGCTTGTTACTCCTCGTACAACGCTTTTCAAGCAGTCTTTTAAATGGAGAATATTATCTCTTTGGAATTATTTGCCCAGGACTGTGTTTCCCACCGAGTACAATTTACAGCGATTCAAGAACAACGTGAATCGCTTTTTCCGCACACGTGTCGCTCCTGTAGTGCTTTAGGAACGAAAGTAAAAATATTAGAGCAACCGGTTCTTTACATTTTCGATCGAATCCAAGCAAGAAAAGGAAATGTAAGCTTCCGTGCCAGCTAAAATGGCATCTCCTTAGCGCAGTCAGATGGGTCGTCGGATCTGAAACAAACGTTTAACCAAGGAAATGTTCGTAAATATTCCGTAAGTTCTTTCCATTTAGTAGATTCGTTAAGCGATATTTTGTGCGGTTTAGATGCCTCTCTATGTGTGTGGGTTTTTTTTTACATGAACTTAAAGGAGTGTCAACAAAATTTTCATGACGTTTTATCTATTAGTTTACGAGTTACAGTACGTTCCGGATGTCCAAATGAGGCAGTCACTCCAAAGGATACAAAAAAAGTCCACCATATTACTCAGAATGACTGCAAAGTGAAAGTGACAGAGATATCAATAGAACGCGTGAGGCATATTTTTCAGAAGTTGGATTGACCGATTAAAAAAGCGACATAATATTAGCAGGGATAAGATAGTAGGAGAAACTGCAGGAATGGATATGACTATTGTTGATCAGTAGTTGGCCAATGTATGGCCGGAAATTCGAGAAAGTTATAACGGCGACAAGACATTAAAGTTGGTAGGGGAGAATTGTGCTGGTGGAAAATTATCAAAAGTAGGGAGTACTGTGTTGGTAACTGTAAATATGTCTGAAACAGAGAAAATTGTTGGTGTTAGGAAAGTCCGCTAATCCCAGGTGTTTTAAAAATAAACATTTACCAGTAAAGTACAAATCAAACAGTAAAGCCTGGATGACATCAGAAATTTCTAAAAACGAACTGATTGAATGGGATAAAGAATTAAAATTCACAAACAGAAACATATTACTTCTGAATGACAACTGTCCAGCGTACCCTGAAGTTGACCTACAGCAAATAAAATTGGTTTTTATGCCTCTAAACACAAGTGCAAAGCTCCAGCCTATGGATCAAGGTGTGATACATTCTTTAAAATGTCATTACAGAAAGATTTTACTTATGAAAACATTAGAGACGATCGATAAAGGTAACATTTTTTCTGTAACTCTCTTGGACGCTATAAACTTTGTCTATATGGCTTGGCAAAGAGTCAGTAGAGAAACCATTGCAAACTGTTTTAAGCATGGCGGATTTTTAAGGAAGGAAATGTAGATATGACTCAGATGATGAGCTACCGTTGACTTAGTGGATTGAAAAACATCGAGAAGATCCTACTGATTGTCTAGAATTTGTTTACGATGCTGACATTCAACAAAGTACAGTGGAAATTGAGATTAAAAAGATGTTTAATCACTTTAATTTTGAAGAATATGTATATGTTGATAATGAATTAATGACGAGAGAAATATTAACTGATGATCAAATTGTGACATCAGTGACTTCTGGAAAGATTTTAAGCGATAATGACGACGAAGACGAGCTTGGAGAAGGAGATAATATTTATGTTCCATTCATTTCAGAAATGACTAAGAAAATGACTGAATCTCGCAATTTTTTGGAATCTCGTGAAGTTCCTGAACATATATGGAGTAGTTTTTGTGACCTTGACAATTATATAAACATCATTTTCTTTTTCAAGTAAAATTGTACAAACGAAAATTACTGATTTTATTGTATTTTTTTATGGGTCTAGCACACATGCTACAGGGAAGTCCCTAAAGCGCTCCAGGAGCGACATGTGTGCGGAAACAGCGATTTACGTTGTTCTTGAATCGCTGTAAATTGTACTCGTATGTAGAAATTACGTATTTTAATGTTTTCGTTTATACTCGTAAATGTACCAACATACATATTAATAACTTTAGTGTGACGCCTAATCTAAATAAAAAAGTAGTGAACAATGATATTAAATTATGTTTACTGTTTGTAACGAACTTTGGATATAGCGAAATCTAATGAACCACATCTTGAAACTCGTCCTTAAAATAATCCACCAAAGAGTATACAAAACGACTAGATGAACGTACTGGACAAACACAGTTCGGCTTTAGGAACGGACTAGGAACGAGGGACGCACTCTTCTCCATCCGTGTTCTGACTGAAAGATGTAGGGATGTCAACTCTGATGTATATTTATGCTTCATAGATTTCCAAAAAGCCTTTGATATAGTAAATCATGAGAAAATGATGGAAATACTACAAGCGTGTGACATTGATGACAAAGACTTACAAATAATATCAAGTTTATACTGGAACCAGACTGCCAAAATGAAAGTTGAGAATTGCATGTCTAAAGGGATAAAATTAGAGAAGGGCGTACGTCAGGGTTGTATTTTCTCAGCCCTGTTATTCAATGTCTATTCTGAGGAAATCATTCTCATAAAAAAGATGGAATTACAATTAATGGTGTATATGTGTGTGTAAATAACCTCCGCTACGCTGATGATACTATCAGTCTAGCGAACAGTGAGGAAGGCCTACAAAGACTCATGAATGGAATTGTTGATACATGTGGGGAATGTGGAATGAAACTGAATACGAACAAAACAAAAACAATGGTGGTCAGTAAGAATCCTAATCCAAACATAAATATTACAGTGCATCAACAAACATTTGGAAGGGTAACAAAAATAACGTATTTAGGAAGCGTAATTAGTGAAGATTGAAACCACTCTATTGAAATATGCTCAAGAATTGAAAAAGCACGAAGCTCCTTTAATAAAACGCGCAGCATACTCTGTAACTGCCAAGTAAACTTAAAAACAAGAACAAGAGTGCTAAGATAGTACGTGTTCTCGGTCATGTTATACGGTATAGAAGCTGCAACAATCACAGAGACAACACAACAATGAATGGAGTCATTCGACGTGGTGCTATCGCCGAACGCTGCGTGTTCCTTGGATAGTGCATACCACAAACGGGGAAATACTTGATCGGATGGCAAAAGAACGAGAGTTGATTCCAGCTATTCAAGAAGGAAAAAGCACTTACTTTGACCATATTATGAGAAGCCAAAAGTATGAGTTCCTGAAACTTATAACTGAAGGAAAAATAATTGGTAGGCGAGAACCAGGAAGGCGCCGAAACTCCTGGTTGAAAAACTTACGACAGTGGACAAACGTGACATCTACTGAACTATTTAGATCAGCAATAGATAAAATTCGATGGGCAAATGTGATCGCCAACGTCCTTAGAAGATAAGGCACACTAAGAAGAAGATGTGCTCGATGCGTGCCACGCAATTCATCAAAAACAGTAACGTGTCGAAGATTCAGAATGCTATTTCGCAATGTTTCCGCGTAATTCAAAGTTTTTGCGTCGATTCGTAACAATGAACGAAACATGGATCCACCACTACATGTCTGAGTCCAACAGGCAGTCCACATAGCGGCTGGAACCGCATGAAGCGTCCAAAAACACAAACATCGGCTGCAAAGGGTTTAGCAAGTATTTTTTGGGAGGGGATAAATTTGAAAAGGTAGCTGCAGGGGAAGAGAGTTGGCTCAAATGAATTTCGAATGGGAAAGTGAGGCTTATTTTAGACAGCTCGAAAAATTGTACTATATAAAAGGTATCCAGATCCTCTTAAAGGAAACTATGTTGAAGAATATAATCGATTTTTGGCAAAAATATTGCTTTTTCTTCAAAAGTCTCGAGATTTTTCACCCCATGCAGTATTACATATCATTATAATATTCTAAAATTTATTTGGAGTTTTAATTTTTATATTAAGTTAAAAAAATGCCAAAATGCGTGAAAACAGTGGTGTTTTTAAGCTGTTGCTAGTTACAAGATGTTGATAAATTCCTAATGCAAGCATGCCAGTAGAGACCTCATGAATATAATTTTAAATTTAGAAACCAGAGTTTTTATCATTAATTTTCTATTTTAATTTTTAGATTGATTATATGTTATGGCCTTGGGCTGAAAGGAGTGCCACCATCCCTCTCAAATTGGGATTGAAAAAGCTTCCCTTCAAAGATGATCAAATTCCTAACCTAAGAAAATGGAGTAAAGCAATGCTTGGAGATGCAACCGTGAAAGCGTTGTTAACTACCCCAGAAAAAACTTCAAGAATATTCCCAAGCAAGGAAAAATAATACGGTTGATTTTGATAAAATTTAATGACTGTATTTTTTGTATGTTCTCTTTTTAATAAAAGGATTTTTGAAAATATATAATATGAAAAAATAAAAACTAAGGTACTAAGGAGTAAATAGGCGGAGGGTTCTGGATTAACAAACACAAAAATTTATCGCAAGCGCAGAAACCATATAATAAAAAAAACCGGTCAAGTGCAAGTTAAACTTGCACAATTAGTGTTCCGTACGTTTTTAAAATAAAAATTTTTTGTTAGGGTGGTATAAAATGATCAGTGACTTCACAAAACACACCCCAAATGAGTTTTCAACAAAGTTTGTTTCCAATCTTTACTGAAAACTGGTGACCTTGAAATTTTGTTTTTTTTTTATATACCAAATAAATTATTAAAGGTAATGCACTCGTGATAATTTTCGTTCAATCTATACCCCGTGGAGAATATTCCAGAATTTTTTTAAAATTTTTTGATCAGTACTTTTCGAGATAAGGTAGGGAACAGCGATTTTCCGCGATTTTTTAAAAGTAATACGAAGAAAAGTGTGCGCAAGTATTACATTATATATATATATATATATATATATATATATATATATATATATATATATATATATATATATATATATATATATATTACTCGTGTTTTCACAAGCTTTCATTTGACACCACACTCGATGACCTAGTAAAAAAATTTTTTTTTCACTTCCGATTTCACCCCTCAAAACGAACCCCTTAAGTCAAAATTTGTGTTACGGTGGTATAAAATGATCAGTGACTTCACAAAACACACCCCAAATGAGTTTTCAACAAAGTTTGTTTCCAATCTTTACCGAAATCTGATGACCTTGAAATTTTTGTTTTTTTTTTAAACACCAGATAAATTATTAAAGGTAATGCACTCGTGATAATTTTCGTTCAATCTACCCCCCGTGGAGAATATTCCAGGATTTTTTTCAAAATTTTTTGATAAGTACTTTTCGAGATAAGGCGCGGGACAGCGATTTTTCGCGATTTTTTGAAAATAATACAAAGAAAAGTGCGCGCAAGTATTACATTATATATATATATATATATATATATATATATATATATATATATATATATATATATATATATATATATATATATATATATATATATATATATATATATATATATATATATATATATATATATTTTACTAGTGTTTTCACAACTTTTCATTTGACACCACACTCGATGACCTAGTAAAAAATTTTTTTTCACTTCCGATTTCATCCCCCAAAATTAACCCCTTAAGTCAAAATTTAACTTTCAAAACTACATAGCTCTGATGAGGCCATCAATTCCTATATTATTACCAAATTTCAAGTTTCGATGACAAATAGTTTCGGAGACAATCGGGTGTGACAGACAGACAGACAGACAGACAGACACCGCAGTGATCTTATAAGTGTTCCGTACGGAACACTAAAAATGGCTGTGTGTGTGAAAAGTTCTCGGCCTAACAACGAAATTTTCTTGATGTGAAATATATTTTATTTTCCAATATAATCTCCTGAAACTTTAGTACATTTATACCAACGTTTTTCCAAAAATTCAATACCATTATTAAAGGGTGATTCCGGAAGGTCTGCAAAATACCCATCCACGGCTGCAACAGCATCGTCATTTGATGTAAAACACTTTCCAGCCAGGAATTTTTTCAGGTTTGGAAACAGATAATAGTCAGAGGCAGCCAAAGCTGTGCATTGTCTTGATGAAAAATGATTCTTTTCTCACGAGTTTTTGCATCCAACTAATTCAAAACGTTACAATAATATTCAGAGTTAATTGTTTTGTCTTTCTCAAGATAATCGATCAACAAAAATACCTTTGTAATCCCAAAAAACTGTTGCACTAACCTTCTCTGCTGATGGAACCGTTTTTGTCTTCTTGGCTACATTTCCACCGGCTTCAATCCATTGTTTCGACTATTCTTTTCACACTGGTGTATAGTGGTGGATCCAAGTTCAACAACAGTTGTGAAATGACGCTTAAAATCCATCTTATTTTGCTTAAAACGATCCAAACACGCTTGAGAAATACGCATTCGAATGTGTTTTTGGTCAATTGTGAGCAAACGCGGCACCCATCTTGCATAAAGCTTTTTCATGTGTAATTCTTCATGCAATATTTCCAATTCGTTCTTTTGAGATGCATATGGCCTCAGCTATTTGACGCACTTTCACTCGTCGATCATCTAACACCATATCATGTACTTGTTGAATGATTCCTGGTGTTGTAGCAGTTTTTGGACGACCTTCGCGTGGATTATCTTCGAGGCATGTACGACCAGATTTAAAAAGGACAGCCCATTTTTTCACAGTGGAAAGTAAAGGTGATGCATCCTTATACACTTTTAACAAATTCGGATGAATTTCTGTTGGAGCTAAATCATCCAAAATAAAGAATTTAATTACTGTCAGATATTAAATTGGAAAAATCAACGTCATTATTAAACAGCTGCTACTACTCGAATAAATTGACAGATCGAAATAAAATTTTACATGTGTTTATATAAAGGATGAAACTCTCCAATACAATTATGCTCTCACAGTTTCTATCGCCATCTATGTGTCAGGCTGAGAACTTTTCAGACAATCCGCGTAATCTTCTGCAGATTCATGCTGACTTCATACACCCTACTTTTTCCAGTTTTTCATGTCATTCTTTTCGAGATCCAAGAGTAGGACCGTTGGACAATCAATTTCCAAAAAAAAAAAACCCACAGGGCCACTCACTACGTATGTGGGAGGAAAAGCTAATTGTCTAATCAGAACTGTCTTGTAAGTTTTGCATGGTTTTCATACACATGAATTCGCGAATACAATACATTCAGATTCATTGCAAAATTAAGACTGTGACTGGATGTGTACAGTCAATAGGAACGTGTCGCCTATAACTTGAAGTCGGTAAGAAAAATTTCCTTTTTTATGAGGTTATTGTTGACACTCCCCGCAAACAATGGTTTGTGAAGAGATTCATTTCTAACCTTATTTATGGATAATTAGTACATTATCAAACACGAGTGCTGCATACACTTCGAAGCTGTGTTCCTATGTAATCATCTAAAAGGTTTGAAAATGACGCCTACAGCGGCTGCTAACTATATGAGCAAGTCGAGGGCATATGTTAGCAAGTGGATGAAACGATATTCTCGGTTTAAAAATGTTGTTGCTCCATCACGTGGTTCAAAAGGAAAGATGTTGGAAGAGAATGAAAAAAATGATTATTAACATGTTTTCTCGAAATCGTCAATTAACTTAGCGCCAAGGGGGGCAAAAAGTAAAGAAGGAAGGTTTGAATATCTCGTAATGAAACGATTCGCACTCGTCTCCAGGCTAACGATTTGAAGTGGAGGAGTACAATCAAGAAATCATTCTACATGTATATCTATAGAAGAGACACAGTAACAGATAGATATATTCCTAATGATTCATTTCATTGCGAACAACACAAATTAGCAGCATTACATTTTTTAAATCATCGTTTGGTCACTTTTCCTCTGAATAAAGTAAATTTCAATAATAAAAGGAATCGTATCTATAATATATATAAAATGCAACGTCTCTCTGTCTGCCTGTCTGTCCGTTAGTGCGCCTATCACTGAAGAACCACTTATTCTTTTTTTTTTTAAAACATACATATGTTCTCTGGCCAGGTAATAGGCTATATTTTATTACGATAGGTAGCATAAGGAATGAGCAGTGACGTAAAATATTGAATGATGTCGGAAATAAGTTTGCCGCTAGCGCGTGCCTTTGCAATACAGAGCCTAAACCATTAAATATGGAACAATATTATGTAGCAAAGAATATCTGTAATGTATAATCTATAATATATATAAAATGCAATGTCTCTCTGTCTGTCTGTCCATTAGTGCGTTTATCACGCGGGAACCACTTATCCGATTTACCTGTCTTTTTTAAAATTCATACATATATTCTTTGGCCAGGTTATATAATAATAATAATCTATATCTATAATATATATAAAATGCAATGTTTGTCTGTCGGTCCGTTAATGCGCTTATCCCTCGAGAACCACTTATCAGATTTACGTGATTTTTTAAATTCATACATATGTTCTCTGACCAGGTTATAGGTATATATTTTATTACATCTATAATACATATAAAATGCAACGTATCTCTGTCTGTCTGTCCGTTAGTGCGCTTATCACTGGAGAACCACTTATCCGATTTTCGTACTTTTTTTTTCTAAAAAATACATATGTTCTCCGGCCAGGTTATAGGCTATATTTTATTATGATAGGTAGCATAAGGAATGAGCAGTGACAATAATAGTAAATGAAGTCGGACAAAGTTTGCCGCTGGCGCGTTCTCTTGCAATACACAGTCCAAACCATTAAATATGGAACAATATTATGTAGCAGAGAATATCTGTAATATATATATATATATATATATATATATATATATATATATATATATATATATATATATATATATATATATATATATATATATATACATAAAATGCAATGTCTTTCTGTCCGTCTGTCTTCTGTCCGTCTGTTAGTGTGCGTATCACTGGAGAACCACTTATCCGATTTACGTGCTTTTCTTTAAACATACGTATGTTGTCTGGCCAGGTTATAGGATATATTTTATTAGGTGACATAAGGAATAAGCAGTGACGATAATAGTGAATCAAGTTGGAGAAAAGTTTGCCGCTAGCGCGTTCTCTTGCAATACACTCCCTAAAGCATTGAATATGGAACAATATCATGTAGCAAAGAATACAATATATAAAATGCAACGTCTCTCTGTCTGTCTGTCTATCCGTTAGTGCGCTTATCACTCGAGAACCACTTATCCGATTTACGTGTTTTTATAAATTTATACATATGTTCTATATAATTCGATATAAGCCTAGATAATGGTAGATAAGGTGAGATAATGGGAGATAAGGAGAAATAATGGGAGATAAGTCGAGATAAGCCTCGATAATGGGAGATAAGGTGAGATAATGGGAGATAAGTATAAATAATGGGAGATAAGGAGAGATAATGGGAGATAAGCGGAGATAAGTCTAGATAATGGAAATTATGGTGAGATAATGGGAGATAAGGAGAAATAATGGGAGATAAGGAGAAATAATGGGAGATAAGTCGAGATAAGCCTAGATAATGGGAGTTATGGTGAGATAATGGGAGATAAGAAGAAATAATGGGAGATAAGGAGAAATAATGGGAGATAAGTCGAGATAAGCCTAGATAATGGGAAATAAGGTGAGATAATGGGAGATAAGGAGAAATAATGGGAGATAAGGAGAAATAATGGGAGATGAGCAGAGATAAGCCTAGATAATGGAAATTATGTAGAGATAATGGGAAATAAGGGGAAATATTGGGAGATAAGGAGAAATAATGGGAGATATTTTATTACGTTGGGTAACATAAGGAATAAGCAGTGACGATAGTAGTGAATTAAGTCCACGAGAGCGGAGCGGCGGGCCCGGCTAGATAGGAATATAACTAGACTTAATGGTTATGACGATGACTTAATAAACAAGTTAATAAACAGACATAAGTTCAGGTTAGATATTCAGAATTTTTACACGCGAAGCAAATAAGACCAAGTGTGTCTCCATACCATATAATTCGAAATATAGTAGGGGATTCAATAAGGTATTTAATAAGGTCGGCCTCACCTTAGTCTATAAAGTCATCAGAGAATTTGATGAATATCTTAGAAAATCCCAAAGACAAGATTTCTAATTGTGAGAAAAGTGGAACTTATGAAATTAGTTGTAATGATTGCGACGAAAAGTATGTTGGGCAAGCTAAAAGGTCAATTAAAACACGATTTAGAGTTTAGCACAATTAAAATACAGTAGAACAGAAAAGTCTGGCATTACCGAACATGCCCTTGAAGCTGGTTATACTGTAATAATCTAAGATTAATTAAGAATGTATTTGATAGGAGATTGTGGAACGCAGTCGAAAGTATGGAAATTATAAAATGTAAAAGTAGTTTAAATAAAGAAATAGGGGGCCTATTCCTTATAGTCCATTCTACTGATTAGTTAACCGCCTATGCCATTAGTTCCGCCTGAGTAATTCAGGTGTTAGACTAAGTTTAAATAAGGTAGAGGAAAAAGTATGCTGTGAAGACGTAAATTAATGAATCATTAGAATTTCAATGGCAATGACAACTGTAATGATGTAAAAAACTTTTAAATAAACACATTTTTTAATGGAGAATGCTCGATACCTTCTTCCTTGACCGACTGTATGTGACAAAGAGAGGGTTTCGACAAAGGCGAAAAAGATGCTAATTCGATACACTTTCATAGACGATAATATAGAAGGTTGATTTTGCTAGTAAAGGCGCCAGGACATAATAAAGACAATACAATCTTAGGGTTGAGTGGATTAAATTAGTATTATAACTAGAGACCGGATTATATGCATTTGCATATTTTCATATGCATTTGCATATTTAGACCATTCACACCGATTATTGCATATTTTACCCAAAATCTAGTAATGATGCATATTTTTCCTATCTTTATAATATTTCTCGGTATTACTAGGCAATTGAATTGCTCAGGGTATTGTTAATGTCGCCGTCTGGAGCCGATCTTATAGCCGAGACATTACCTGCAATAGTCTAAACATCGATTAGGTTTAGTGCCAAGGGAATATCCAAAATTACGACGGTATTTTATTCCTTTGTTTCTTGGTCGGGATATTAAGTGATAAGTAGTTAGTTTCTAAGAATATTTATTTGAGCGTGGATTAAATAAATAATTTTCTCGAAGACGAATTTTTATTTTAAAACAAGATATCAGTTTTAACATTATTGTTGACGCGCTTGTATCAGTGTAGTTTTTTTGCAATTTTTAAAGTGTTGTATTAAAGTTTAACGTGTACCATGCCACCCGCAAAAAAAAAGTGTCTCTTCGTGGGTAGCTGATTATCCTGGAACCTTTACATACGACGGAAATGTTTTATATTGTCGAGTTTGCGAGAAAAATGTTTCGTGCACAAAAAAGTTTCAAATTGACCAGCATGTCAAGACAAGTCTTCATATCGCAGTATTGTAAAAAAAGGCCCACGACAACAACTTATAACAGCAGCAAGTAGCAGTGATTCCACTTCTATAGACAAACAAAAAAACCACTTTAGCATGGATTTATGTGAAGCATTGCTTGTAACTAATATTCCTCTCTACAAACTTACAAATCCTACATTTAAAGATTTTCTGCGAAAATATTGCTTGAATCAAAAAATACCAGACGAATCAACACTGCGTAAAAATTACATCCCAACAATTTACCAACATGGTCTGGAAGAAATACGTAATGAACTTAAGGATGACATTATTTGGATTTCAGCTGATGAAATTACCGACAGTTGTGGCCGCTATATTACGAATTTAATTGTGGGTGCATTAAGATTAGAGTCTTTTTTTCCTATTTGGTGGCCTGCAAAGAACTTGACAAGACAAATCATTCTACGATTGCCAGATTTGTGAATGAGGGTATTAAAAAAATATTTTCTGAATCTTCTGCAGGTGAAAGAGTGTTTATATTTCTCTCAGATGCTGCTCCCTATATGATCAAGGCAGCCAAAGTCCTCCAAGTATTTTATCCAAATTTAATTCATGTGACGTGCTTTGCTCACGGAGTCCATCGACTCGCTGAAGAAGTACGATCCACGTTTGGTTATGTAAATAAACTGATTTCATCAGCAAAGAAAGTGTTTCTTAAGGCACCTGCTCGAAATAACGCCTATAAAGAAAAACTGCCAAATGTGCCTTTACCTCCCGAACCAGTGATAACTCGATGGGGAACATGGATTGAAGCTGTACTATTTTACAATGAACATTTCGAGGCCATCAAAGGTGTAGTAAATGACTTCGATAGTGCAGAGGCTATGGCAGTTTGTCAATCCAAGGAAGCATTTAACGATTCTGATATTAAAAAAAACATAGCTTTGATTAGCACTCACTTTTCTCACATACCTGCGAGTATTAAAAAGCTTGAAATTCGAGGTTTGGCGTTGACCGAATCAATTCAGTTAATGAATAAAATCCGTCAAATAATCTCCACATTGCCAGATGTATTCGCGCGTAGGGTTAAAGAAAAGTTTGAAAACAATTTGTGCAATAACCCAGGCTTTAAACCTTTGTGTCAAATTGATAGTTTTATTAATGGGACAGGTGAACTTTTGCCAGAAACAATAAGTGCTAACATAGCATCCAAATTCAAATACTGCCCAGTTACCTCAGTGGATGTGGAACGGTCTTTTTCCACTTATAAAAATATTTTAAGTGATTGAAGACACAATCTTACTACCCAACATTTGCAACAATACCTTATTGTTTATGTGTACAAGAACACAAATGTTAAATAATTTTAAAAAATGTTAAATAATTGTTAATTAAATTTAAACATCGTCGATAACTTTTAATTTTATGCTGATTTTGAAGTAAAAAACTAAAAATTACTACTTTTATTATTATTTAATATTGCATATTTTGACCCTTTTCATGCATATTTTAAACATTTTTCATGCATATTTCAACATTTTTATGTTGCATATAATCCGGTCTCTAATTATAACACAGGTATTTAAAAAAGTGTACTATGAATGAAATTAAATTAAATTCTGCTTAGTAATATTGTACTTTAGATTATTATTTATACTACTTTTGCCTAGTCATTCGCTTGTAATATTTTCAAGTTCAAAACATTCGTAGAACAAGTCTCTAAACTCTTATCATTCATTAGATATTAATTAATTAAACAAGATATTCACTTCATGACACTGAAGGTTTTGACAACAACTCAGTTTTTTTATAATCAACACTGTGTTTTTATTAGTAGAACTCGAAGCGGCAATCGAGTGATTTTAATATAAAGACTACTATAACAATGTCTTCTGAACATTTAACTATTGGTAAGCAACATTTATCACATATTTCTGTTAACAGTATTTTTATTAAACGTCACATATTCAGATTTTTGAAACATAATAAAACAGATTTAAGGTATTTCTTAAGAGTAACTTTTAAAAGCAGTTTTGCTTGATATTTTGAGAAATAAAAGATTTTAGCATCATGCATTCACTGCTTCAATATAAAGATGGTTTACCACGCCGCACATTGGGAAAAATGAGCCCAGAGACGTGGTTTAGGTGCTGACCAATTTGAATAAATTAATTTTTTAAAATACTCGTGAACCCTTCTAGTTTACTCTCCAACTGCAGAATTTTAAACAAATGAATTTATTATGATTTTAACTGATCATATATCATATATAAAAAATACATATTTACCCCATGTTAGTAATAGTACAAAATTCGACTAAATTTGATATTTTAACGTATATGTTTAGATATACAGTGAAGTACGTTTATAACGAACTACCACTATCACTAAAAATGGTTCGCTATATCCGAAGTTCGTTACAAACAGTAAACAAAATCTAATATCATTTTTCACTACTTTTTTTTATTTTTTATTTATATTAGGCGCTAATGCTTAGAAAAATTAATAATAATAATTATTAAATTAAAAGAAAGCGTTCAAAGGATAATAAAACAAGTCACACTAAAGTTATTATTATGTATGTTGGTACATTTACGAGTATAAACGAAAACATTAAAATACGTAGTTTATACAATAAAATCAGTAATTTTTAGTACAATTTTACTTGAAAAAGAAATGGCGTTTATATAATTGTCAAGGTCACAAAAACTATTCCATATATATGTTCAGAGACTTCACGAGATTCCAAAAAATTGCGAGTTTCAGTCATTTTCTTAGCCATTTTTGTAATGGATGAAACATAAATATTATCTCCTTTTCCAAGCTCGTCTTCGTCGTCATTATCTCTTAAAATCTTTTCAGAAGTCCCTGATGTCACAATTTGATCAACAGTTAATACTTCTCTTGTCATTAATTTATTATCAGCACATACATATTCTTCAAAATTAAAGTGATTAAACATCTTTTAATCTCGATTTCCACTGTACTTTGTTAAATGTTAGCATCGCAAACAAATTCTAGACAATCAGTAGGACCTTCTCGATGTTTTTCAATCCATTGAGTCAACGGTATCTCATCATCTGAGTCATATCTACATTCCTTCCTTAAAAATCCGCCATGCTTAAAACAGTTTGCAATGGTTTTTCTACTGACTCTTTGCCAAGCCATATGCATAAAGTTTATAACGTTCAAGAGAGTTACGGAAAAAATGTTACCAATATCGATCGTCTCTAACATTTTCATAAGTGAACTCTTTTTATAATGTCATTTTAAAGAATGTATCATACCTTGATCCATAGGCTGGAGCTTTGCACTTGTGTTTGGAGGCATAAAAACTAATTTTATTTGTTGTAGATCAACTTAGGGTGCGCTGGACAGTTGTCAATCAAAAGTAATATTTGTTTGTGAATTTTAATTCTTTGTTCCATTCGATCAGCTCGTTTTTAAAAATTTCTGATTTCATCCAGGCTTTACTGTTTGATTTGTACTTTACTGATATATGTTTATTTTTAAAACACCTGGGAATGGTGGTTTTCCTATCACCAACAATTTTCTTTTCTCTGTTCCAGACATATTTGCAGTTACCAAGACAATAATCCTTACTTCTGATAATTTTCCACCAGCACAATTCTCTCCGACAAACTTTAATGTCTTATCAGGTGTCATCTTGTAAAACAAATCCGTTTCATCGGCATTAAAAATGTCCACATATTTATAACTTTCTAGAATTTCTGGCCATACATTGGCCCACCACTGATCAACAACAGTCATATCCACTCCTGCAGTTTCTCCTACTATCTTAGCCCCACTAATATTATTTCGCTTTTTAAATCGTTCAATCCAACTTCTAGAACAGTTAAACTCGGGTGTTGTCTATTTTCCTTCCCAATTCAATAGTGGGTAATAGGAACATGTTCATGTCGTTTTTACCTAAACCATTTAAGGAGTCCTTTAACGACTTGGTCATTTGTAGATTTTCTTACTTTTTTACAACTAAAGTTTCTTTTATCATAGATTGATACAATTTCTTGCCTCTTCTTCCATATGGTAGAAACCGTAGATTTAGTTAAATTCAACTGTTTTCAAACATCACTTTGTTTAACTCCATTTTCTATTTTCCTTATAATATCGTGTTTGTCTTTTAAAGTAATCGCATTACGTTTTTGTGTATTCATTTTAAAAGAAAAACTTAACATTCAGTTTGCTAATTTAATCAAATATGCATTAGAACCGCATAACGTAACAAGTGAACTGAAAATAATAGTGCTTGAACTGGCGACGCGGCGGAAACAAGTAAAATAGGGGTTCCCAGCGAGTTTCGATGATTTCCCTAGATCAAGTCGCGCGAGATCGAGCACAGGGAGTGGCAAGTTCGTTATAAACGGGTACAAAACATCCAAATTTGGTTCAGCTTTATCCGGAAGTTCGTTATAACCGGGTTAGTTATAACCGATAAAAACTTGCATTGGTCTTATGGAAGTTTTTTCGTGCATTATAAAATAGTTCGTTTTAACCGGAAATTCGTTATAAACGGATTCGTTGTAAGCAGCCTTCACTGTATTAACCTTCTCAATTCGAATACGAAGACTTTTTTTTTAAAATAGGATCAAAAAATAGCTTCCAGTTGCAAACATTTTTAATCGTAAGAATGGAACAGTTCTTTACTGCAGAAATCTATCTGAATATGATAACTTTGTGCATTTTGATCCAGTTGATAAAGGACTGACATCAAAATTGTCCCTGTAAAGTATATACCTTTTTGTTCTCTTATGTCTCTAAACATTAGGTATTAGGTTATGTTAGGTTTAAAGCTTGTGGTGTATACTTTTCTGCTCTCTTATGTCTCTAACCATTAGGATATGTTAGGTTTAAGTATCGTTATATGCCTTCTTGCTCGCTTATGACTTGATGCATTAGGTTATGTTAGGTTTAAAGCTTGTAGTATATGCCTTTCCGCTCGTTCATGACTCGACCTATTAGGTTATGTCAGGTTTAAACCTACCATACGTAGCGTTTTGTTGCCTATCAGTCAATCTACATTTAAATAGCTATTATATTTTACCTACTTTTATGAACTATATAAAAGAAATGCCCTACTTATAACCAAGGATATTGATGTTTTCTTAAGCTTTTTTGAGGTTAGGAAGTTAGGACAATTGTGATGTCAGTCCTTTATCAGATGTTTGCAACTGGAAGCTATTTTTTAAGGTTAGAGTATTACATTTTTTTTTAAAAATTATCTTCCAATTCGAGTTAAAAAGGTTAATATATTTAAGTATATACGTTAAAATACCAAATTTAGTTGAATTTTGTACTATTCCTAATATACGGTAAATATGTATTTTTCATATAACTGATATATGATCAGATACAATCAAAATAAGTCAATTTATTTGAAATTCTGCAGCTGGAGAGTAAACTAGAAGTTTTCAAGAGTATTTAAAAAAAAACTTATTCAAATTGGTCAAAACGTAAGCCATGTCTCGATTTTTGTTCAAAAAAGGCATTATTTTTCCCAAAGAGCGCCGTATTGCCGGAATTAATTGTAAAACTTTTAAATATTTAACACGTATACGATAGAAATCCATACGTTTTCTCGGATTAAAAGCGTTTTTTTACAGTTTTTGTTGTCGTATGTGCATTAAAAAATCAAAACTCACAAAAAATATATACAAAAAAAAATACTTTGCTTTCATTAGTTAAAATAAGAAGGCAGTTTACTTCCTAGTTGTTGCAAAAATATTAGATAAATATTACTTTTTCATGTATTTTATGAAGCGAATTTTCGCTGTGGCAACCTAGCTTGAAGAAGACTGCGCGCGTTCTTTCAAATTTTGAATCACCTATATGCATTGCACTGATCGGACTTTCTTTTAAATCGCTTTCTACAATCATTTATTCTCTCAAGTTGTTTTCTTATTATAAATCTTACTTCATATCGCGTTTGATCCGACATCATCAGAAGATATTATTTGTTAAAATAATTGTTAAAAATAAAAAAAAACTAATAAAATATAAAGCACATCAAAGCCACTCACTCACACGATATATTCGGTATATACATCGATACTAAATAAAGATAAATAACACGTGATTGCGTGCGGCGGGAAGCAAACGAGAAGCTACATTGCCACATTCATTATACCCTGAAAACCAAATTATTTCGCGTCTTTTTCTAACATAATGCTTTCTCTGTCTTCTCTTAAGAAATGCCTTAAAATTACAAGAAATATAGGTTGCATGTTTATTTACTTTTTCCTACATTTGCTAAATACGAGGATGGACTGAAAAGTCCAATTCGGAACTTTTGATTTTTTTTGGTAAATTCAAATTCATGTAAAGTGTATAATTATACTCTAATGAATTTTTTTTTTGTGTACTGTAGCGACCTGGACTTTGCACGGCGCAAATTCAAGAAGTCAACTTTGAGGAGCTGCTGCCGCCATTTTGAATTTTTTTAAAAAGCTGAAACTCTATTTTTGAGGACAAAAAGTTATTCTTTTTTATATACTTTTCTTTTTTGTACAAATATTATAGTTTCTCAATAAACGATTCACAAAAAAAATGGCCGTTTACATAGGCCTCCTCCTTTAACAAAATTCCCCGCCATTTCATAGAAATTGACCAGACTTATCAATGCACCATATTCTTAATATTAAAATATGTGTTTTTAGGTTCCGAAGAGCCTCCAAGAGTAGAAGGTTTATTAAGGCTTTATTCTATGCAACTCTGCCCTTTTGCACAGCGAACCAGATTAGTTTTGTTAGCCAAAAATATCCAACACGAAATTGTCAATATAAATCTTAGGAAGAAACCTGAATGGTATTTCAAAATAAATCAAACAGGTAAGTAAAACTTAAAGAGAAGGCACATAGGAGGAGGATAGATATAGACTAAAATTTTATTTGAAAATAAGATGGATCGTCATTGTCGTATTTTCATGAAAAACTTTTAGTCTATTTCCGTCTTTACCTAGAAACTTATCACTACGCAATGGTCCAAATTATCTTCACTCATTCTTATGAAGAAAAAAATCGTCGAAGTACTTTGAACACAGACAGGTAATTTGACCACCCAGCAATTTTTTGTATAACATTTTCATGTACATATGTAGACAACTTAAAAAACCACCCTCGTACGTACGAGTATTCTCCATTATTTTCAAAAGTATTCGCCACAAAGATTTGATCACATTTTTATGTATTTTAGGGAAAGTTCCAGCTCTATTAGATGGCGAAAAAATTATACTTGAATCACTTGACATAGCGGACTACCTAGACGAGAAATTTCCCGACCAAAACCCACTTTACCCCAGCGACCCGGCAGCCAAAGAAAAAGAAAAAAATATCATTAGAAAACTCCTAGAACCTGCTATACTAAACTTTTATAACAATTTCTTTAGTAAAGAGGAGAGAACACCTGCAGAGTTAGTAGATATATTAATTGCACCTTTGGAACCCCTGGAGAAGGAACTGGCTTTCAGGGGGACTACTTTCTTTGGTGGAGTTAAACCAGGAATGGTAAAAACGGTTTTTAAAAAATTATGTATATATTTCATTTTTGTGAACTCTGATGTCTTGATCTTGAATGATTAATTTTCAGCTGGAAATGACACTAAAGTACTACAGAGAAAATAGCTAAATTACTCAAAAAACCCAATATTACAATCATTAACACTTATAAGAAAATTGGACGATACTTGAAATCACCAGAAGTCACAATTAGTTTATAAACTGAAGAAGTCTATAAAAATCTCCGATACTACCACAGTCAATGTAGGAGAAAATGGAAAATTAACAGCAACTAAAATTAAAGAACCTGAAAGATGTATTAAAGAGAAACCAATTGTACAATCAGCTGTAGCTGAACATCAACACACTACCCCATGTTATATTGTACCGTAATAATGTAAGAGAAACCAAAATCTTACTTGCGTCTCCAATATAAACACCCTAACAACCTTTATAGAGACTCTCGTTACGGCCCGCATCAAACGTGGAAACGGTTTGGTCATCACCGGTCAGGTATAAATATCAGTCAGTCAATAATTTTTGAAAACGACACCTATGGAGCATCACTTGAACCAAATATTGAACGCCATTTTGAAGCTTCATCTGTCATATGAACCCAGCCTAAATTTCAAGTCGATCTGTCAAGCCGTTCATTGTTTATCAGCTGGTTAAAGTAGACGTGTTTGAGTATTTTTTAAAAATGGACTATAGTGTGGTGAAAAATTCTTCGTTGTGGAAAGTTTATCGGCAACAGAAAGCCATGCAAAGTTAGTAGAAGTGTCAAACGAGTCTGTTCCTTCATTTTCAACCGCGTCAATAATGATCTACGTTCAGGACGTCCAAATACTGCAACAATTGAAGAAACTGTTGTGCACGTATAAGATATGGTAATTGAAGACCGTCGATTAACCGTGGATGATTTAGCTGAGGCTATAGGCATCTCACGTGGATGAGTATATGAGATCTTCACCAATGTTTTGGGTATGAGAAAGCTATTCACAAGATGGGTGCCGCATTTGATAACATTGAAACCAAAACGCACTCGAGAGAAACTTCTAAACAATATATGTCTCGTTTCACAAAGAATAAAACTGATTTTGGGCGTCGATTTATAACTACGGATGAGACTTGAGTTTACCAAGTTTACTAGTATGATGTTGAACTGCGTCAACAAACCGCATAGTAGACTGAGGTGGGTTTTTTCAGCTCCAAAGCAGACAAAGTGGTCAAAGTTGTCCAAAAACATTATGATATCAATTTTATGGGATGTAAAAGGAATTTTGTTAATTGATTACCTTGAAACCGGTAAAACAATCACAGGAGAGTACTATTGCAACCTTTTGGACTAGCTGGATCAGAAAATTCGTGAGAAAAGGCCCGGTTTACAGAAGAGAAAATCATCTTTCATCATGACAATGCACCTGCTCACAAAGGTGCTTTGGCAACAACAAAACTGGTCGAATTAAAGTACAAATTGTTGGAACATTCACCATATTCGCCAGATCTGGCTCCGTCTGACTTCCATTTGTTCTCAAACCTCAAAAAATTTCTACATGGGAAACGTTTTTCAACAAATGATGAGGTGATTTGAAGGTCTTCCGGAAAACCACTTTAGAGATGGGGTAAATGAATTAGAAAATCGATGGAAAACATGTACTGAGTTTAAAGGAGATTATCATCATCATCATCATCCAGTCTCTCTCGTCCACTGCTGGACATAGGCCTTCTCCAAGTCCTTCCAGTCCCCTCGATGTTGTGCTTTCGCTATCCAGTTCTGGGCAATTCTCTTTAGGTCGTCAGTACATCGGCTAGGTGGTCTGCCTCCGCTTCTTTTATCTTGTCGCGATCTCTACTCAACAATTCTCTTCGTCCATCAAGCGCGCCACGTGACCGGTCGACCAACATTTCAGCTCCGTAATATGTTTTATAATACCTACTATCTTTGTATGATCTTTAATGATTCTGTTCGGGATTCTATCTCTTCTTGTAACGCCTAGCATTGACCTTTCCGTTGCAAACTGTGCTACTTTTAATTTCTGCGTTGTCTTCTTGTCAGAATTAAGAGTTTCCGTTCCGTATGAAACGAGTGGCATTACACATTGCTCGAATACTTTTCGTTTTAGACTTAAAGGTATATCGTTGTTCTTGAATGTATCACGTAGTTTTCCGAAAGCTGCCCACTCCAAGCCAATTCTTCTCAGGATCTCGCATGTTTGAACTGTGCTTCTCATAGAAGAAATAAAAATCCCTAAAGATGCCTCGTAAAATTGTAGGAACACGTTGAAAAGTTGCGTATTCGAGTAATGACACGGTCTATTCCTAAACACCACGATTTTTCAGCCAAACATAAATTAAATAACGAGCAGGATAGCACAGCTACGAATTACTTTTATTCTGTAGCGCCGATATCATTACAGAACTGAAGATAACGTTTGTGATATGTTATGTGCTCTCCATGTTGTTCTATGGAATGGAAGCATGCACGGTAAGGAACTTGGCTATCCGAAAATTGGAGGTAATTGAGCTATGCTTATACCATAGATTATTGAAGGTTAAGTAGGTAGAGAAAATAATAAATGCAAAAATCATAAGAAGTATAAAAATAAATTATAATTATTTGGGGCCACGTTATGAGAGAAGAGAAGTGGCTACACCTGATAATACAATTTTACTATTGTCCTGTAATAATATTCTTTTCAATGAATTTTTAAATAGGAATAGTAAAAAACTAGCCGAATTAGTTGTTCTAGTGGATCTATGTTTATACCATCTACAGAGCCACTACAACTTCCGACCCAGATATAAAACACCTGGCGGCAACATAATCTGGCAGACAGACACTGAACTCCGACTAGTCAGCATTGGAAATGCCAAGTGAGGCCTTGGCGAAACGTCTCTAAAATCCACCAGGAATGTAATAAACTAATGGATGTAAAGAGAGAGAGAAAGAACTAAACTAAAGTGGTCAGAATAAGTAAGATACAAAAAAATGATATATCTGGAAAATATAGCCTTTGTTAAATTTTAGTAGTTAATGATAACACAGGGCAACAAAAAAATATTTTTGTTTTGGTGCCTGGGATTTTAGAGCTGATTTTAACTATATTTGGGACGCTAAATCTATACATGCAATCCGTTTTTCTCTATCAGCTCTACTTTTTTAGATACATCAACTTATCTACCAATGTGGTTTTTATTCAGTATATTCATTTATGAGAGTTCTAAAATTATTATATATTCATTAATGTAGGTACAATGGTTTTATTGTCAGTCTGTAATTGAGTAAATTCCAGGTAAATCTATAAATAGTGGAACCATTGCCTATGAGGTACCTGAACTGACCCTTTTAATCACCTAACTCGGGTAAGTCTCGTCAGTTTGTGCGTTCTTACTAATGAGAGTAGATCGAATTCGGCGTGTTATTTTATGTTAAGAAAAGTGTGTTTTTGTGTTATTGAACAGAATTAAAATGAGTTCAGGTTCCAGTTCAAGAAGAAGTTGTGTAAATCAACAAAACAGACAAACTATTACTGACTTTGTAAAGCGAGCGTATCTTGGATACTTTGGAGTTAAGCTTGGTGATCAGGACAAAACGTGGGCCCCGTATCTCGTATGTAAAACTTGTACAGAGCATTTACGGCAGTGGACTACTGGGAAAAGAAAATGTCTAAAATTCGGCGTACCAATGGTTTGGAGAGAACCAAAAAACCACTTCAATGATTGTTATTTCTGTTTAGTAAATACTAATGGAATCAATCGAAATAACCGCAGTAAGTGGACTTATCCCAATTTAGACTCGGCAATACGCCCTATCCCGCACTCAGATGAAATACCGATTCCAACATTTCATCAGCTACCACATATCTCTGATGACGAATATTTTCCCTCTGATCGCTCTTCTGATGCTAATAAAAGTTCTGATGCTAATGAAATTAACAGTGACTATGAGGGGACGTCATCAGTTCCTCAACGCTTCAATCAAAATGAATTAAATGATCTCACCAGGGATCTCAATTTACCGAAAAAAGCTTCTGAAGTACTGGCTTCTAGGTTGAACGACAAAAATTTACTGGAACAAGGAACCAAAATTACCTTTTACCGTACAAGAGAAAAAGATCTGCTACCGTTCTTTTCTCAAGAAGACAATCTTGTATTTTGTCATGAAATTAGGGGACTCATGAAAGAAATGAGACTCTCTGAATATATTCCAGATGATTGGCGCCTATTTATTGACAGTTCAAAGCGAAGTTTAAAATGTGTCCTTCTACATAATGGGAATAAATATGGTTCAATACCACTAGCTCACTCAACGAAACTGAAAGAAGAATATAATATACCATAGCTTTGGTCTTGCAGAAGATAAAGTATTACGAACATCAATGGATGATTTGTGTAGACTTAAAAATGGTAAACTTTCTTCTTGGGCAGCAAAGTGGTTACACGAAATATCCGTGTTTCTTGTGCCTCTGGGATAGTAGGGACAAAACACACCACTGGGTTAGAAAAGATTGGCCTCAGAGAGAAAACATGGACGTTGGGGAAAAGAATGTCATTAACGACGCTTTGGTTGAAAGAGAAAAAATCATACTTCCTCCGTTACATATAAAGTTGGGCTTAATGAAGCAATTTGTAAAGGCTCTTGGTAAGAATGGGTCTTGTTTTGCATATATAGGGGTAAAAATGCATCAGTTGAGCACAGAAAAAGTCAAAGCAGGGATATTTGACGGTCCACAAATAAGACAATTAATTAAGGATCCTGCCTTCATAAATTCAATGAATCAAGTTGAACGAGAAGCTTGGACATCATTTGTTGCAGTTATAGAAAATTTTCTAGGCAAACATAAAGCTCAAAACTATGTTGAAATGGTTAACAAGATGCTTAATAGTTTCAAATCCTTAGGGTGCAATATGAGTATTAAAATACACTATTTACACAGCCACTTAGACCGTTTTCCAGAAAATTTAGGAGACATGAGTGAGGAACAAGGTGAAAGATTTCACCAAGATATTAAAGTTATGGAGGACCGCTACCAAGGAAGATGGGACATGCACATGATGGCAGATTACTGCTGGAGTTTAAAAAGGGACTGTTTAAAAAACCATTCAAGAATGTCGCGGAAAAGAAGCTTTCCAAGTGTTGAGTGACTATTTCATTTCTTCAATGTTTTTTTTTTTGTTTGTAAGTACGACATAATATTGTATTTTGTATAACTAAAATAAAAATTTCGTATCTACTTTTGTTTACTACACTTACGGATTTGAGTTACAATAATGTAACTTATATTTCTCTAAAATTGTATATCTTAAAAATTTGAGCTCCTAGGTACAAATGAATACGTTATTTGAATTCAGGACATCAAATTGATATAGAATCAGCTCAAAAAACCTCGACACCAAAACAGCTGTTCCCCTGTGTAATGATAAAAATGAATTACTAATATTTATATTTTTAGCTTGACTATATGCTATGGCCGTGGGCAGAGAGAGCAGGAATTTTTGCTCTCAAGTTAGGACAAGAGCTACCTTTGAAAGACGAACACATCCCAAATCTTAGAAAATGGGCAAAGACGCTACGTCAAGATCATGTAGTATCCAGTATTTACGAAGGACCAGAACAGTATTTCCACTTATTTAAAACATCTCGATTATAATAATATCTATAAAGAAAACTTTAATATTTATGTGAAAACTATAAGCAGTTAATTACTTAGTTAAAATAAAAAATGTTTAATAATATTTAAGTTTTTGTTAATAAATCGCAGGAAGTAAAGCTAATCCTATTTGTAATTAAGGCGAACACCATAATATAATACTATAAACAAAATTCATGAACTTTTCCCGGGCTGTGCGTTTTGTTGGGTTATTTTAAAGGGTAACGTACCATACATGTTAGTAGAGTCAATGAAGCGAAAAAATTGTTGAAGCTTCTTAATCCTTTTATGTTTGTTTTAATATATTATTTGAAATCAGAAATACTGTAGTGGGAGCATAAATATTTTATATTATTTAAACATTTTTCAAAAACATTTAAACATTACGACTTCTATTCCCGATTTAGGCGTAACTTTGGAATCTGTCTTTTTGTCAGAAGCGACCTCTCTTGTCAACGAGAAGAAGCTCTGGAGCCCCCAAACTTTGATGTTATGTGGTTAAAAATAACGACTCAACAAACCACAAGGTTCATCTGTATCCTGTATCGACCACCAAGTGATACCAATTTTCGAACACTTTTCGCTTCTCTTGCAGACACCATCGATCATTTACAAAGTAACTATCCAAGTGCCGAAATTGCCATCCTGGGCGACTTTAATGTCCACAATATCAACTGGCTTAAATATTCAAATACTACCGACGAACAAGATCGTGAAGCTGAATCATTCTCAATCAGTTATGGCTTAACGCCTAGGCCGCGCAAGATTTGGCACTACAAATCTGCTAAATGGGAAGATCTTATGGAATACTTTCGAACTTTCCCTTGGATGGACATTTGTTTTCGATCCGATAACCCATCTGACTGCGCCAGGGAGGTCTCCGATGTTATTTTGGCTGGTATGGAAACTTACATCCCTTTTTCGAAGAAATGCTCCTCCAACGGCAAGCCTTGGTTCGACCGAAAATGCAAAGAAGCTGTTGCTTCTAAACATATTGCTTATCGACAATGGCGTGAAAATCCTAACACCGTAAATCGTAACATCTTTGTTCATGCCCGGAACAGATGCAAGGGAATTATCGACGAAACCAAGGAGGCACACAATCAACGAATTAGAAACAAACTTCTCGCTTGTCCTAACAATTCCAGGTCCTTTTGGGCAGTCGCTAAGGCAGTTAGTCAAAATTTTACCAAATCCACTATACCACCACTCACACGGCCAGATAATTCCATTGCAACCACACCTGTTGAGAGAGCGAACTTGTTGGTTGAACTCTTTGCTTCACATTCTACTGTCGATTTCCAAGGAAAAACACCACCTACTATTCCCATATTGCAGTCAAGGATGCCCGATGTTGTCTTCACACAGCGCATCATAAAGCGTATTTTAATGAAGCTAGACACCAAGAACGCTTCTGGCGCTGACGGAATACCTGCCATAGTTCTCAAAAAACTGTGCAAGGGAACTAACACCAGATTTCTGTAGACTTTTTAACCTATCCTACAGAAAGGGAATATTTCCGTCCTGCTGGAAATGTGCCACGGTTCAGCCGATACCTAAAAAAGGTAAGAAGACCTTGCCAAATAACTACCGACCAGTTGCACTGCTTTCGATAATATCGAAAGTCATGGAAAAGGTTATCAATGAGCATCTTCTAAAATATCTTGAACGATTCAATATTATTAGCGATCACCAATATGGTTTTCGTAACCATAGATCAACAGGAGATCTTCTGACTTATGTAACACATGTTTGGAACAACGCAATTGAACACCTTGGAGAATCTCGAGCGGTTGCTTTTGACATATCCAAGGCATTCGACCGTGTTTGGCACGATAGACTGTTAGCTAAGTTACGCTCTTATGGTATGTCTGAAAGGTTCTGTTTGTGGCTCTCATGTTTCCTCAGAGAGCGTTCTTTACGAGTGGCGGTCGATGGATTTATTTCTAACACCCTCACTATCAACGCCGGTGTGCCCCAGGGCTCCATACTGTCTCCTACCCTCTTTCTCATTTACATTAACGATCTGCTGGAAAAGACCGGAAATCCAATCTATAGCTTTGCAGATGACAGTACGCTCGTCTCTTGATTCACCTTGAACGCTCGGACATCGGCTGCTCAGGCGAATATCCGCAGACAGCAGGAGGTCGTTCAACTTAACAAAGACCTGGAAGAAATTCTATCTTGGGGTGACAGTAACCAAGTGGAATTTAACGCTACAAAAACCCAAGCGGCAGTTTTTTCTAAAAAAGTTAACGTTGCTGAACCCGACATAGTTATGTCGGGGCACTCCATTCCCCTAGCATCGTCGCTCAGTTTGTTGGGCGTTAGTTTGGGAGCAAATATGTCTTGGCATGAACATGTTGCAGGCATAGTAAGGAGAGCTTCTCAAAAGTTGGGAATATTATTTAGAACCAGAAAGCTTTACACCCCACAGTAACTGTTAATTCTTTACAAAGCCCAAATTCGACCAACTATGGAATACTGCTCCCACGTTTGGGGCTCCGCTTCCAAACATACACTGCATTTGTTGAATTCTGTTCAGAGAAGAGCGGTCCGTCTGATTGGGGACCCGGAATTGACCGGCGGCCTTGATTCGCTGGAACATCGAAGAACGGTTGGCGACTTGAGTCTGTTCTACAAGTATTTTCATGGAAAGTGTTCGAAGGATGTAGCCCGCTTAATTCCTCCCAAAGCGGTTCATGTTAGAAATACACATCGCGCTGGTGCTTCGCATCCGTATGAGGTTCAGCTTGTTACTCCGCGTACAACGCTTTTCAAGCAATCTTTTATATGGAGAACGTCATCCCTTTGGAATAATTTGCCCAGCGCTGTGTTTCCCACCGAGTACAATTTACAGCAATTCACGAACAACGTGAATCGCTTTTTCCGCACTCGTGCCGCTCCTGGAGCGCTTTAGGGACTTCCCTGCACCACGTGTGCTAGACCCATAAAAAAAAAAAAAAAAAATAATAATAATCATATTTATGGAAAAGTCTTTTTCTAATTACGTCATTATAGCCAAGTCGTCAGAGGCAAATTTTAACGAAAAGCTCTCAATAAATGTTAACAGGCTGCATTTTGGCATACAGGTAGTTTTTTGGACGTAGAATATGCTGCTCTAAAGTGAACGCTAAGCCTACAAAATCGAAAATAAAATAAAAAATCGTCTTTTCGCAAATATCTCAAAAAATAAAAAAGATATCGAAAAACTAATAGCACCCAGGGCCAGTTCTAGGCGGTAGGCAAGGTAGGTAAAGTAGGCAACTGCCTACGGCGGCAAAATTTAGGGACGGCGAAACCGGCTGAACTACTGGAGCGCAAAAAAAATAAACACAACCAACAAAAATATATTTCGATTACTGAAACTGTTTTTTAGAAAAAAATCCGCATTTCATACTTGTACACTTGGTAATGACAGCTCAAAACCCCTGGCGACTGGGCTATAGACATAAAAGGAGATTTTGTTGAAAAATAAATATTAATATAACAAATTATATAAATATTTAAAAAATAAAAAATCTAAATTTTGTGCAAATTTTTTTTTCGTTTCAAAGTCACTGACTTATCAAACTGCCCTCGTATATACAATTTGAATTTTTTAGAAAGGATTACCAGGTGTACAAATATGAAATGCGGATTTTTTTTCTAAAAAAAAACATGTTAAATTCGGAAGAATGAAAAAAAGTGTTTTATTCAAAGTATACTCCATCGCTTGTTATACATTTTTCCCATCCTTCGAATAATTTGTGAACACCGCGCCAGTAAAAATCTTCCCCTTTTGCCGCGAACCATTCATCGAGCCATTTTTTCACATCTTCGTACGAACGAAAGCGCTGCTCAGCAAGCGCGTGATCCATCGATGCAAACAAGTGGTAATCGGAAGGAGCCAAGTCTGGTGAGTAAGCCACATGGGGTAGAACTTCCCAGCTGAGTACTTCCAACGTGTCGCGAACTGGTTTTGTCGTATGTGATGGAGCACTGTCATGAAGAAAAATGACTTTGTGTTGCCTCTTTCGGTATTCTGGCCTTTTTTCAAGCTGCGAACGGTTCAAATCGGTCAATTGTTGTTGGTCACGTTTAGTATTAACCGTTTCCTCAGGTTTCAACAGCTCATAATAGACCACGCCCCTCTGGTCCCACCAAACACATAGTATCGTCTTTCTGCCAAAGCGATTCGGTCTTGCGGTCGATGTGGATGGTGCGCCTGGGTCTACTCATGATTTTTTGCGCTTGGGATTCTCAAAATAAATCCACTTTTCATCCCCTGTAACTATACGATGCAAAAACGACTTCCTTTTGTACCGAGCGAGCAAAATGTCACACGTGTTTTTGCGCTTTTCCATTTGCCTGTCGTTCACTCATGTGGTACCCATCTACCGGTCTTCTGAATCTTTCCCATCTCTCGTAGCCGATTGGAAACAGCTTGTTGACTAACGCCTAATTGCTCGGCAAGTTGTTTTTATGTTTGCGGATCATCTTCGTCCAACAATGCTTGCAATTCCACATCTTCGTATTTTTTTGGCGGTTTTCCACGTTCTTTGTCTGCAACATCGAAATCAACACTTTTGAAACGCTGAAACCAGCGTTCATACGTATCTTGCGATGGAGCATTTTCACCATAAGCTTCTCGAAGTAATCGGTATGATTCAACAGCAGTTTTCTTCAAATGAAAACAAAAAATTAATGCTGTCCACGAATGCTCTTTGTTCGGTATAAATTTCGACATATTGAACACAACACAACACTATGCACACACTTTTCCAATTTATCACTCGTGCGCGTCTGATACTTGTTGATGACACAACGAAATGGTGCAGTGTCAAATCTTTATAGCACAAACTTCATTGGTGCACCCTCTGTTGTCTGAAATCCGCATTTCATACTTGTACACCTGGTATACCGAGTATTAAATTATGGTGCGACCAATTTGAGCCCTCTTAATACATTCTCGAATTATCAACTCATTTTTAAAACAGAAAAAAGAAAACTAATCAGAAAAATAACACAAAAACGAAACTAGAAAAAAAACGAAGTTATGTTCACTTCTCCACTTCTAATATAAAGACTCACACTAAAAAACCGGTCAAGTTGAACTTGCACAATTAGTGTTCCGTACGTTGATTTTTAAAATAAAAATTTTTGTTAGGGTGGTATAAAATGATCAGTGACTTCACAAAACACACCCCAAATGAGTTTTCAACAAAGTTTGTTTCCAATCTTTACTGAAAACTGGTGACCTTAAAATTTTGTTTTTTTTTATATACCAAATAAATTATTAAAGGTAATGCACTCGTGATAATTTTCGTTCAATCTATACCCCGTGGAGAATATTCCAGAATTTTTTAAAAATTTTTTGATCAGTACTTTTCGAGATAAGGTAGGGGGCAGCGATTTTTTAAAAGTAATATGAAGAAAAGTGTGCGCAAGTATTACATTATATATGTTTTTTTACACGTGTTTTCACAAGCTTTCATTTGACACCACACTCGATGTCCTAGTAAAAAAATTTTTTTTCACTTCCGATTTCACCCCTCAAAACGAACCCCTTAAGTCAAAATTTATGTTACGGTGGTATAAAATGATCAGTGACTTCACAAAACACACCCCAAGTGAGTTTTCAACAAAGTTTGTTTCCAATCTTTACTGAAATCTGACGACCTTGAAATTTTTGTTTTTTTATATAGCATATAAATTATTAAAGGTAATGCACTCGTGATAATTTTCGTTCAATCTACACCCCGTGGAGAATATTCCAGAATTTTTTCGAAATTTTTTGATAAGTACTTTTCGAGATAAGGCCCGGGACAGCGATTTTTCGCAAATTTTTAAAAATAATACAAAGAAAAGTGCGCGCTAGTATAATATTGTATATATATTTTTTACTCGTGTTTTCACAAGCTTTCATTTGACACCACACTCGATGACCCAGTAAAAAAAATTTTTTTTCACTTCCGACTTCACCCCCCAAAACTAAGCCCTTAAGTCAAAATTTAATTCTCAAAACTACATGGCTCTGATAAGGCCATCAATTCCTATATTATTACCAAATTTCACCTTTCTATGTCAAATAGTTTCGGAGAAAATCGGGTGTGACAGACAGACAGACAGACAGACACCGAAGTGATCTTATAAGTGTTCCGTACGGAACACTAAAAAGTGCTTATTTTAAGAGTTGCAAAAACTTTTTTAAGGACTATTCCTTCGCGTTTGCTCTTAATAACGATAACGATAAAATGTTGAAAGTAAGCGTTGCAAAATCTCGCTATTTATCAGTTTACCTTTCAGCTTTCTTATATAGTGCGTTAAACACCCCATTTACATTATTTGTTTCATAGTTCTCCGCGTCTAATTTTTTCAGCGTACGCAACATGCATGGGATCCGGGCCTGTATAAATATAAATAAATTAAACAAAGCTTTTAATCAATAACAGTGAAATTTCTCGACGACAACTATTTTTTTGTAAATCAATACTGAGTTAATAATACGTTTCGAAGCAGCGAACAGTTAAAGTTGTTTGATTGTATTACAAAGGCTATTATAAGGATGTCGTCTAAACATTTGGCAGCTGGTAAGCAATATTTTTATATATTTAACAATTTTTGTTTTATTTTTAGTGTTTTGTACGGATCACTTCGGTGTCTGCCTGCCTGTCTGTCACATCCGATTTTCGCCGAAACTATTTGACATGGAAAGTTGAAATTTGGTACTAATATAGGAATTGACGGCCTCATCAGAGCCGTTTAGTTTTGAAAGTTAAATTTTGACTTAACGGGTTGCTTTTGGGGAGTGAAATTGGAAGTGAAAAAAAAAAATTAGCAGGTCATCGAGTGGGGTGTCAAATGAAAGCTTGTAAAATTATTGTTACGGAAGTATAAAATGATCGATGACTTTACAAAACGCACCCCAAATGACATTTCAATAAAGTTTGTTTCCGATGTTTGTTGAAAACTGAAGACCCTGCATTTTTTGTGTTTTTTTTTTATAAACCAGATAAATTATTAAAGGTGCACTCGTGATAATTTTCGTTCAATCTCCACCCTGTGGAGAAAAATCCAAAGTTTTTTCAAAATTTTTTGATCAATACTTTTCGAGATAAAAGGGGGACAGCAAATGTTGGCAATTTTTTAAAAATAATATAAAGAAAAGTATGTTCAAGTATTACATTATATATTCAACTCGTGTTTTCACAAGTTTTCATTTCTTCACTCGATGACCTGAAATTTTTTTTTTCAATTCTGACTTCACCCCTCAAAACTAAACTTTTAAGTCAAAATTTAACTTTCAAAGGCTTTTCGAGGCTCTGATCGATCAATCAATCAATTTTTATATTAGTGCCAAATTTCAACTGTCTATGTCAAATAGTTTCGGAGAAAATCGGGTGTGACAGACACGGAATCTTATAAGAGTTCGGTACGAAACACTAAAAACATAGGCCAACGATGAAAGAACTTTTTTAATAATTATACCTGATTCCTATGTTTTTTGGTGTGCTGGGTTCGAAAATAATAATAAAAAAGTCGTATCATCCACCAATTTTTCACATTTTAACGTGAAAAGTTTATTTTTTATCATTCGAATGCTATTAGGTTGGCAATAAAATCAGAATTTTATAAGATTGGCAGTAAAATCAAATGTTATTAGGTTGGCAGTTCCGATAAATGTCACAGCTGTTTGTCTTCTTCCCGTTAATATAATCTCGCATTGCAATGTTTAACCCATGTGCTTTAATTCACACTCAAAGTATGGCTAATCGTGGTTGTAAAAACTCTCCCAACACTTTTTGGTATCTATGTGGTGAGTTTGTAGTTAAAAAACATCAAAGAAACATTACTGACTTTGTAAAAAAAAGTATACTTTGCATATTTTGGTGTAGAAATCGCTAATCAAAAAAAAAATGTTGGGCTCCTCATAAAGTATGTTATGTTTGTGTCGAGGATCTTAGGAAATGGTATAAGAAAGAAAAGAAAGCTTTTAGATTTGCAGGACCTATGGTATGGAGAGAACAAGAAAATCATTCAAATGATTGTTATTTTTGCAGCGTTGATGTTTCTGGATATAATTCCAAAAATAAGAAAGTAATTATTTATCCTAACTTTACTTCCGCTAATCGGCCGGTAGGACATGGACCGGGACTTCCTATCCCTGAGCCACCTCAGGCTATTGATGACGTTTTACAGTCCAGTCCCGAATTTAATGAGAGTCCACCGGATGATGGTAAGTTTCAATGTTCTCTAGAAAATTTAAAACTATAGTTGTTTACACAAGCTGAGTTAAATGATTTACTGAGAGATTTGGGTTTGACTAAGGAAAAAGCAGAATTGCTTGGTTCTAGTCTAAAAGAAAAACATTTATTGGAATCTGGAACATCTATTTACCATTATAGAACAAGAGATCAACAGTTTGCTCAAGCAGGAAGAGGATTTGGTATACTTCCATGATATTGGTAGTCTAATGAACGCATTTGGCATTGAGTACAAGAAGGAAGATTAGAGGCTTTTTATAGACTCATCAAAAACTAGTTTAAAAGGTGTTCTGTTGCACAACGGAAATACTTATGCTTCACTGCCTGTTGCTCATTCAGTACATATGAAGGAAACTTACGAAAATCTTAACATGATGTTAGAGAAAATTAATTATCCAGCTCACGATTGGATGCTATGTGGAGTTTTAAAAGTTGTCTCCGTGATTCTTAGTCAACAAAAAGGTTTTATAAAGTTTCCATGTTTCAACAATGGTCCGTAAGAAAAACTTTAATACCTGGCGAGAAGAACATTTTGCATAAAACTTTAGTAGACCCAAAAAAGATTCTTCCACCACCACTACACATCAAGTTAGGCTTAATGAAACAATTTGTGAAAGCCTTGCTAAAGATGGTGAATGTTTGAAAAATGTGTGTAAAGGATTTCCTTATTTATCAGAAGCCAAACTGAAAGAAGGGGTTTTCGTTGGGCCTGATATTCGTAAAATAATGTTCGATTCCAACTTTAAAGCATCATTTAAAGAAGTTGTGACTAAGTTTTTGGGCAATGTGAAAGACCGTAACTATGAACTTATCGCAGCTAATATGATAGACAAGTTCAAAAATCTGGGTTGTCTGGTGAGCCTTAAAGTCCAATTTTTGCACAAACATCTTGACTTTTTTTCCTAAAAATTGAGACGAGGTGAGTGAAGAGCAGGGGGAACGGTTCCATCAGGACATAAAGGAGATGGAGAAAAGGTACCAGGGACGGTGGAATATTAACATGATGGGTGATTACTGTTGGTCACTTCATAGAGAACAACAAAATGCATCATATCGGAGAAAAAGCTATACAAGAAACTTCACAGAGAAAAGGGAATTGAAATACAAAAAAATAAGCACCTAAAATATTCGCATTGAAGTGAAATATGTTATCGTGAGTAAAAATTATAGCTTAATCAAATAAAAGAACGGTTTCAGTTTTTATTTTTTATGTATCAAATTTTCTCTATCTTAAAATTTAATCGATGTCATATTGTGAGAGAACTGTAGGTGATACAAAAAAACTGATACCAGATCTGTTTTCAGCACCCAAAAATACATAACACTTGGATGTATTGGTTTAAAAAGTTTAGGCAAATATTTTTTTTTTTGATGGCCTGTGAAATTATCGAATTTAATCGTCTGAAAATGCCTTTAAAATAATAAAAAAAAATTATAAAAATTATACTGATAAAATTAATACTGATTATTAAATACATATACATTACGAGCATATTTTGGATGACTTTGCATGTTTTAAATTAATACGACTACACTGGTGAGCAAAAAAACTGATTCAAACTATGTGGCTTCTTTTTACACGGATCCTAGAATTTAATGTTCATATTACGAATTTTATAGTGTGTGTTTGGAGTTGATAGTAGAATTCTCTGGTTGTAGATGCAAATTTCTTCTCAAGATTTCTTATGCATTCTACTGGATTTTGCTACCTATTTTCAATTATTTTTAAGGGTTCATCCTATTTTAGGCACAAAAACCTCTGCTATACAATAGAGTCATAACATGTAAATGAGGATTCATCGGTAGCATAGCCATCTGAGCGTAACCTGCCTTTAGTGTTTAATAAATAAAATTATCTTAAAAATAAAGTTATAGAGATATAAAATTTATTACTAAAAAATTTTTAATCTGTAAATCTATGTATATATACAAATTCACAATTCACGAAATATAAGTATTTTAATTACAATCAAAAACAATCATCATCTTCAAAATCTAAAGACTCGACTTCTCTTAAATTGATAATTAAGGGTTCTATTTCCACAGTTTCTTCGATGTATTCGTCAAGTTTCCACATTTTACTTTCTTTTTTCATAACATGTCGAACGGCATTTTTCCAATTATCCTCTTTGATCCTCTCTATTCCGGCGAGTAATAATTGACTTACGTCTTAAAGTTTGAACGTGGTGTTTTCCCTTACAACGAAACCTTTCATTTGTGCCCAAATTAGCTCTATGGGATTCAATTCGCAATGATCTGGAGGTAATATAAGCACTGTGACATCCGTTCCTTTACCATCTCATCGACTGCGTATTTCTTGAACTGTGCCTTATTTTGTTTCAGAGTTTTGAGAAGTTCCGCTTTTAACATACCATCTTTATGATTGACATTTTTCTCTCTTATCCATTGAAGAATATCCGCTTTCTTCCATGAATTTGCCGGGAGTCGTTCTAATAATCGAGAATGGTATAAGGCATTGTCTAATACTATAACTGAGTCTGCTGGTATACATTCAATCATTTGTTGGAAATACTCCTCAAAAACATCGGTCGTCATCTCCTCATGGTATTCTTTAGTTGATTTTGAGTCAAATTCCAAATAAGCCGTTTTCACTACCAATATGTGCTACAATTAGCTTAGCACCCCTAAAGTTTTTGTCAATCTAGAATTTTTTCACTGTGTGTCCCTCATTCTCATCTAAATGAAAAATTTTCTTTCTTCGGCTCGTAGATATTCTCTTCTTCAACAAATTATTTCTATTTTATCGATAAGAACAGATTTTCTATTGTATTTGTATATATATCGAGGATTTTCTACAGCTAACGCTGTTCTCTCAGCCTTTAATTCCATCCGTTTCTATCTTCCCAGTCTCCATCTGTTAAGACCCCTGTCCTCCATAGCCTCGTCCACATCGTCTCTCCACGATCGTCTGTGTCTTCCTCTTTTTCTTCTCCCTATAGGGCTCCACTCCGTTATTTTCTTTAGCTACCTACTATCTTCGCTTCGTCTTATGTGTCCATACCATTTTAATCGTTTTTCTTCAATGGTGTTTACTGCGTTCTCCTTGATGTTCATTCTGCTTCTTATTTCTTCATTTGTTATTCTCTCCATACGTGTCACTCTACAACATCTTCTCCAATACTCCATCTCTACCGTGTTAATTTTAGATTTATTTCTTTTGTTGAACGCTCATGTTTCTGACCCGTATGTCATTATGTTTTGTATTATTGATTTGTATATGCATGTTTTGTTTCTCTTTGTAATTTGCTTGTCCCACAGGATTGAATTTAATTGTCTTATGCATGTCCGCGTTTGTCCTAATCTAGCTTTAATCTCTTCTTCTGATGTTGCGTTTTTTGAAATGATGGTTCCTAAATATTTAAATCTATCGGTTCCTTTGATTATTGTTTCGTTATCGACTTTTAGATTCTCCACGTTTCCCTCTTTTGTTGTTAGATATTCCGTTTTAACAAAGTTTATTGCTAATCCTGCCTTAGTGTATTCTTCTTTCAGTTTTCTTACCATATAACTGAGATCTTCCTCATCTTGCGCTATGATTACTTGGTCGTCTGCGAAACTTAGAGTATATAAGTAATCTTCTCGAATTGGGACTCCCATTCCACTACATTTTTGCTTCCATTTTTTTAATGTTTGTTCGAGGTATATTTTGAATAGTGTTGGGGATGTAGAGCATCCTTGTAATAGGCCTTTTGATGTTTGGAGTCTCTTCCCTATTTTATGTCCTATTTTTTATGTTCACTGTGTTGTTTTCGTAGAGAGCTTTTACTGCGTATATTAATTCTTTGTCAATGCCTATTTCTTTCATTGCGTTCCATAATCTTTGTCTTGGTACTGAGTTATAGGCCTTTCTTATGTCTATGAAGGCTAGATGAACTTCTCTATTCTTTGCCAGTTTTTTTTCCACTGTTTGTTTTATAGTGTATATGTGGTCTATACATGATTTTCCGGCCGTAAAGCCTGCTTGGTCTTCTCCAATTTTTCCTTTTATATTTTCCTCCATGATATTTTTAATAATTTTTCCATACAAACGTCCCATACTCGATATTATGCTTAGGTCTCTATAGTTTGTGCATTTTCTGCGGTCTCACTTTTTAAATATAGATACTATATAAGCTCTTGACCATTCCACCCCCATCCCACCTATTATGTTTGTCCCAACGAAAATTTAGGTTATGAAGGATTTTCCATAATTTCCATTTTTTTTTTTAACTCTGGTAAGTCCTAATATTCACTGATTTCTTGCAAAACTTTATGTAGTGTAGGTATTTCTTTCTTATTAAAAAAAATGGGGTACTTTTCTTCCTATTGCGTTTTTACAGTCTTCATCGACCTCTAAGGGCTCCTTTCCTTTGTGATTCTGAGGTTCGTTGCAAGGATTGCGTTTTCTTTCTTTTAGAAATCTATAAATAGTTGCTGATCCATCTGCCGTCATTTTTGGCACAGGTTTCCACAATTTCATGGACTTGGCTTGTTGGCTGTTGATGCACTAAGGCATCGTGAACGTTAAGTATGGCAGGGAAAATGTAGATTTATAGACTCCACGAAGTTTGCCGGGACAAAACTGAAAGTTGATGCGATCGCTGTTCTGATCTGAACTAAGCATATTATAGGTTTTTGCTTTATTTTTATACTTACACAAATATTTTTATTGTATACTTAGGTATTTAGGCAGTAAGTACTTTGGTTAATTATATTCCAATAACTACTAAAATGCGTTGATTTCTATAGTTTGTTGTAAAGTTTAGAAGGCAAGTTTTAAAATATTTTTTAGAGAAAGAAGGTGATTAAAACTAAAAATGCAAATAATTGGAAGAGAAATTTCGGACGATTATGGTTTATGACATTTTAATGTTTATAATCCATGTTGTGTGCTATCAACTCAAACAAACGGACTTTAAACGATTTTGTTATTTGGCAACCTCTTCTAGGACAACGTAAGACTGGACGAAATGTTCCTCTACGATCGCGTTTCCGTTTTCTTTACATTTCCACACCCCATCTATCACAGATGTTATTTTTGTAATTCTGCATAAGCAGATTATGTGTTTGCAAAAAAACCATTACTACTATTTATAGTACCTCAATTGAGTGTACCTGCAGTAAATACATTTCTAAGCTAAGAAATAAAATAATAGGGTAAGTTTCGTTATTAATGACAATGACAAGTTACTAATACGTTTATTTTAAAAAAAGCCATGCTTTTGATGAAGTTGCAGCCAGAGATAAATCTCTTTTTCTATAAATGTTACTATTCCATTATTTTAAATCGTAAATGAAGTATTAAAAAAGTATGTGTTTTAGGGTCTGAGGAGCCTCCAAGAGTAGAAGGTTTACTAAGGCTTTATTCTATGCAATACTGTCCATACGCACAGAGAGTAAGATTAGTTTTATTAGCCAAAAACATCCCGCATGACCTTGTCAATGTAAATCTTACGAAAAAACCTGAGTGGTATTTTAAAATACATCCAAAAGGTAAGAAAAACGAACGATTGTTACTTTAAGGGGTTACGCCACCTAGAAAATTAAAAAAAATCGATTTGATTGGATGCACCGTGCATTTTTTATTAATTTTTAAAGCTCAAAATTTTTGTGAAAAATCCGAGTTTATTTTCGAACGACTGTCACTTCTACAATTTTTTTTTTTAAATTTTGTCCATATGTGGTCATTTAGCGATGACCTTTCTTAACAATAAAAACCGGTCAAGTTGGACTTGCGCAGTTAGTGTTCCGCACGTTGATTGCTTTTGAAATAAAAATTTTTGTTACGGAAGTATAAGATGATCAGTGACTTCACAAAACACATCCCAAATGAGTTTTTAACAAAATTTTTTTTCGATCTCTAGTAAAAACTGATGACCTTGAAATTTTTGTTTTTTTATATACCAGATAACTTATTAAAGTTAATGCGCTCGTGATAATTTTCGTTCAATCTACACCTTGTAGAAAATATTCCAGAATTTTTTCAAAATTTTTTGATCAGTACTTTTCGAGATAAGGGGGGAGGGACAGCGATTTTTCGCACTTTTTTTAAAAGTGAGGCAAAGAGAATTGTGCGCAGGTATTACATTATATATATTTTTCAACTCGTTTTTTTACAAGCTTTCATTTGACATCCCACTCGATGACCTGGTAATTTTTTTTTCACTTCCGATTTCGCCCCCAATACTAAACCGTTAGGTCAAAATTTAACTTTCAAAACTACACGGCTCTAATGAGGCCATCAATTCCTGTATTAGTGCAAAATTTCAACTTTCTATGTCGATTAGTTTCGGAGAAAATCGGGTGTGACAGACGGACCGACATCGAAGTGATCTTATAAGTGTTCCGTACGGAACACTAAAAATGATTTGTTTAGTTTTTATACGATTCCAGACTGAGAACTAAATTCTACCGGTGGCAAGGATTTTCAAAAGAAGGTCCTACAAGATTGCTCATATCTCCGTCATTTTTTAATTTTTTAAATATTTTTAGTGTTTCGTACGGAACACTTATAAGATCACTTCGGTATCTGTCTGTCTGTCTGTCCGTCTGTCACACCCGATTTTCTTTGAAATTATTTCACTAATATAGAAAATGATGGTCTCATCAGAGCCGTGCAGTTTTAAAACTTAAATTCTGACTTAAGGGGTTAGTTTTGGGGGCTGAAATCGGAAGTGAAAAAAATTTTTTTTACTAGGTCATCGAGTGGAGTGTCAAATGAAAGCCTGTAAAAACACGAGTTCAAAAATATATATAATGTCTTACATGCGCACACTTTTCTGTATTATTTTGAAAAAATCGCGAAAAATCGTTGTCTCTCCTCTCTATCTCGAAAAGTACTGATCCAAAAATTTTGAAAAAAAAATTCTAGAATATTCTTCACGGGGTGTGGATTGAACGAAAATTATCAGTGCATTTAATAATTTATCTGGTATATAAAAAAAAATAAAAATTTTAAGATCGGAAAAAAACTTTGTTGAAAACTCATTTGGGATGTTTTTGTGAATACACTTTATACCTCCGTAACAAAAATTTTTATTTCAAAAGCAATTAACGTATTGCGCAAGTTCAACCATTCATGAAGAAACACTCCTTTGCAGCATGTTTCAAGACGTAAACAATAGGTATTATCTTTGATATCTCATCGATGATTCTCTATCGAATTTCTTCAACTTGCGTTAAAAGAACCCTTTCCCTCTTATTTAGGCATTCAAATGTTCATCTCGGCGATACCAATATCGGCACATTACTTTTTAAAATTACGTAACTTAATGATTCATCAAATTTTTAACTATATTCAAATTTAATAAAAATAAATATTAGCTGAGTCTCCAGTTTTTGTTACAAAAGAAGTTTTCATGGATGGTGGAATGTAATACATTAAAATTCCGAGTTTCAATCTGTTCGTCTAACCATGATTTGCACGAAGTTTCGCCAAAATCTCATTTGTCATTTCAGCTAAGTTAGCTTCGAGTAGCAGCAGCAGCAAGAACACTTGAAAATGACAAATGAGATTTTGGCGAAACGTTGTGCGAATTCATTTTTAGGCGAACGGATTGAAACCCAGAATTTTAAGGTACTGTTTTTTTAATTTGTTGTTAAAAAAAAATTCTATTTTATGCCTATTTTTCCAAGCGCCTAGGTGGCGAAACCCCTTACTATAGGTTTCATGAGAAAAATGCGATAGGGATATTTAAGCGAAATATTTTTACCGAGTTTTAAAAAAGTAAGTGCAAAACTATGTATCCCATCTTATCTTCAGCAGTATTTAAAAAATCACATCTCAAAGATCTAAAAAACTTCCGTTTTCTTTAGGACAAGTTCCGGCTCTAATAGATGGCAAGAAAACTATAATTGAATCGCTCGACGTAGCTGACTACCTAGACGAAAAATTCCCCGACCGAAACCCTCTTTACCCGAGCGATCCGGCAGCGAAAGAAAAAGAAAAAAATATTATTAGAACACTCTTGGACCCTGCCATACAAAATTTTTATAAAACCTTGGGTAGCCAGGAAGAGAAAACACCCGAAGAGTGGGTTGAGGTATTAATCGGACCTTTGGAACCTTTGGAAAAGGAATTGGCTTCTAAAGGAACCATCTTCTTTGGTGGAGAAAAACCAGGAATGGTAAGATCAGTTCAAATGATATTATACCACATGGGGTAAAAAGTCCCGAAACTTTTGAAGAAAAAACAATTTTATTATTCAACACAGTTTCCTTCAAAAGCGATTCATTTATTTCAGCATTTGGATACCTTTTATATAGTACGTTTTGTTGATCTCTCTAAAATAAACCTCAGCCACCTTTTCAAATTTGGCGAAACAACCCTTTTTTCTTCGCTAAATGCGGTCTTTTTCTCTTAATTTCATCGGTCAAACGGTCTTGCCATAACATTTCCAGATGATATTTGTGTTTTTAGACGCTTCAGTCGGCTTTCATGCGTTCCAGCCACTCTGCGAACTGCCAGCCGGTTGGACTCGGGCGTGTTGATATCTTCACAATGTCAACTATCTCTCTAATTTTCACTTTTTTTGCGTTGTTGGAGTAAATGCCTCATTTGGTCGTCTGGAAGGTGGCGCATCATCGGTACTTGTACAACCGCATTAGAGTTCATCAAACCATCGACATATAGTTGCTTTCGATGGAGCAGATGTGCCATAACACCTCCGAAGCCATTTGTCGGTTCTGGCTGTATTTTTTTCCCATCAAAAAGCAATGTTAATCAAAATACGAAATTCTTTTTGTGTTTTGCAAAAATCAAAAGTAGCCTCACTCAAACAGCTGTTACTTGCAAACTAATAAACAAAATGTCATGAAAATTTTACACGAATCTTCTGATAGTTGACATTAACCGAAAAGCATATGTTTTTTTTGTTTGTGTTGGCATCTCTAGCAAAATCTCGAGACTTTTCACCCCATGTTAAAGTCTATTTGTTTGGAGCTGATAGCACACAACATGGATTATAAACATTAAAATGTCATAAACCATAAGCGTCCGAAATTTCTCTACGAATTATTTGCATTTTTAGATTTAATCACCTTTATTTTCTATCTCTATACAACAGTGCGACCTTTTTCTAAAAAATATTTTATTACATGCGTTTTAAACTTTACAATAAGCTATATAAATCAACGCATTTCAAAGTTTATTTTAATGAGTAAATGATAAAACTAAAAATCTTTTTTTGTATGATAAAGGACTAAACGAGTACAATTAACAATTCTTAAGAACTAGAAATCTACAGTGTTATAAAGCCTAATGATAATAGGTACAATAAAATTACTTGGGATTTTAGCAGTTATTGGTATATAATTAAAGTACTTATCGGTAGGTACAGTCCCTGGCCAAATTATTAGACGCACTGTATTTTTTTTAGTAATTTTATGTTTCTTAAGAGTTTTTATGCAATAATGGTATATTTAAACTACAATATTATTGATTTTTATTTAAAAGAATTGTTGTAGACTACATATTTGTATTTATTTTTAACATATGGCAGCACTGTGTTGACAAAGTGAAACATGAACGTAAATAAGTACAAACCTGTATCAGTCGCGATCGGAATCGAGTCAGGTACGGACGTGTTTCTGTGGCTTTATGGACTGTGATTGTTTGTTTAACAGTTTTTATACTACTCAGTTATTAGTTTATTTTGTATGCAGTGTTTTAAAAAAGTAATTGGACTATTTTCATTATGGGTAGAAAAGGCGATCTTTCACCACGTAAAAAAGCTGAAGTGAAGGCCCTTGTGATTGCGAAAACATTTACAAACCGAGAAATATCACGAAGATTGGAGGTTTCTGAAGCTAGTGTACGACGCATAAAAAAGAAAATTGAGTCAGGGAAGGAATTAAGCCCGGAAAGAAAGAAAAGATGCGGTAGAAAACCAATTTTCACTCCACGGTCAGAGAGATGTTTGAAGAAAATTTGTGTAGAAAACAGATTTGCTACTACAAAGGTAATGAAATCACAACTCCAGGATGCTAGCGTAAATGCTTCTGAGCGCACTGTTCGAAGAAAATTGAAAGAATTAGATTTTAAGGCCTGTCGCCCCGCCAGGATGCCCAAGTTAACAGCTGCAATGAAAGCAAAGCGCCTGAAGTGGGCCAAACAATGGCAAGACAAAGATGTGGACTTCTGGAGATCGATAAGATACAGCAATTTAATCAATAATTGATACATTATTATCATTTTCAGTTAAATAAAGCAAATAAACATGGAAGTTTATATATTTTTCCTATTTTTGACAGGTCTGCTTCAGTGACGAAAGCACATTCGAAATTTTGCAGAATAAAGCTCAGTATGTGCGTCGTCGTCATGGAGAAAAGTTTCATCCTGATTGTGTCGTCTCGACGGTTAAACATCCCACCAAAGTGATGATTTGGTCAGTCATCAGCGGCAAGGGCACTGGACGTCTGTACGTCGTCAAAGGAATAATGAGGCAAGATCAGTACAAAGAAGTATTACAAAATCGGTTGATTCCGCAGCTCAGAGAATGGTTTCCAAATGGGGAACCATTCACTTTCATGCAAGATGGAGCTCCCTACCACACTGCTCGGTCTGTTAAAGCTTTTTTGGCAGAAAAAAATATCCCTCTGTTGGATTGGCCCTGATATGAACCCCATTGAAAATGTGTGGGAGCTGATGAAAAGAGAAGTGGCTAAAGATGTGATTACCAACAAAACCCAGCTCCTAGAAAACATTATTCATGTGTGGAATCATCATCCTCAAATGCAGGAGACAGTACAATCTTGCATTGATAGCATGCCGCGCAGAATTAAAGCTTTGATAGCGGCTAAAGGTGGCTCAACTAAATATTGACTTTTACTAACATTAATTTCACTTTTCTTTAAAGCTTAATAAACTTATGCTTTTCTAAATTAATGCTGTTTTATTTATGTCAAATAAATAGGTAATTGATTGGATAATATAAAAATAAAAAACAAATCAATTTAAAATAATAAAACGGTACAATATCACTCGGTAATTAATATTTTACATGAAATCTTGCAGTGCGTCTAATAATTTGGCCAGGGACTGTAGGTGCCTAAGTACCTAAGTATGCAATAAAAATATTCTGTGTAAGTATAAAAATAAAGCAAAAACCTATAATATGCTTAGTTCAAATGAGAAAAGCGATGGCTTCAACTTTCAGGTTTGCCCGGGTCAAACTTCGCGGAATCTGTAAATTTGCTTTTTCCCTGCGAGAAAAAACAATGATACTTAACGTCCACGATGCCCTAGTGCAGCCAACAAGCCAAGTCCATGAAGTTGTGGAAACCTCTGCCAACATGACGGGACGGCAACTATTTATAGTAATTCTAAAAGAAAGAAAACGCGGTCCTTGCAACGAACCGCAGAATCACAAAGGAAAGGAGCCATTAGTGGTCGATGAAGACTTTAAAATCCAGATTTTAAAAAATGTGAAAAAAATCTGGATTAAAAAAATATTAAGAGTACTAAATAAGCTTTTATGGGAGATTGGTCAACTGGATTACAACCCCCTTCAGGAAAAGGTCGCAGGCTAATTATAGCACATATTGGTAGCGAAAACGGATTTCTCGACGGTGGCTTGTTGGAAGTCAACTAAAGATTACCATGAGGAGATGACGGCCGATGTTTTTGAGGGGTACTTCCAATAAATGACTGAATGTCCACCAGCAGAATCAGTTATAGTATTAGACAATGCCCCATACCATTCTCGATTATTAAAACGATTCCCGACAAATTCATGAAAGAAAGCGGATATTCTTCAATGGATACGAGACAAAAATCTCAAACATTCTGAAAATTGCGAAACAAAATAAGGCACAGTTCAAGAAATATGCAGTTGATGAGATGGCAAAGCAACGGAATATCACAGTGGTTAGATTACGTCCATATCATTGTGAATTAAATCCCACAGAGCTAATTTGGGTACAAATGAAAGGTTTCGTTGCAAGGGAAAACACCACGTTCAAACTTCAAGACGCAAATCAATTATTACTCGTCCGAATAGAGAGGATCAAAGAGGATAATTGGAAAAACATGTTTATAGAAGAAAATAAAATGTAGAAACTTGACGAATACATCGAAGAAACTGTAGACATAGAACCCTTAATTATCAATTCAGATTTTGAAGATGATTGTTTTTGATTGTAATTAAAGTACTTATATATCGGGAATTGTGAATTTGTATATATACATACAAAGAGTACTAGGAAAGTTTTGCAATACAGCTGTGTTTATTTAATTTTTCCATCCATCCTCCGAAACCAATCTTTAAACCAGTTCTGCCAAGTTTCACTAGGGAGTAAAGCACACTCGTTGTCCCAAGCCCGCAGAAGGTCCTCATCACTGGAAAACCGCCTCCCTTTCAGTTTCATTTTCACATGCGGGAACAGTGCAAAGTCGCAGGGAGCAAGGTCTGGACTGTAGGGAGGGTGCTCGAGAAGTTTCAGTCCTGTCGTGGTCAAATATTCGGTGCAAGCTTTGGCGCGGTGAGCTGGAGCATTATCGTGATGGAGGAACCAGGTGTCCATTCTTGACTTTGGCCGCAGGGTCTTCATAGATCCAATGACTTTAGGCACGCACTGTTCAGTATACCACTTAGCTGTCTTCTGTGTGTCCAAAACGACACGTTCCATAATTCCACTCAATTTGAAAAATACAGCTATCATTTTCTTCTTTACAGATCGGGATTTTCTGACAACTACGGGTGTGTCCTCATCATCAAAGACCCAAACTTTGTTTTGAGCCTCGTCACCTGTCACGATGTTGTTCACATACCGAGATTGTCCCTTATCAAACTTTTTTAGCATTTGCCAGCACCAAGTCACACGTCGTGTCATCTGCTCTTCAGTCAGTCGATGCGGCACCCAGAGAGAACGAAGTTTCTTCACGTGCAAATGATCATGCAGAATCGAACGAATGGGTGGTGCAATTAGGTCTAAAGTACCCTCTATCTGTTGATAGGTCACTCGCTTGTCCTCGTCAAGCATTTTCCTCACATCAGTAACGTTTTCCTCCGTAACTGACGTTCGTGGCCTTCCCGACCTCTCAGCATCCTCTAGAGTGAAATTTCCCCTTTGGAATTCTCTATACCACCTGAATATCGTTGTACGATGTGGACAAACATCACCTAGTGCAAAAGTCATTTCTTCTAAGCACTGGTCTATGTTTAAACCACGAACGAAATTATAACGCAAAACTGCCCTTATCTCATTTCGTGACCACGATGCCATCACAAGCTCTTTACACTCTCACTGCTAATGAATAACTAACTGAGCCGATCGACTTGGCGCGGCGGCTACTATGCACATATGAATATGTCTCAACATACAGCAACAAAGCAGCTTCCTGCGATTCATTGTTGCGTCATATTGCAAAACTTTTCTAGTACCCTTTGTAGATCTATAGATTAAAACATTTTTTGATAATAAATCTTATATTTCTATAAGTTTATTTTTAAGATAATTTTATTTATTATACACTAAAAGCAGGTTATGCTCGGATGGCTATGCTACCGATGAACCTTCATTTACCTTTTATGACTCTATTGTATAGCAAAGGTTTTCTGCCTAAAATAGAGTGAACCCTTAAAAATAATTCAAAATCCAGTAAAATGCATAAGAAATATCTTTTTTTTTGGGCGCACTCCCACGTATATTTGCATCTACAATGAGAGAATTCTGCTATCAACTTCAAACAAATACGCTTTAGCAAATCGGCTGCTTTAGTTTAAATATAAAATTTGAAGCACACAATCAATCTTGTTTATTGCAGCTACATACTAGTCGATCCAGTTGGTAAAATGTAGATATAAAAAGTTGAAGCTGCTATATGAAGTGAATCTCAAAGTATTTTTAGCTTGGTAGAGTTATTTCAATTCAAACTATCTAAAAGTGAAATTTTACTGGTGATTTTACAGACTTTTTGTGTTAATTTCAAATCTGTTGGCAACACTACTCCACTACGTCAAATTTTTAAGATATCTAACACCAAAATGCCTTTAAAGAGCATATTTTTGTCATCCAAGGAGAAGCCGTCTTAGAAATCTGACTTAATGCTGTGGAAAAAGCGTAAATTTTTACGGAAATTTCAAAATTTAAATCACATATCTTCGATCTCTCCAAAAATAAAAGTTGACTAATATTCTTTTATATTTTTAGCTCGATTACATGCTATGGCCGTGGGCAGAAAGAGCTGGAGTTGTGTCTCTTAAATTAAGGCAAAAGCTACCTTTAAAAGACGAACAAATCCCGAATCTAAGGAAATGGGCCAAGACACTCCGTCAAGATCTTGCGGTATCAGGCACTTACGAAGGACCAGAAAAATATTTCAAGTTATATAAAGCCTATATAAAGAAAGATGAAGGATTTGATTATGATAATGTGTAGGAAAAAAAAGGAAATGTTAATTTTTACGTTAAAAAGATAAGCAATTACGTACTTATGTTGGGTTAAGCTAAAAAATATTTGTTAGATATAGTAGTTTTTAAGTTATTGTTATTACAATATACAAAGTCAAGTTGTTAATGCCTTGTCATTAGAGTCACAGCAGGAAGTTATTAAAATATTCTTTCTCTCACCTACAATGTCACGATAGTTTTTGTTTATTTCATATTAATGTCGAAAATGTTTTTAAAAAATTGTCACTTTTACTGTACCGGAAAAAGAGTCACAATTGAATCAATTTTAACAATTAATTCAGAAATAATAAAATTTTAATTTCATAGATTTATTTTTTTATTTTTCGTTTTTCATTATACTACTTTACTTTTATAATTATTATTTATTTCCCTTTTTACAATGTATTTTTAATACTTTACAATATAACCATATTAATAACAGAACGGCCGAAAATGTGGAATGAAGCACAAGAACGGCTTACACTCCTACCGTGAAACAATCGACGCCAGAGCATCCCTTCTGAAGGAAGAGGGGGAACCTGAAAAAATGTTCAGCTCCCGGCACTGATTCATGAATCTCATAGCCCTGAGCAGTGGTTAATGATAACCATAATTAGTTCTGTGGAAGCCAGTAAAGAACAATTCAGTTTGCCTTAAATGTCTTTGAGGTACATTAAATTTTACGAATGACAATACAGTGGGACAATCTATCAACCAGTTAATTATCTTATACAGAAAATACTGATCACTCACCAGACGTCTGTGAGCTAACAGATTCAAGTTCATATGGCCCCTAATAATATCATAATGATGGTCAGCTATTGACATATCACACTTATAAGCACACAGTCGTAGAAACCTGTTCTGAATTTTGTCGAGATTGTACTTTAAACATTGGCGACCAGGCAACCGCTGAACGCTCCAGAACAGACTTCACCAACGTGCAGTACAGAACCCTTACTGAGAAAAATGATAAATCCCTGAGATCTCTATACCAGGTGTACAAGTATAAAATGCGGATTTTTTTTTTTAAAAAAAAAACATGTTAAATTCGGAAGAATGATAAAAAGTGCTTTATTTAAAGTATGCTCCATAGCTTGTTATACATTTTCCCATGTTTCAGGCAATTTGTGAATACCACGCCAATAAAAATCTTGCCCTTTTGCTGCGAACCATTCATCGAGCCATTTTTTCACATCTTCGTACGAACCAAAGCGCTACTCAGCAAGTGCGTGACCCATCGATGCAACCAAGTGTTAATCGGAAGGAGCCAAGTCTGGTGAGTAAGCCGCATGGGGTAGAACTTCCCAGATGACTGCTTCTAACGTGTCGCGAACTGGTTTTGAGGTATGTGATGGAGCATTGTCATGAAGAAAAATTACATTATGTTGCCTCTTTCGGTATTCTGGCCTTTTTTCAAGCAGCGAACTGTTCAAATCGGTCAATTGTTGTTGGTAACGTTTAGTATTAACCGTTTCCCCAGGTTTTAACAGCTCATAATAGACCACGCCCCTCTGGTCCCACCAAATACAGAACATGGTCTTTTTGCCAAAGCGATTCGATCTTGCGGTCGATGTGGATGGTGCGCCTGGGTCTACCTATGATTTTTTGCGCTTGGAATTCTCGAAATAAATCCACTTTTCATCTCATGTAACTATACGATGCAAAAACGACTTCCTTTTGTACCCAGCGAGCAAAATCTCACACATGTTTTTGCGCTTTTCCATTTGCCTGTCGTTCAACTCATGTGGTACCCATCTACCGGTCTTCTGAATCTTTCCCATCTCTCGTAGCCGATTGGAAACAGCTTGTTGACTAACGCCTAATCGCTCGGCGAGTTGTTTTTGTGTTTGCGAATCATCTTCGTCCAACAATGCTTGCAATTCCACATCTTCCTATTTTTTTGGCGGTTTTCCACGTTCCTTGTCTACAACATCGAAGTCACCAGTTTTCAAACGCCGAAACCATCGTTCACACGTATCTTGCGATGGAGCATGTTCACCATAAGCTTCTCGAAGTAATCGGTATGATTTAAGAGCAGTTTTCTTCAAATGAAAACAAAAAATTAATGCTGTCCGCGAATGTTCTTTGTTCGGTATAAATTTCGACATATTGAACACAACACTATGCACACACTTTTCCAATTTATCACTCGTGCGCATCTGACACTTGTTGATGACACAACAAAATGGCGCAGTGTCAAATCTTTATAGCACAAACTGCACTGGTGCACCATATGTTGTCTGAAATCCGCATTTCACACTTGTACACCTGGTATATAAGTACCAAAATCTTACTGGACTTGTTAATAATATAAACGTAATGATCATTGAAAGCGAGGCGATAATCAAATGTTACTTCTAGATCCTTCACTTTGCCCAAACTGTCCAACACTGTACCACTAATAACATAATTACTTATGTCTTCTAAAGAAGCTAACAGATTTACATTTAGATGCATTAAGCTGTAGACAGTTTGTCTCAGCCCAATTTACAAATCTAACCAACTCCGCCTGCAAGTCCCGGATGTCCTGCACATTCAAAACTTTCTTAAACACTTTAAGATCATCGGTGAACATGAGGAAACCAGAGCTCAGTATATAACCGGCAATATCATTGACAAACAAATTGAAAAGGAGCGGAGAACGGATAATTTTATAAGTTTCATCTGCCTGTATTAATAATTAATTAATAAATCAATAATTATTAAGGGCTTTTTCCATTTGCAAACGATGCTATCAAATCTCGAAAAAACACGTAACCGTAAAAATGTTTTTTTTTTCCTACAGGCTTAGCACACTTAGTTCTATTTTGAATTGTGATCAACAGTATTAAGGAAATTTGCAGTTGTGGTACTCGATAAACTCATCCACGATAGTCCGGCAGTCATCTTAATGTCATTAGACCATCTGTTAGGTGGCCTGCCTCTGCGCCATACGTTAAGACCGGCAAAACACACTTATTTAGCACCTTCGTCTTTAGGTAATGGGCAATGCTTTTCGATCTCAGTATCAGTCTTTCAAAAGCCGACCGTCCCAGTTTAGTTCTTCTCTTTATCTTAGCCTGTTGTCCATCTCTTTCAAGGCTAAATACACAGCCCCACAAAAAAAAAGTGGGGTATACTTTTGATGCGATATATCAGATCCGTAGTATTTTTGCCCGCTGATCACGAATCTGACGTCAGAATATCGCCATCACATCTCAATTTTTTTCTAACCTCAAAAAATAGGTAAAAATTAGTAAAAATTAAGAAAAATATACTCCTAAAAATTGATTCAAGCTTTTTCATGAATCCAAAGATGTATTAATATGTATTCGGACACGCTAAGCTAATATTCATCGGTTGGATTGAGCCATACAGTTCTGTTTTCTTTCTAACCTCAATAAATCAGACAGATATAGTGCTTCTCGAATGCAAAAACGAATTCAAATTAAAATTCAACCGATCCTTACCAAATTTGGTACACGGGGATTTTTTGGGTCGCTGATCACGAATCTGAAGTTGGATTTGCAAAATTCAAGATGGCAGATGTTTTCGCGCCATTTTGAACGCCGAGAAAATTCATCGGTCGATTTTTATTCTTCTACCTGCATCCAGGGCACCTCCACGTGGTGACGGTGGGCAACGGTGTTACTCCACTAGCCGGCAGAGTCACTGGATAACGGCTTAGATGCCGTCATGGCAGGTAGAAGAAAGAGAATTACGATGTAGGGACTCGGAAACCCAGTATCGGCGGTTGGTCAGGGTGGGAAAGCGGGCCCGCAGCCGTCGTCATCCAGCGACCGTAGCTCTTCATGTGTGGGTGACTTGGCTCATGTAGAGTATAATGCTACAAGAAAACGGTCTCACGGTACAAGGACTTTTCATAAGTGCGATAAAAACAGTGATTCATTTTGTTATATTTGCTGTGAACACGTATTGAGTAAAATGGGTCACCGATAACGGATAAGATTAAAACCTTATATAAGGATTGTTTTAACTTTGACATACAGCACTAGGATACAGATTGGGTTCCCCACATCATTTGCAGTTCTTGCAAAATAATGTTGTACATCAATAAGAAGGCGATTAAATATTCCAAACCAGCAATATGGAATAGACCATACAGTGAAAATGATTGCTACTTTTGTATGAATGTTGTATCTAGGCATAACCGAAAAAATAAAAGCACTATTACTTATAACGATGTTTCGACAGTAACAAGACCAACTAAACTAATTCCGCCTCCTGAACCACTTGATGCTGATGTTATGGAAACAAATGATTTCACCTTATCAGTTCATGCCGAAAACATTGAGACTGTCGAAAAAGATTCAAACACTGTTACTAATGAATGTTCTAGTGACAACCTATCATATACTAGTGACACAGATAAAGAATTTCTACCATACAACCGTAAACCAGAACCAATACTCGTCACACAGTCAGAACTTAGTGATCTAGTCAGAGATTTAGGCTTATCCAAAGATGGTTCAGAGCATCTTGCTTCCTTTTTAAAAGAAAAGACATTTACTTAGGCCAGAAGCTACGATTTCTTATTAAAGAAACAGAGATGAAAAATTTCGAAAATATTTCACAATGGACGAGGAATTGTCACTTTCATATTATACCGATGTAAAAGGTCTAATGGATGAATTTCAAAATAACTCATACGATCCTGAAGAATGGAGACTGTTCATTGATTCTTCTAAACGGAGCATTAAGGCAGTTTTGCTGCATAATACCAACGTTTACGCTCCCATTCCGATTGCTCATTCCACAGTTATGGAAGAGCAATATGAAAAAATGAAGCAGCTTTTGATAAAAATAAAATATGCTGATCATAACTGGAAAATTTGTGGAGATCTGAAAATTGTAACAATATTGCTTGGCCAACAGTCAGGGTTTACACTTTATCCCTGTTATAAATGTCTGTGGAATAGCAGAGACAGGGAACGTCATTATAAGAAAAAAATTTGGCCAACAAGAGAATCGTTCACTCCTGGTGAAAATAATGTATTGTTTCCACCATTGGTAGATCCAGGAAAAGTTCTTATTCCCCCGCTTCACATTAAGCTTGGACTTATGAAGCAATTCACGAGAGCATTAGATACAAACGGCCCATGTTTCAAATATTTGCATAAAAAATTTCCGAAATTTTCTGAAGCTAAAATTAAGGCAGGCGTATTTGACGGGCCACAAATAAGAAAATTGTTTCAAGATTCATTATTTGTTACTAAAATGAATAAAGTTGAAAAAGCTGCTTGGCTTAGTTTTAAAGAAGTCGCAACAAACTTTTTTGGAAATAATAAAAGTCCTAAGTACAAAGAAATAGTCGAGAAAACGGTAAAAAATTTTCAAATATTAGGTTGCTTAATGAATCTAAAATTACATTTCCTGGACTCCCACATCGATGATTTCCCAGATAATCTTGGTGACTACAGTGAGGAGCAAGGGGAACGTTTTCACCAAGATCTGAAAATCATATAAAATTGGTATCAAGGACGATGGGATGACCATATGCTAGCAGACTATTGCTGGTCGCTAAAAAGAGAAACAAGTCCTCAAAAGCGTTTGGGCAGAAAGCCTTTGAATAGGTCATTCGCGGAAAAAAGAACAAGATACAGCCAAAAAAAGGAAAGTTAGGCGCGGGTCTAACCTTCACAATTCTAGGGCTTAAGGGTCTACTATTTGAGAGTATATGGTTTAAAAGTTCTGGTTTTGAGTTTATTGGGTCTCATTTTTAAAGTTACAGGGTTATTGAGGTCTATTTTTGAGGTTACAGGGTGTGGGAGTCTAAGGTTTTAGGGTTTAGGGTTTAAGAGTATCAGGTTTGAGGATTTGGCCAACAAGAGAATCGTTCACTCCTGGTGAAAATAATGTATTGTTTCCACCATTGGTAGATCCAGGAAAAGTTCTTATTCCCCCGCTTCACATTAAGCTTGGACTTATGAAGCAATTCACGAGAGCATTAGATACAAACGGCCCATGTTTCAAATATTTGCATAAAAAATTTCCGAAATTTTCTGAAGCTAAAATTAAGGCAGGCGTATTTGACGGGCCACAAATAAGAAAATTGTTTCAAGATTCATTATTTGTTACTAAAATGAATAAAGTTGAAAAAGCTGCTTGGCTTAGTTTTAAAGAAGTCGCAACAAACTTTTTGGGAAATAATAAAAGTCCTAAGTACAAAGAAATAGTCGAGAAAATGGTAAAAAATTTTCAAACATTAGGTTGTTTAATGAATCTAAAATTACATTTCTTGGACTCCCACATCGACGATTTCCCAGATAATCTTGGTGACTACGGTGAAGAGCAAGGGGAACGTTTTCACCAAGATCTGAAAATCATGCTAGCGGACTATTGCTGGTCGCTAAAAAGAGAAACAACTCTTCAAAAGCGTTTGGGCAGAAAGTCTTTGAATAGGTCATTCGCGGAAAAAAGAACAAGATACAGCCAAAAAAAGGAAAGTTAGGCGCGGGTCTAACCTTCGCAATTCTAGGGCTTAAGGGTCTACTATTTGAGAGTATATGGTTTAAAAGTCCTGGTTTTGAGTTTATTGGGTCTCATTTTTAAAGTTACAGGGTTATTGAGGTCTATTTTTTGAGGTTACAGGGTGTGGGAGTCTAAGGTTTCAGGGTTTAGGGTTTAAGAGTATCAGGTTTGAGGATTCCCCAACTGTATACCAAATTTGGTAGGAATCGGTTGGTTTTCAAAAATTTTGTCCGCCATCTTGGATCCACCATTTTGAATTTTGCAAATCCGACCTCAGATTCATGATCAGCAACCCAAAAAAACCCCCGTGTACCAAATTTGGTAAGAATCGGTTGAATTTTAATTTGAATTCGTTTTTGCATTCAAGAAGCACTATATCTGTCTGATTTATTGAGGTTAGAAAGAAAACAGAACTGTATGGCTTAATTCAACCGATGAATATTAGCTTAGCGTGTCCGAATACATATTAATACATCTTTGGATTCATGAAAAAGCTTGAATCAATTTTTTAGGAGTATATTTTTCTTAATTTTTACTAATTTTTACCTATTTTTTGAGGTTAGAAAAAAATTGAGATGTGATGGCGATATTCTGACGTCAGATTCGTGATCAGAGGGCAAAAATACTACGGATCTGATATATCGCATCAAAAGTATACCCCACTTTTTTTTTTTTGTGGGGCTGTGATATTTAACCCAAATATACATATTCTGTGACATTGTCGATGGCTTGTTGTTCTGCTGGCATCATAGTTTTAGTCTTCATTATATCCATTTTTAGGCCAATTTTTTTCTGCTTTCTTCTTCATTCAACATATACTCCAAGCCATTTCTATTGTCCGATATTAGAACCACATCATCTGCGTATCTCAAGTGGTTCAGTTTCAGTTCAGGTCTTCTCTCTGTGTTAAACAATTTCGGAGACAGACAGTGCCTTGTCTTACTCCTCTTCTAATTGGAACCTGCCTCGTATTACCGTGCAATCTATATGTTGCTGAGGCTTTCTTACTTATATACTCAATAAGGTTTATATGTCTGATTTATTCTACAAGTTTTCAGTGTCGTTACCCACGCCCACAGTTCAACCGTGTCAAACGCCTTTTTAAAATCGATAAAGGCGAGGTAGAGCGGGATTTGGTATTGCTTTTCTATCAGAAGTTTTATAGTGAATAAGTGATCTCGTGTTCCATATTGCTTTCTAAAGATTGCATGTTCTTCTAGTTGTTTGATACGTAATGGTTTTGGTTAAGAATTTGTACAGACTGCAGACTGTAGTTTTCCAGTTTATTATGGACACCCTTTTTTATGAAGTAATATTAGTAGAGTCGTTCCAGATGTTAGAAATTTCTGCTTTGTGACATATATATATATATATATATATATATATATATATATATATATATATATATATATATATATATATATATATATATATATATATATATATATATAAGAAAGAGGAAGGACAGTAACAGGGCACTGGCAACAAACAATCCTAAGTTTAACTACTGGGAAACGCCCTTATAAGGAGAAGAGATGAGCAATCAAAGATCTAAAGGCTCTAGTATCTGCTTTTTATTTTTATTATCGAGCTTTCGCTGCCTAGAAACTAATTTTTTCATAAAGTTGACGTTTCTTTTCTCCTTCTGTCATTTTTGCTATTTATTATCAGTTACTTTTCTATGTCTTCTTGTTAAAATTAAATAATTAAAAAATTAAATATGACAAATAATAAATAATGTCCAGTATTAATTTTCTCTTTCAAAATTTTTAAATTAGTCTATGAATCTCTTGATTATAAAATTAAAGAATTAATATAATTAATAATAAATAACTCGCCGAAGAGTAACATTCATCAAATTTAAGTCCCCCCTTTTTTATAAAATTAAAACTAAAAAATAGATATCATTAATAATTAATAATTTATCTAAAATTAGCATCCACCTAAAAAATTTACCACATCCCTAACTTCAATACATTTTATGGTTTTTTGTCGACCTGATGACGACATAGACTACCAACAATATCCGGTTCGGACTAAAATATCACTAAATAGTTACTAAACTTGACGTCAAAAAATTTTAAAATGGGGTACCATTTCAACATCATGGTGTTTCTTGCAGTTATGTTTCGGTCTTCAAAAAGTATTTTTAACTAATGTTTATTGACAAAGTTTTATTTTTAATATTTGTGTAACTCTCTAAATGTCTTTTAATCATGTTTGTGTAATCATTCATACTACCTGGCCAACAAAAATGCAAATTTCATTGTCTACACCAGAGATGAACTAACTGCTGACATTTTTGTAAGTAATTTCACATACAGTTGTACAATTCATTTTTTTTAATCACATTTTAAAAAACGAACGTTTTGGTTTATTTTCTGTACCTGGTTTGCATTTTTCGAATCCAGAAGAAGCTACCATTAGGCAGCGAAAGCTCGATAATAAAAATAAAAAGCAGATACTAGAGCCTTTAGATCTTTGATTGCTCATCTCTTCTCCTTATAAGGGCGTTTCCCAGTAGTTAAACTTAGGATATATATATATATATATATATATATATATATATATATATATATATATATATATATATATAAACTCCTTTACAAAATTAACGCAACAATCTGAAAATTAATTTATCTTTTTCTTATGTCAGTTTTAACGTTTATCGAGTATTTGAAGAGTAGGCTATGCATATTTTGTTTCGTTGTTCATGACAGAAATCAAAACAATTCGTTTAGATTTACAGTTTTAAAGAATTTTTTAGAAGATAAACAATTTTCTATAATAATGCGATAGATTTTCTTTAAAAGTAAGCTTATAAATTGTTCCCTTTTCAAAGTAATACGTTTTTTTGTGGTAGACTGTTTTATTTCTGACCCCGAAGAATTAGAAAAATGAATCGAAAAGGAAATTTAACTGAACACGAGGTAGTGCGAGCCTCAGTTTTATTGGACGAGGGATACTGTCAGAGTTATGTTGCCAATTTGTTAGGCAAACATCGGTCCACAATAAGTCGTATGGTAAGACGCTTGAATGAAGTAGGAACTTATTCTAGAAGGCTAGGGCAAGGGCGAAAACGATGCAATAGCGACCTAGATGAACGTTTTATAAGACAATATGCTTTAAGAAACAGGACTGTCACTAGTTCTATAATAAGAAACGAACTCGAAGCTGTTCGCAATGTCACAATTTCTTCTAAAACAGTTAGAAGACGGTTAAATGAAGCTGGATTAAACAGTAGGAGACCAGCCACTGCGCCCTTGCTTACTAGAGAGAACAGAGTTGCCAGGTTACGCTTTGCTTGAAATTACAAAAACTGGTCTGTGGATGATTGGAAACAAGTTTTCTTCACAGATGAAACTAGGGTTAGTCTAAAACATCCAGATGGTCATGAGCGAGTATGGCGAAGACCAGGAGCGAGGTTTGCTCTTTGCAATATCTCTGCAAGGATTCCATTCGGCGGTGGCTCTGTTATGTTCTGGGGTGGCATCTGCTTTGATGCTCGCACAGAGTTAGTTCCTGTCCGTACGAGATCCATAAATGCTGACTACTATCTTGAGAATATTGTAATAGAACATGTGATGTCTTTCGGCCATTTTGTGGGGCCCAATTTCCTGTTTATGCAAGACAACGCTCGACCTCACGTGGCTAGAGAGGTATTCGATTATCTTAATCAAGTTGATATACCGATTATGCAACGGCCACCAAAAAGCCCGGATCTGAATCCGATAGAACATGTATGGGATCATCTTAAGAAAAATGTGAAACGTCATATACCTGCACCTAGAAACCTGAGGGAATTTGAAAATGCAGTTATCACAGAATGGGAGCAAATTCCTCAAGATTTTATCCAAAATTTAATTAGAAGCATGCCTAGGCGCATAAACGCTGTCATCCGAAGTAGAGGAGGCAACACACGCTACTAGTGTCCCAGTTACACCATTAATTTTGCTACTAGTGTCCCAGTTTATTTTTTTCATTATTACATAATTTCAACGATTTTGTTATTAGGTCTTAAGAATAAATTTTAATAAATGTCTTTTACGACAACAATAATTTTGGATAGTTGTAGCTTCTACTTGATGGGAATTCATTATTAAAAATTATAATTAAGAAATTATATAAAATTGTGAACATTAAACTTAACTTGACAGTGTAAAATGTAGATCTGAAAGAAGGTGCATCGACAGCGAAACGCGTCATCGCAATTTAAATAAACCAGTGGAAATTTACTAAAAACAGTCTTTTATTATTGACAACAATAATGCTGATTAAGAACTAGAAGAAGGCTTTCCTCATTAGACTCTATTCAAATATGGTTACCCACTTATAAAATTACTAAAAATAGATTCAATTTCATCAAATCGATTCACACAAGACACGACAGAGCATCATTCATTAACGCCTCAAGCGTCGCAGGAAACACGCAATTCGGTGACGTTTTTTTAGTAGCACGTCCGATTAATCCATCTAGAAAACCTAAGTGAATGAGGCAGCGAAGATAGCTGAGTGTATTGTCCATCTTTCGATTAGATAAGTTTACTCTAACAATAAATACTCACCTATAATGATACACTCTTCCTTCGTATCTCAATGATATACTTCTCTGCCCGGGACTACTCTCAGATTCCCTCACCAAAAAGCTACCATTGATACCCGAACTCAACAAGTACTCAGCAGCATTTCGTGATATGGGCCCATGGTACCAAGAGTGTTTTTCTAGAGAGTTGACTGGAGTGACATAATTCGACGGTACCCATCCTACCAAGTTCGATGAGGAGTGTGCCTCGCACCATTCGCCGCTCTTGTTATAGCTTAATATTCTAACTTGTTCACCTAAAAAAAAATAATATGAATATGTCAAATATAAGCTTTTAAAGGCAAATTTAACGGTTAAGGTCCTAATTAGTGCATTCTCGCCCTTTTCCACTCTAGATTCATTTAAAGAGTACGGTTCTAAGTACGTTGATGAAATTTTGTACATTACGTTTTGCAGTTTCTACGATTTTTATTCTTCCGAAAAATAAGAGAAATGGAGCAAAAATTATTCATGCCCCAGATAAAGGTCAAGGTTTAATTCAGGATAATCCCAAATCAGGAAGAGTAATAAGGCAGACTGTTATTTTGAGTGTCAGGATTGAAGACCTAAAAAGTTGAGCACGCAGTAGCGGAGATGGGCCTTAACATCAATATATTTAAGACCAAAGTCCTGGTCTTTAGCAGCCAACAATATGCAGATGTTGATCTCCATCTCAACGGTCAAGCGATAGAGAGAGTTCACCATTTTAAATACCTTGGAACTGACCAGTTAGACTTTGACAAAAAATTAAGTGCAGAATAAAAGCAGCCAGAACAACACCAATTAAAATGAAGTCTCTATTTTGCAATGATAGTATTAATCTAAAACTGCGTCAGAGAATGCTACGAGGCTGGTTTGAAAAGTCCGTGCAAAGTCCGAGAGATGGCACCATCGGCGCGTATCGAGGTCATGTTTAGTTAGTAGCATCTCTTGAATGAACGCACACCAAGTTTCAGCCATATTGGTCTATTTCTTTGTGTTTGGCATTCGTGTGAATCAAGGAAGTCGAGTGATTTTCAAGAAATGGACGAAAAAGAATTTCGTTATGAAAGGCAAAACGCCTCAGGAGACTAAAGAGAAGCTTGATAAACATTATGGTGACTCTGCACCTTCGATTAGAACAGTTTATAAGTGGTTTCAAAATTTTGGGACTGGCCATATAGGCACAAGTGACGCTGAACGTTCTAGACGACCTGTGGAGGTTACGACTCCAGAAATCATTGATCAAATCCATGATATGGTGATGGATGACAGAAGAGTTAAGGTGCGTGAGATTGCTAGTGCTGTGGGCATCTCGACTGAACGGGTACATAATATTTTGCATAAACATTTGGACATGAGAAAGCTATCCGCAAGATGGGTGCCGCGATTGCTCACGCTTGACCAAAAACGGAATCGTGTGAAGTGTTGCAAGGATGGTTTGCAGCTGTTCCAGAAGAATCCGGAGGACTTTAAGCGTCTTTTCGTCACTGTGGATGAAACATAGATACAATACTATACTCCTGAGACCAAACAACAATCTAAACAATGGGTTACCAAAGGGGAATCTGCACCAAAAAAGGCGAAGACCGTTCCTTCGGCCGGAAAGGTTATGGCGACTATCTTTTGGGATTCGCAAGGGATAATCGTCATCGACTATCTGGAAAAGGGTAAAACTATTACAGGTGAATATTATTCATCGTTATTGGACCGTTTGAAAACCGAGCTGCAAGAAAAACGTCAGCGATTGGCCCACAAGAAAGTCCTTTTCCATCACGACAACGCACCAGCACACACCTCAGCAGTTGTAGTCGCAAAATTAATGGAAATAGGATTCCAACTCGTTTCACATCCCCCCTATTCTCCAGACTTGGCTCCCTCGGACTACTATTTGTTCCCCAATTTGAAGAAATGGCTGGCGGGACAAAGATTTTATTCAAACGAGGAGGTGATTGCAGACACTAATGGATATTTTGCAGACTTGGACAAATCCTATTATTCGGAAGGGATCAACAAACTAGAACATCGTTGGACGAAGTGTATAAGCCTAAAAGGAGACTATGTCGAAAAATAAATAAACCTTTTTACCCCAAACACATAAGTAGTTTTTATTTTTGCACGGACTTTTCAAACCAGCCTCGTATATTGGTCGGTTTTGTTGTACGGCACTGAGGTATGGACATTGAAGGTTGCGATAGTTAACCATTTGGAGGCTTTCGAGATGTGGCTACGTAGAAGGAATCTCCGTATTCCGTGAACAGCTTATGTCAGCAATCAGAAAGTACTGCGGAGACCTAATGCAGTAAAAGAGTTCTTGTTAACGGTAAAGTGCAGAAAACTAGAGTATTTGAGATATGTTCTTCGTGGCAAACATTACGAGTTATTGCAGGAAACATGGATGAATATGCCAAAGTGATGGCCAACCTCAGGAGAACCTGATATGGCATATATAAGAGGAAGAATTGAGGTAAAAATTGAGGAAACCATCATGCTTGTTGATGATTTGTTACTGACAGATCGGCGAATGAAGACCCTTCTTCTTTCCTTAATAATTCTGTCAATGAATGCCGCACTTATTAGTTATCAATGTTAAAAACAAACAAACAAGAAAAGCTATAATTACTTGTTAAGAATCTCTGGAGTTTCTATTTTAGATCTATCTATTATTATACTGATTATTTTTTGTCTCCTCTCAAAATAGACAGCTGGAAATACCACAACTATTTTCAAGTGTCTTTCCTAAGATGACCCATTCTTCCGTCACAGCCGGATAGTAATAAAATGAGCTTTAAATATATATTCATGTAAAGGAAATGTAAAATTAATTTATTTTAAGAGCTTGACTGACTAAAATTATCACGCTATTAATTTTATGAATTATGGTCCGACCGATACGATTTTTTTTACGATAAATAACAGCACATCGCACACAGACACCTTAGGTTAAAGAACTGAACATTCGGTTGAAAAATACGTTTGTTTTTTCCCAGTCATTTACAATTACCCCATAACATATTAAAATGACTGAAAGTTAGTCGATCAAGTGTGGTCATTCGAGTGGTGTTGTTTCAAAAATACCTACAGGTGTCAGGATTCATCTATTTTAAATAAATAATATATATATATATATATATATATATATATATATATATATATATATATATATATATATATATATATATATATATAAAGGGTGATTCATTTAGAGGTACTTTTTTTTAAATAAAAAAAATGAATAAAAACAATTTTATTTTATAATCTTTATTTATCATATAAAAGAACCATTCTTTACGATAATTTCTTAAAGATAATTTCTTTCAAATGTTGTCCGCGACTACGGTTAACAACGTCCATTCTGAAGTTCCAATTTTCAATGACGCGTGTGAGTATTTCGAGTGGTATTTGGCCAATGACTCGAGTAATATTGGCCTCCAATGCCTCAATTGTAGCTGGCTTATCCATGTAGACTTTGGACTTTACATAGCCCCAAAGGAAAAAGTCAAGAGGTGTGATGTCACATGATCTAGCCGCCAATTCACTGGTCCAAAGCGTGAAATGATCTGTTCGCCGAATTGCTCTCGCAGTAAAGCCATGGTTTCACGGGCTGTATGGCAAGTGGCGGCGCCATCTTGTTGGAACCAAATTTCGTCGAGACCACGGGCTTTAATTTCTGGCATCAAATAGTCTGTTATCATGGCGCGATAACGGTCACCATTCACAGTAACATACCGGCCGACCTCTGTTTTGAAGAAATATGGACCGATTATTCCACCGGCCCATAAACCACACCAAACAGTTGTTTTTTCTGGATTTAATGGCAGCTCTTGAACCTCTTCAGGTTGGTCATCACCCCAAATACGGGCATTTTCTTTATTCACGAACCCATTAAGCCAAAAATGGGCCTCATCGGTGAACAAAATTTTTCTCGAAAACAGTGGATCTTCTGCAAGCTTGTCAAGAGCCCAACGACTAAAACGGAAACGATTCGGAAGGTCGGTCGGCTTCAGTTGTTGCACTAGTTGAATTTTGTAAGCTTTTAAAGAAAGATCCTTACGTAAAATACGTCAAGTTGTTGAATATGACAGGCCAAGCTGTTGAGAACGGCGACGAATCGACACTTCACGGTCTTCGCGTACACTCTCCGCTACCGCCCCTATATTTTCTTCACTACGTGCTGGATGTGGTCTATTCGGTCGAGCATTATCCAATAATGAAAATTGGGTCTCAAACTTATTGATGGTAGAGCGAATTGTGCGTTCGGTAGGCCGATTATGTGGACCATAAGTTGCTCTAAGCGCCCGATACACATTCCTCGTAGAACGCCCATTTTCGTAATAAAGTTGAACAATTTGTAGACGCTGTGCCGGGCTAAGTCTTTCCATTATGAATTGTCAAACACTACTGAACAGGAATGCCACTTCAGTTGACACGACGCATGCGCAATCTGCAATTAAATTCCCATCATCACAAAAAGTACCTCTAAATGAATCACCCTTTATATATACATATATATATATATATATATATATATATATATATATATATATATAAATATATATATATATATATATATATATATATATATATATATATATATATATATATATAGTACAATCCCGATTATCCGAATCGCGATTATCTGAAATCCGGCTTATCCGAAACAAATTGTTAAAAACAAAATTGTATTCCCATTAAACGAAAAAATCCCCATTATTCGAAACAGACGATGAGTGGTTTCCTTAACACGTCAGGGACTCCCCGACGTCTAGAATTTCACCGGTCTATGTTTTGGATAGTCAACGAGTGTTATAAGTTACTCATTACGTCTATTATTATCGCAGAGGTAATAGTTTCGTTTTAATAGATATTTTACAAAATGGAGTCATAATAATAAGCGTAAACGTGTTGTTATTACCTTAAAAGAGAAACTTGACGCAATTCAACGTTTAAATAATGGTGAACTTCTTAAAAATATAGCGAAGGATTTAGGTGTAGCCGTGAGTACTGTTTCAGAGTGGAGAAAAACTCGGGAAAAATTTGAAAAAATGGTGTAGTGTTTTATCATCGCCCACACAGGCACGAAAAAGTATGAAAAGCGGTGAATACCAAAAAGCGGATGATTCTTTATTTTTATGGTCTACACATAATCGAGAACGTAGAATACCAATTTCAGGAACAATTTTAAAACATAAGGCAGTGAGTTTAGGCGAAGAGTTGCCGGTTATTGAAGCGCCTGTAAATGTTTCTGCAAGTGATGGATGGCTAGACAGGTGGAAAAAATGACATGGTGTACGCAACTGAAAGTTTATGGAGAAAGATTGTCGGCTGATTTATCTGCTGCAAAAAAATTTGCAGAGAATTTTGAGCAGCTTATGAAAGAACATGGTTTACAATCAGACCAAATCTATAATTGTGATGAAACAGGCTTGAACTACAAAATGTTTCCGTCAAATACGTTAGCTTCAAAAACGGAAGCTGGAGCACCTGGTTACAAACATAGCAAAGAACGTATTACTGTTCTTGCATGCAGTAATGCTTCTGGAAAACACAAACTCCCATTATTATGTATTGGTAAGTCAGCAAATCCACGAACCTTTAAGAATACTCGTCGCAATGCTTTTTCTGTTTTGTATAAAAATCAAAATAATGCCTTGATAAACCCGACTCTATTTAAAGACTGGTTTTTTGGAGATTTTGTTCCCAAAGTGGAACTTTTTTTAAAAGAACATGGATATCCTAGAAAATGTATTCTGTTACTAGATAACGCCCCCACTCACCCAAGTGCAGAGCAACTTGAAAGTGTGGGGGAAATAAAAGCAATGGTTTTGCCTCCTGCTGTACCTTCTCTCATTCACTTTAGTTGTAAAAAAGTAAAAAAATCTACATTTGACCAAGTCAAAAACGACATGAACATATTCCTATTACCGGCTATACTTTACAAGAGAAAGCTAGTGAATTGGGAAGGAAAATAGAGAACACCGATTTCAACTGTTCTAGAAGTTGGATTGGATATTAGTGGGGGTAAGATAGTAGGAGAAACTACAAGAGTGGCTATGACTGTTATTGATCAGTGGTTGGCCAATGTATGGCCGGAAATTCGAGAAGGTTATGAATATGTGGACATTTTTGATGCGGATTAAACCAGTTTGTGTTACAAGATGACGCCTGATAGGACATTAAAGTTTATCGGAGAGAATTGTGCTGGTGGAAAATTATCAAAAGTAAGGATTTCTGTGTTGGTAACTGCAAATACGTCTGGAACAGAGAAAAGAAAATTGTTAGTGATAGGAAAGTCCGCTAATCTCAGGTGTTTTAAAAATACAAAAAAAGTACAAATCAAACAGTAAAGCCTGGATGACATCAGAAATTTTAAAAACGAACTGATCTAATGGACAAAGAATTAAAATTCACAAACAGAAAAATATTACTTTTGATCGACAACTGTCCAGCGCACCCTGAAGTTGATCTACAGCAAATAAAATTGGTTTTTAGGCCTCCAAACACAAGTGCAAAGCTCCAACATATGGAACAAAGTGTGATACATTCTTTAAAATGTCATTACAGAAAGAGAAGAGTATGACTCTCATCAACACCGTCTTATTCGCCTGTTTTGGCACTCTGTACCTTCTGGCTATTCCCCCATATGAAAATATGGCGCTAGAGGCAGAAAGAGCATCGATTTTCCAAAAAATCTATGAAAAATGGTGATTCGGCTGCAGGGGACCTATTTACAATTACTGCTAAATTGTTAACGGCAGTATGTAATGGTACCCTATTTGCCTATGGTGATAGCATTAGTCTTTTCCTTTTCCTGCCCGTGGACTCCACTCCTGAAATGAAAGTTTTGAAAGTTTCGTATCAGATGTCACTAGGGGTTATGGACTACTACTATTTCAAACTTTGACATAAAAATTAAAAATGTCTCGCACTCACTCTGGACTTCCAAAGTCAAGGCCATCAGAGCCGGAGTCCCACAAGCTTCCGTCCTCTCCCCCCACCTCTTTAACATTTTCACAGCCGACATTCCCAAATCGGATCAGACCAACCTCCTCCTTTATGCTGATGACGCCGCCATTATCACCCACTCTAGAAGTAGCCGCCTCATCACCAGCAGACTTCAGCGCCACCTCGACACCTTGGACTCCTGGTTTAACCGCTGGAGGATCAAATTCAACCCCGCCAAGACTCAAGCCATCGTCTTCTCCAAGGGCAGCGGCACTTCTCATGGACATCTCCAGCTCCAAGGCTCCCTCATCCAATGGGCCAAGACCATCAAGTACGTGGGCGTCCAGTCCGACCGACAACTCGTCTGGAAGGACCAGGTCTGCACTGCAACCAAGAAGTTGAAGCAACTCCTGCAAACTCTATCCCATCTTGAACCGCTCCAGGAAGTTGCTGCCACGGACCAAGCTTCTGGTTTACGACACCGTCGTAAAGGCAGGCCTCACGTACGCCTGCCCTACCTGGTGCCAGCTCTCCAAAACAAGGAGAGGTCAGCTTCAAGCAGTGCAGAACAAGGCCCTGAGGATGATCACGGGAGCCCCGTGGTTCATGAGGAACTGTCAACTTCATAGGGACCTGGGTGTGCCTACCGTAAAGGCACACATGAAGAAAATTCAACAGAAGTTCCTCGAGAAGGCGTTCCAGCACCCCAACACCTTCCGACTCCCACCTCACGCCAGCCGCCAGTTCCCGAGATCGTCGGAACCCGCTGCTCTCGGACGAAGACGATGACCCCCCCTCGCCCGCCGTAACAAGAAGATTGTCATTCCAGGTTAAGTTTAAATTAGTCCTAATTTAAGTCATTGTTACGTCCTAGTTTAAGTTAGCGTAAGTCTTAGTCTAAGGTATTTTTAGTCTTAGTTCTAAGTCCTAGCATTAAGAAACCCATGTATATACATAAACACACTTTCCTAGGTTAAGTTAGTATAGGATTCCTATTATAAGAATTTAGGTTAAGATAGAATAAGTATACATTCATTATCTGAAATTTTTTATATACTCTTAAAATTGTGTGAAAGAGGTACGACCTATCTTGATTTCCAATAAAGACAGTGATACCACTCTGGACAGCTGAGAAATAAAATTCATATAATAGACAAAAAGTCAACCTGTGCTGCCATCTGTTAACTTTTGTTGTATATATGGACGATAGAAGGATAAAACAGGGGGCTTTACATTTTTGCAAAGATATGCGAGCATTGTTCGTCATTTTCTACAGTAACAGAAATCAAAGGATTACTCATATGATAACAACGAAAAATGAGAGATGGCATACACCATAAAAAGAAAAAAAAATAACTTTTAAACTAGCAAAATGAATTTTTATAATTTTGGAAGTCTCGAAGGTCGTCGCATCCTATTTGAAATACTGTTTGTTTAAGGCTGCCTAAAAATGTCATATATATATATATATATATATATATATATATATATATATATATATATATATATATATATATATATATATATATATATATATATATATATGTATATATATATATATATATATATATATATATATATATATATATATATATATATATATATATATACATATGAATACTAACCTTTCTTTAAAACTAAGTTGATTTTCTCCACCAGCCTGAAAATCATACAACGCGACGAACAACTGCGGATCGTCCTCCTCCTGTGCCAAGAGGTTTTCCTTTGACGTCCACCGGTTGGCCGTTTCTAACGAAAGTGGAGTCGAGGGGCCGCCGGTGGCCCCTCCGTTAGCTCCGCTCGACGACAGGGTGGATGTAGCGACGCCGCTGCCGGCACCGCCGGATCCGCTTGAAGGGGGGTCGGATTCTGGAAGACTGGGGATGTGGGGGAGAGGCCGGCTTTGTAAAAGTGCCTCTGTAAGAAAAAAAATTATAATGATAGTATATTTGCTATAGATAGAATAAACAAATTTAATTTAATTTGGGCTCAAAACATTGTGTTCACAAGGTGACAAAAATATCATTAGAATCTAATCTCATTTTTTCCGCTTAAAATAAAAAAAACTATCGGGGATTTGTACTTTAAAAAGTAATGTATGAAGGTTTCTGAATTTAATGTATAGGTTCATAACCCTTTGGGAGCGAGTTCAACTCGCACTTAACAAAATAAATATAACTTTAATAATATGAAAACGAAATAAAATACTACATAGAAACCGGAAACCAGCTATCAATTAAATTTATTCACGCAACATCAGATTACCTATCACATAACCGCAAACAACTAGTCACAATACTTATAATAAACAATATAATAATATTATTATAAGTTGTCACCCTGCTGTTTATTGCATTATTCGTAATAAAAGATTGGTACTTAATAATTATAAATTCATTACAATGATAATTAAAATTATTGGAGTTTAAAATCGGTAAGCGTGATGTACTAGACACAAAAATAATTTCTAGTATTGGGGTCCCTCGATAGAAACAGGGCTAGATTATTCGAGTAATTAACCATTTATTGAAATTATTTTTGTTATATACAAGTAAAAATATCAATGACAAATCAAATATTGACCCTAACTTATCTTCCTAATAAGGTCAAAAATCATCCCTAAGAAGAGGGGCAGAACTGCCCTCTGGAATTGATGGATCTTAGAAGTTTTAACATCTGAGAAAAAAATATAGGATTTCGTAGTCTCAGGCAGGATGGAGAAATACAGCCTGCGACGACAAGCATGCCATCTTCACCTGCTGCTCTTCCTCTTGCCATTTTATTTAAAGAATCTTGTATTTCATATTTTGTAATGTTGGGAATATCTTCAGATCCTTTTTAATTTTAAGGAATGAGTGTTTTAAGTAAGGTAAATAAGTATAGATTCGCTTGAACTACCGTTAAACTACCCTTAGAGGGTGGTAGAAACTAACCTTACGCTCTAATGATGCACATGGATGTTACTGAAATTCGGAAAGGATCAAGTACTTTTATCTCATTGTGTTAAATATTCAAGACAACTAACTCATCTTCCTAATAAGGTTGAAAATCATCCTTAGGAGGAGGGGGGAACTACCCCCTAGAACTGATGGATCTTAGAAGTTCTAGTATCTGAGAAAAAAAATACAGGCTTTCGTAGTCTCAGGCAGGATCGACAAATACAACCCGGCTGCTGTCAATTTGAGCAATCCTGCATTAAAGCTATTGGCATATATCTATTGCACTTTAAAATAATTCTCATACTCCTATTTTGCAATTTTTGTAAGGCAGATTTACTATTGGTATCAAGAAAATATAAGAGGCTTGCGCAGTAAGTAAAGTTAGGCTGTATAGTACTTTGATAAACAATCAGCCTTGAATGAAAAGAAAGGTTATTGGATACTCGTGAAAAGAAGAAAAGTTTCGTACCAATTTTCCTATAAATATATGAAAAGTGACTTTTATAAGTTAGACAAGAATCAATAAAAAAGCCTAAGCATTTTATTTCTGAAACAACTTCTAGTTTTTGGTTACACTGTGTGTAATTTTTAAGTTATGGAAAAATAACCATATACGGACACTACTACGTGATAGTAGACCAAAAAAAAAAAGACCCGTGTCTCCCAGTTTTTCCGAAAGTCATGTACTTTTTTTTTTATGGGCCCCCAAAGATTTGAGGCCTGGGTGTAATTTTTGCAAAAAACTCATCATATTCTGAGGCTCATATCTTGCAAACCGTTCGGAATTTTAATTTACTTTCTGTGGCAAAGTTGTAGCCCTTGTCATAAGGAACAAAAATTGTGAACATTTAAAGTAAAAAAAACTTCATCTTCAAGATCAAAATAGCTAAAAACTGTAAAAAATCGATTTTTTTTTACCTTTTTTTCCCTGTTTAGGCCCATAGCTAGCAAACCGTTCAAAATTCAAGGAAACAATCAACTACAAAAATGTAGCTAAGATCTTAGTAAACAACTTTCTAGAATATATGAACTTCCTAGGAATGATTCTTAACACTGTTTAGGTAGCCGCAAAAGTTAAAATTTTCCCGAAAAATCTACTTTTTTAAAGTTTTTTGCGATTTTGATCTGGAAGGTGAAATTTTTTGGATTTTATATGTTCACAATTTTTGTTCTTTATGACAAGAGCTACAACTTTGCTTCAGAAAGTAAATCAAAAATTCCGAACGGTTTGCAAGATATGAGCCTGAGAATATGATCAGTTTTTTGCAAAAATGACACCGAGGCCCCAAATCTTTGGGGCCTCATAAAAAAAAATGCATTACTTGGGGCAAAACTGGGAGATACGGGTCTTTTTTACCCGAGGCTCCCAGTTTTGGCCCAATTCATGTACTTTTTTTTATGAGGCCCCAAGGATTTGGGGCCTCGGTGTCATTTTTGCAAAAAACTGATAATATTCTCAGGCTCATATCTTGCAAACCGTTTGGAATTTTGATTTACTTTCTGAAGCAAAGTTGTAGCTCTTGTCATAAAGAACAAAAATTGTGAACATATAAAATCCAAAAAATTTCATCTTCCAGATCAAAATCGCAAAAAACTTTAAAAAAGTAGATTTTTCGGGAAAATTTTCACTTTTGCGGCTACCTAAACAGTGTTAAGAATCATTCCTAGGAAGTTCATATATTCTAGAAAGTTGTTTACTAAGATCTTAGCTACATTTTTGTAGTTGATTGTTTCCTTGAATTTTGAACAGTTTGCTAGCTATGGGCCTAAACAGGGAAAAAAAAGGTAAAAAAAATCGAATTTTTTACAGTTTCTTGCTATTTTGATCTTGAAGATGAAGTTTTTTTTACTTTAAATGTTCACAATTTTTGTTCCTTATGACAAGGGCTACAACTTTGCCACAGAAAGTAAATTAAAATTCCGAACGGTTTGCAAGATATGAGCCTCACAATATGATGAGTTTTTTGCAAAAATTACACCCAGGCCTCAAATTTTTGGGGGGTACATGACTTTCGGAAAAACTGGGAGACACGGGTCTTTTTTTTTTGGTCTATTATCACGTGGTGGTGTCCGTATATGGTTATTTTTTTTCGTGTTGCACTGTGTTATTAATAAAAATATTCACATTTTTCAAATTAATCTGTAAAAATCGATATTTAGTAGTTATCACTGTTTTAGTTTTACTGATATTTACTTTAATCTATTGACATTTAAGTATGATTCAATTTTTCTTAGCTGCAAATTGAGTTTGCAGATAGTGACATTTAATAGTTTGTCACTAGTAGAAATTAAAGGCTTATGAATTCGAAGTCGATAAAATGATTAATGTCATTTAGATATACAACAAAAAGAAGTGGCCCAAGGGCGCACCCCTGTGGGACACCAAAGTTATTTGGAATTTTCATTGACTTGCAACTACTAATTTTAGTCATCTGTTTACGACTTATTAAGTAAGTCATAAACCAGTGCAGAACAACACCACCAACACCGTAATATTTTAGTTCATTAATCAAGATGTTAAGGTCAACAGTTTCAAAAGCACGGCGAAAATCTAGAAAAGCAACCGCAATGTTAGTTATTGCTGCCAATGAGTTGGTTCCACGTAGCCATTGGTAATTGTATGGCAGATTCACAAGAGTGTTTCTTCCTGAAGCCAGATTGGTTTATAAAAGGAATATTGTTGGTAGTAAAATATTCCTACAATTTGTTATAAACGGCCAATTCAAGGACCTTCTCTAAGGCTGGAAGTGTGTGAATAGGACGAAAGGAAGAAGCATCATTACTGTTAGAAACTTTAGGCAGTAGACTTACAGTATTGGTTTTAAGGCTGGATGGAAATTCACCTGTTTCTAAAAAGTATTAATAAGTTTGAGAAAAACATGACCAACTGTACCAAAAATATTTTTTTATTGTTTTACCATTTAATAAAACCTCACTGTTACCGTTGTTACCAAGAGAGGCAATAATGCTTCTCAAGTCAGCCATTGAGAGGGACGCAAAACGGGTAAACTAAGAATGTATCAATGGCAACTCTCCGGAAGACCAGTTATGAGTAAGAGGAATAGTATTAATAACCTCGCAGATGCTATCAACAAAGTATGAATTAAAGTTCTCCGCAATTACATCAGCATCTGGAGGTAAATTTATTGTTTTAAATTGAAATTCTTTGTATAGTGGGTTAATAACTTGTTTAAGAGTTTTCCATATAAGTTTACTTTTACTCATATCCATATTCTTGTAATAGTAACTTTCTTTTTTCCTTTTAAGTTTGTTTACAATATCATTTCTAAGCTTTTTAAAAGTAAACCAATATTTTGCTTTCTCATTAATGTCAGAGTTTTGAGAGAATTCCTTATAAACACTAATTTTTTGTTTTGTCATCTCTCTTATTTCCCAATCATACCAAGGAAGATCATTTCCCGCACCTTAATATCATTAATGATCTCATTAATTTAGTTGTGAAAAAATCAAAATCAGCAGAGTTCAGCAGTAAAGACCAGTCAGTTTCTATCAGACGAAGATTAAATTTTGGATGGTTGTAGTTTCTACTTGATGGAAATTCATTATAAATATATAATAAAAGACTGTTTTTAGTCAATTTCCACTGGTTTATTTAAATTGCGATGACGCGTTTCGCTGTCGATGCAGCTTCTTCAGATCTACATTTTACACTGTCAAGTTAGGTTTAATGTTCACAATTTTATATAATTTCTTAATTTATAATATTACACCTAATTAAATTACATTGATAGTATTGGAAAACTCACACAGATTTGGAATTAGGAAAATAAATTCAATAATGGTGAATTGTTTAAATATACATGGTCCTTGAGTAAAGTACCTGTAGTCCTTAATCGATTTATTTGCATTGTCTCTAAAAGGTTTAGTTTTAAACCTTTTTGTTGGGTGTGTAAAATCTTGAAATTCTTGTTAAATGTGTGATTTTCTGTTAAAAGATGATTAGCATATGTTGAATTAGATTTTCTATGGATGAAACTTTTTTCGTGTTCTGTAATTCTGTACGTCCAGTTTGTCCTATGTATGTTTTAGGACATGACCCACATGTTAATTGATAAACCCCTGATTTATTGTCTTTATTGATTTGTGGTTTGTAGTTTTTGAGATATTTCCCTATAGTATTGTTAGTCTTGTAAGCTATGTTGATATTTTTTTTGATTTAAAAATTTCCTCAGTTTTTCCGTTGGTTTGCCGAAATAGGTTAGGCATTTAAATGTGGTTTTTTCTGTCCTTAAAACGTGGGTATATTTCTGAGATTGCCTTGTTTCTAAATTTTTTCCTAACAATATTATTGATTAAAGTAACCGAATAACCATTGTTAACGGTTACTTTTTTATGTAGTTTAATTCTTTGGTAAAATTTTCCTCTGATAAGAGGATATTAGTTAGTCTATGTGTAAAACTATGATAAGCTGCGAGTTTATGATGGTTAGGGTGGTGAGAACTATTGTTAATTGTGGTATCTGTATGACAAGGTTTGTGATATATTGCAAATTTTATGTTTTTTTCATGGTTTTACTGATTGTTAAGTCTAGGAAGTTGATTTTCCCTTCGACTTCTTCTTCCATTGTAAAACTAATATTTCTATGTAAAGAATTATCGAATAGACAGCGAAACGCGTCATCGCAATTTAAATAAACCAGTGGAAATTGACTAAAAACAGTCTTTTATTATATATTTAGACGAAGATTAATTTTTTCTATACTTTCATTAGACATACTGCGAGTTTTCTTTATTATTATATTGTTAGTGCGCTTAGGAAGCATTAGGTTAAATGAAAGAATGAAATGGTCACTTTAATTTTAAAGAATGAGTGTTTTTTATACATAATACTCAATATTGGTCTATTAAAGCTAAGAGTTAACTTATCCACTCATAATTTACGTTGCGTTAACAGTTCCATTGCAGTATGCATAGATTACACAGGGCAACAAAAAAATATTTTTGTTTTGGTGCCTGGGATTTTAGAGCTGATTTTAACTATATTTGGGACGCTAAATCTATACATGCAATCCGTTTTTCTCTATCAGCTCTACTTTTTTAGATACATCAACTTATCTACCAATGTGGTTTTTATTCAGTATATTCATTTATGAGAGTTCTAAAATTATTATATATTCATTAATGTAGGTACAATGGTTTTTATTGTCAGTCTGCAATTGAGTAAATTCCAGGTAAATCTATAAATAGTGGAACCATTGCCTATCAGGTACCTGAACTGACCCTTTTAATCACCTAACTCGGGTAAGTCTCGTCAATTTGTGCGTTCTTACTAATGAGAGTAGATCGAATTCGGCGTGTTATTTTATGTTAAGAAAAGAATGTTTTTGTGTTATTGAACAGAATTAAAATGAGTTCAGGTTCCAGTTCAAGAAGAAGTTGTGTAAATCAACCTGATGGGTTTTGCTATATATGCGGAGAATACATGTTTCAACAAAACGGACAAACTATTACTGACTTTGTAAAGCGAGCGTATCTTGGATACTTTGGAGTTAAGCTTGGTGATCAGGACAAAACGTGGGCCCCGCATCTCGTATGTAAAACTTGTACAGAGCATTTACGGCAGTGGACTACCGGAAAAGAAAATGTCTAAAATTCGGCGTACCAATGGTTTGGAGAGAACCAAAAAACCACTTCAATGATTGTTATTTCTGTTTAGTAAATACTAATGGAATCAATCGAAATAACGCAGTAAGTGGACTTAACCCAATTTAGACTCGGCAATACGCCCTATCCCGCACTCAGATGAAATACCGATTCCAACATTTCATCAGCTACCACATATCTCTGATGACGAATATTTTCCCTCTGATCGCTCTTCTGATGCTAATAAAAGTTCTGATGCTAATGAAACTAACAGTGACTATGAGGGGACGTCATCAGTTCCTCAACGCTTCAATCAAAATGAATTAAATGATCTCACCAGGGATCTCAATTTATCGAAAAAAGCTTCTGAAGTACTGGCTTCTAGGTTGAACGACAAAAATTTACTGGAACAAGGAACCAAAATTACCTTTTACCGTACAAGAGAAAAAGATCTGCTACCATTCTTTTCTCAAGAAGACAATCTCGTATTTTGTCACGAAATTAGAGGACTCATGAAAGAAATGGGACTTTCTGAATATATTCCAGATGATTGGCGCCTATTTATTGACAGTTCAAAGCGAAGTTTAAAATGTGTCCTTCTACATAATGGGAATAAATATGGTTCAATACCACTAGCTCACTCAACGAAACTGAAAGAAGAATATAATACCATAGCTTTGGTCTTGCAGAAGGTAAAGTATTACGAACATCAATGGATGATTTGTGTAGACTTAAAAATGGTAAACTTTCTTCTTGGGCAGCAATGTGGTTACACGAAATATCCATGTTTCTTGTGTCTCTGGGATAGTAGAGACAAAACACACCACTGGGTTAGAAAAGATTGGCCTCAGAGAGAAAACATGGACGTTGGGGAAAAGAATGTCATTAACCACGCTTTGGTTGAAAGAGAAAAAATCATACTTCCTCCGTTACATATAAAGTTGGGCTTAATGAAGCAATTTGTAAAGGCTCTTGATAAGAATGGGTCTTGTTTTGCATATATAGGGGTAAAAATGCATCAGTTGAGCACAGAAAAACTCAAAGCAGGGATATTTGACGGCCCACAAATAAGACAATTAATTCAATGAATCAAGTTGAACGAGAAGCTTGGACATCATTTGTTGCAGTTGTAGAAAATTTTCTAGGCAAACATAAAGCTCAAAACTATGTTGAAATGGTTAACAAGATGCTTGCTTAATAGTTTCAAATCCTTAGGGTGCAATATGAGTATTAAAATACACTTTTTACACAGCCACTTAGACCGTTTTCCAGAAAATTTAGGAGACATGAGTGAGGAACAAGGTGAAAGATTTCACCAAGATATTAAAGTTATGGAGGACCGCTACCAAGGAAGATGGGACATGCAACATGATGGCAGATTACTGCTGGAGTTTAAAAAGGGACTGTTTAAAAAAACATTCAAGAATGTCGCGGAAAAGAAGCTTTCCAAGTATTGAGTGACTATTTCATTTCTTCAATGTTTTTTTTTTGTTTGTAAGTACGACATAATATTGTATTTTGTATAACTAAAATTTCGTATCTACTTTTGTTTACTACACTTACGGATTTGAGTTACAATAATGTAACTTATATTTCTCTAAAATTGTATATCTTAAAAATTTGAGCTCCTAGGTACAAATGAATACGTTATTTGAATTCAGGACATCAAATTGATATAGAATCAGCTCAAAAAACCTCGACACCAAAACAGCTGTTCCCCTGTGTTATGTATATCTAAACAACCGTAATTTAACTGTCCGTTGCACAAACCTTATCTATTTTCCACCTACGCGCAAAAAATAATCACTTACAACTTAAACAGCTCAGCTTTTTTAATTATCACAATTAGTTTATCACACTACACACACGATGCAAATTTTCGCAGCGGCATATTTGATGATAATGAAAAAAATAATAATAATAATACGCATAAATAAAATCGCTCCACATTTATCCCGTCGTTAATAACAAAGCTCGAAGCACTACTGTAATGCCTTTTATAATCAGAGAATGGATGTGTATCTGTTGATAACAATATAAATAATTGTTGCGCTATTCATACAGGGTTAGGTTAATTTTTTTTAAACTGTTATACGAAGTAGGTTCAATAAGTACCCGTGTTTGAAGACACACGGCGTTGCTAAGGCAAGTTGCTGTTACCATCGTGTGCTGTCATCTGATAGATGATAGTAAAAAAAAATTTAACACTGATTCATGTGTTAGTTTGCATTTGGCAGCCATTTCAGTAAGTAGTGTACCGTGTTTGTAGCTAAGATGGAAAAAGTGCAGTATCGTACACTTATTCCCTTTTTGCTTTTGGATGGGAAAACGCAGCGAAATTGGATACTGTTTATGGGGACCCTTCGCCATCAATGACAACAGTCAGATATTGATTCAACGAATTTAAAATTATGGCGGCGATTTTTTGAGATGCAAAGGGAATCATACTCATTGACTTCTTAGAGACAGGAAAAACGATTACTAGACTATACTATAGTGAGTTACTGAATCGCTTCGACAAGAAATTGAAGGAAACACGGCCCCCTTTAATGAAGAAGAAAGTGATGTTTCACCAGCACATTCATCCGGAGTTGTAGCAGCTAAACTGATTAAAATTAATCAATATTGATCGACTTTGATGGTAGCTCACGTATGTCATTAAAAAAATAGAAATAGATCGCAGTAAATGATGACTAAGATTTTTAGGATGAAAGTCGTAAGTTAGTAATACATGATCCAGAGTAATAAGTTGTGAAATTACACCTACAGGCTGAAAATAAAAGAATATAAAGCTAGACCGAAGCATTTTCCCTTTTATACCCTTATATTGTTTAACCTAGCGGCGGGATTCACGTTCACGTCTTTGAAGAGCAGAAGGAATAAATATGTTTTAATATAATACTTATCTTAATATAAAACTCGGCCATCTTGAGGAAGTCGTTCGTCACCACAGTTCTTTTGAAGGGTGTCCCAAAATTCACGCAAGAAGTCATTTTAATAGAAAACACAGGGTTATGTATAGAATAACATATCGGGTAAATGGCCTTCACGGCTTTGCTGGCACATACGCATTCTTTTGTCGAAATTTTCCATGACCGTTTTGCATAAATGTGGCTGAATTTCGTTGATACAGCGCTTAATTTCCTCCTTCAAGTCGTCAGTGATCGTGGGCTTGTTGGCATAAACCTTAGACTTTAAAAAAACCCCAAAGAAAAAAGTCCAACGGTGTTAAATCGCATAATCTGGGCGGCCAATTGTGATCACCAAAACGGGATATTACACGACCAGGATGTGACTCATGTAGTAATTGAATTGTTTCTCGGGCTGTATAGCATGTGGCACCGTCTTGCTGAAACTACATGTCGTCCACATCCATATCTTGCAATTTAGGCACAAAAAACTGGATTATCATATCACGATAACGATCACCATTAACTGTTATTGTCTGGCCAACCGTATTTTCGAAGAAGGTCAGATGATGCCTCCAGCCCAAAATCCGCATGCCTTTGTTTCGCAACAGTCGCGTGTGGATTGTCTGAACCCCAAATGTGACAATTTTGTCGATTAACGAAGCCATCAAAATGGAAATGAGTCTTATCGCTGAAGATGATTTTCTTAGAAAAATCAGTATCCACTTGTTGTTGTTCCATAATCTATTCAACGAACTCTCTTCGTTGTGCGTGGTCAGTAGGCTTCAGTTCTTGAGTCAATTGAACCTTGTAAGCATGAAGAAGCAAATCTCTCGTGAGAATACGCTGTAGAGAGCTTCTCGAAATGTCTAATTCTTGACCACGATGCCGAATTGATGTTCCTGGAATCTCAGCAACACTCTCCCGAACTGCTTCAATGTTTTTTATCGAACGACTTGTTGAAGGACGGCCAGAGCGTTTCAGATCACTAATTGATCCAGTCTTCCCAGAATTTTTCAATTAATCTCTTCACAGTTGATGAAGTTAAAACTCTATTCCGACCATATTATGTACGAAAATTCCGAACTGTAGCTTCCAAATTTTTATTTTTAAAATATTGCTCAACAATGAAAACACGTTGTTCTTTCGTATAGCGCTCCATTATTAATAACTCTGAACTGTCAGCTGTCACGCTGTGTTTTTTGTTTTGTTGGCAACATTTTACCATACAAATGGCGTCAAATTAAAATCTTGCGTGGATTTGGAGACATCCTTTATCATATACCGCAACACTACTACCCTGGCAGAATTCGCCTTGGAGCCACTGTCGTTCAAAAATAGCTACTTTAGCATACTTATTTAGCAGCTTTTGCCCGGGAGCGCTTAGAAATGGCTACTGTAGCCTATTTAATTGGTATGCATTTCAAATCTTGTACAGAGAGATCAATAAAAGTAAAAAGAAAGGATGATAAAGTTCGACGTGAGGCTTTAAACTATAACGAAGGCAAATTGGTCATGATACAGACAGTACAGAAACCCATTTCGCGTAATTAAACTATAGTGACAGATGTGAAGACGACCTGTAATTTCAGCAGATCGCCCCTAGAAGTATTCTAGCAAAAGTTGATGATTACAAAGCGAAGTTGCCAAATAAGTAAGTTGAAGTAGCTATCTTTGCGCAAAAGTCGTTTCAAGGTGTCAAATAAGTAGGCTAAAGGAGCCGTTTTTGAGCAAAAATCGCTCTAGGGCAAGTTGCGAAGTAAATAGGGTAAAGTAGCTATTTTTAAGCGAAACTCGTTTCAACGCGAACGCCGCCGATTTATGGTTGAGGTGATAAATGAACTGTGATAATGGACGACTTCTTCAGGATGACCGCGTCTTATATTAAGCTAAGTATTATATTTTTTACTAAAATCGTTAGTCTTTACTTGGTTTAGGTTGTTAAGGTCTGAGGACTTTCTGTTGATCTATGTATAAGTTACTTAAAACAAGGTTAAATTACAATAAATAAATATTGAATATAAGATTGGTAACACTTTGATGGCGGTTCACGTACCAAAAATAACTATGTCATCGAAAAAGAGAAATAGATCGCAGGGAATGATGTTTAAGAAGCAGTTAGTAATAAGTGGTCGAGAGTAATACATTGTGAGATTATCCGAGTAGATTGAAAATAAAAGAATGCAAAGCTAGACCAAGGCATTTTCCCTTTTATTCCCTATATTTTCATACACAACATTCTTTGATTTTGGATTAAAATAGTTGCCAATTAATTTATTTGGCTCTTTGTTATGCTGCATTTTTAACTGTTATATTATGAGAGTGTTTTTTTAAACTACCTACCTAGACATATAAGATAAAAACAATATTTTTCGATATAATTACCATCTACACTAAGGTTCAGCTTATTTACATCTAAACGCGATCCAACATTAACAGTGGAGTCAATCCAGGGCGACTGAAAACGATGGTTTACGATTTAGTTGAATGTAAATGTTTTCCAAAATTTAAAATATTCAATGATTCACCGGGTTTCGCTATGTTATTAAAAGCCTAATTTAGTGAAGTAAAATTATACAAAAAGAGTAACAAAGGACAATTACCATTTCTAGATATTTTAATTTTTAAAATAATATACTTATTATTACAATAACAGATAGATATATTCTCAATGATTCATTTCATTACAAACAACATAAATTAGCCGCATTACATTTTTTAAATCATCGTTTGATCACAATGGAGTAAACTTTAATAATGTAAGGAATAGTATTAAGAATATAACTAGAGTTAATGGTTATGACGATGATTTAATAAACAGGTTAATAAATAGACATTAGTACTAGCAGTATTCAAAATTCCACTTTTTTACACGTGAAGCAAATAAGAGCAAGTATGTCTCCTTACCATAGAATCCGAGATATAGCAGGGGACTCTCAATAAGATATTTAATAAGGTAGGCCTCACCTTAGTCTATAAGTCATCAGACAATTTAAGGAATATCTTAGAAAATCCCAAAGACAAGATTTCTGATTGTAAGAAAAGTGGCGTATATGAAATTAGTTGTAATGATTCCGACAAAAAGTATATTGGGCAAACTAGAAGGTCCATTAAAACATGATTTAAAAAACATTTAGCCCATTTAAAATACGGTAGAATAGAAAAGTCTAGCATTGCCGAACATGCCCTTGAAGTTGATCACACTGTAACATTAGATAATCTAAGATTAGTTAAAGATGTATCTGATAGGGAGACTATTGAATGCATATGAAAGTATTTATTATAAAATGTAAATGTAGTTTAAATAAAGACAGAGGGCCTATTACTTATAGTCCCTTCTAGTGGTTACTTGACCAGAACTGATGACTTCGTCCATGTAATTAATTCCGCTTGAGTAATTCAGATGTTAGGCTAAGAAAAAATAAGGTAGATTTGTAGTTTAGCTTCAGTCAATCATCGCTCCTGATGAAACTAACATGGTTAGAGAAACGCGTGTCGAGGGCAAAGATAAAGTATTTGGTGTAGTAGTGATATATACGGAGTAGTGTCATTGTGCTAAAGATTCCACATTCCCAACATAGTGACGTAAAATTGGCATAGTTTTAGGAAATAAATAATATCATATTTATATTCTATTTAATGTCCAAGTTTGTGCTTTAAAATAAGCTACATATAACCTGGTATTAAGATTACCCAATATAAGTGACAACGTCGGTACGCATTCTCAACACGTTTTACTAACAAACCATGTGCGATCATTCAAGTTTTTAGCGGCGTTGTACAGACGCACAAAACAGCGTTTAAATTTTGTCCAGTGTTTTCTACTTGTCCTGATCGCACTCACTGCTAACAGATCATTCTGCCTATTCTTTTTTATATTTGGGGTATATACTAATATACTCAGACCAGTGGTTGCCGAGTTGTGTCGATTCGTCCGAAAAAAAAAACCTTTTTTTACGACAGTGGCTTTCATCTCATCATCTGAAGAAAATTTTCGGTCTTGGAGTTTTTCTTCAGATATTTGAAAAAAAAAGAGATGTCGCATAACGCTAAATCACGATTATAGGATGGAAGTTGTAACTCACAGAATGTGAAGTGAAGCTTTCGGTAATGGCTGGAACTGTGTGTCTTGTGGAAGTTCTCGTGCAACAAAATTTTGGTTCTCCAAGAATTCGGAAGTTTTTCTTCTACGGCATAATGATCCCCTTAACGTCTGTGGGGAGGTCTACAACGAAGTGTGATGGCTTAGTAATTCTTTGGTTTTTAAAGACATCTCTTATTTTCCGCGTCCAGATATTGCTTTGCCAGGTTTTTACTGCAGGTAATTGCCTCATCAGCGCCACTTTATTTTTGTGATCCGACATGATGAACGGTATTTCAATGTATAGCATTAAATACAGACACTAAACACTCTTACTGGAACTACTGGCTCACTGCTCAGTACTACTACTCACTACGCTACTACTACTACTGACCTGATTTAGGAGCCTGGAAGAACGTATCTCTTAAAATGTATTTGCTATTTTTTAGCTTTCTCTTACTCAATGATAGTTTGTTCTATTAAAGAATCTTTACTCTTTGAGACTAGAACACTAAAACTGTTATTAACTTTAAAGAATAAAGATCCCTGAAGTTGCCTAGTGCAATCGTAGAAAAAACGTCGAAAAATCAACCCAACCTGACAAAGTTTCACACCAAGAACGAGTATTTTTATTCTAACCAAAGCCGCGAGGGCTATAATTCGAGATTGGACACAGTTGTTGTTAGAATTAATTTACATGAACGGATTATTATTTTCCTTCTTGATTCCGTATCACTCTGTATAACCGCCATTAATAAATGTATTGATCTATCGTAAAAACAGACAAAAGCACAACGACAACAAATTAAATTCCGATAAAAGAGGTCCTTTGTTTCATTTACGTAACTTAACCCTTATGCATTCCGTACCGTTATCTCTATCGTCGGTCTCTGTCTATCTTACTTTTCTGTTAGAAGCAACTTTTATATAGGGTGTTGCTTCCGCTCTAGATAATCTTAAAGCGAACGCAAATTGGCCAGAAAAAGGTTTTTTAAATGCATGAGAGATCGGATTGTACGATATGAAACTGGTTTTGAATGAATCGATTATACCGGGTGTGTCAACTTTGATCAGAATAATGACCTAAAAAAAAAGGTAAAAATTGGTATATACTATTCTTAATTTGTAATATATTAGTATCAGCTAGAGGCTTCGCGTGCGGGAATAAATAAAGATATCCGCAGATATGACATCGAGAAAATAACTGTTTCCTTCTTCTTTATATTAGGCATTGTTGCCTATTTTTCTTTAATGTATCGTCGTTACAGGTCGTCATTCGATCTTTTTCGTGGGCGTCCTATACTCCTTCGGCCCACTAATCGTCATTCGGACATTCTATTTATGTGTTGGTTCCATTCTTGTTTTCTGTTTCTTATCCGCGTGTTAATCTCCTCTACTTCACATACGTGCCTCATGTTTTCATTTGTTCCTCTATCCCAAAGTGTTCTTCCTGCAATTCTTCTTAATGTTTTCATTTCACTTGTTTGTAAGTATCTCGGAGTTTTGAGTATTTCTGGTCTTGTCTCTGTTGTGTAGGTCATAACTGGTCGAATTACAGATTTAAATATATGAGATTTTGCTTCTGTTCTCAAGTATTTATTTTTCCAAATAGTATCATTCAAACATCCTGCTATTCTACTGGCTTTTACTATTTGTTCTTTTATTTCTTTTTCTATGTTGTTATATGATAATTTAATTCCTAAATATCACCTACTCTACAATCTGTTTACCGATTTCCAGAGAGACTACTGATTTGGTTTTTTCAGTCGATATTTTCATATTAAATTTCTTTCTGCTGTTCTGTTAAACTGATGTAATAATCTCTGCAAGTCATCTTCATTCTCAGCGACTAGGACAGTACCGTAGGCGTAACACAATATTTGTATCTCTTTATTGCCCATTATGCCTTCTTTTGTTTTTACCTGTTTAATTATTTCATCTAATATAAGGTTAAACAGTAGGGGACTCAGTGAGTCTCCTTGTCTAATACCAGTTGTTACCTCTATGGGTTCAGTTAACTCCGAATTGACTCTCGCTTCTACTTTATTTCTTTTGTAAATGTTCTCAATTAGTTTTATTGTATCCAATGGAATATTCTTGTCATAAAGTATGTGCACTACGTCTCGCAGCTGTATTCTATCAAATGCTTTTACCAAATCTATAAAGCATAAGAACGCTGGTCTGTTATACTCAATTGATTTATCAGTAATTCGTCTGATTACAAATACTGCATCATTACGGGATTTTATGACTTTTATGACTTACTCAAACAACATTATGGTTGGTGATTTTAATATAGATTTAAATAGAAACTCTATACATGGCAAAGAACTGGAAAATGTATTTAGTTCTGCAGCAATGAAACAAATTATAACATTTGATACAAGAGTGAGTGAAAATTCGAGTACGAAAATAGATCATCTATACACAGATATAAACAACGTAACAAGTACTAAACTAGAAAAGGATCAAATATCAGATCATGAAACAATATTATTCAAAATACCAAATGTGAAAAAGTATAAAATGAGATTAACGAAAAAAATTTTTTCCTGGGAAAACTATGACTGTGATAAAATTATCGAAATGTTACGAATGATAAATTTCGGTGATATGTTAAACGGTGATATAGATTTTGTGGTGTTTTTCATAGGCCACGCATTGAAGGATATTATGTTATCGCTAACTGAAGAAAAAACCGTAAATATAAAGTTGTTGAACAAATGGTATGATTCGGAACTGACAGAAATACATAGAATAAAGTATGAAAAATACCAAATAGCCAAAATAACTAATGATTGGGAAGATTACAAGACAGTGAAAAAATTATATAAAAATATGATTAAACAGAAGAAAGTGCAATATGTACAGAATAAAATTGAAAATAATCAAAGAAACAGCAGAGAAATGTGGAGAGTTTTAAAAGAAGAAATTTGTATGTCAAAAAGTACCACTGCAATAAACAGAATCGTTATGAATGGTAAAATAATTGAAAATGAAAAAGAAATTGTTGAACTTTTAAATAAATTCTTTGTTCAGAGTGTCATTGACATTAAAAATGGTATAGACGTTGTGCAGAATACTATGGGAAATACAAATATAATTAATCACCAATTTAAATTTCAAACAATAACGAAATAATTGAAATAGTTAAAAAATTTAAAAATAAAATTGGCGGTAAGAATATTTTATCTGAAGGTGTAATTAAACATTCTATAACGTACACGGCTTTTTTTTACGCCAATATCATCAATAATAGCATGCTGCAAGGAAAAGTGCCTAACGAATGGAAAATTTCCAAATTTGTGCCAATTGAAAAAATAAAATATACTATAAAACCTGAAGAGATGCGGCCAATAAATACGCTTCCAAGTGACGAAAAAATCCTTGAAACAGTGATAAAAAATCAGTTACTGCAATATTTGAATGATAACAATATTATTATTCCAGAGCAATCGGGTTTTAGAAGCAAACACTCATGTAAAACTGCAATTAATTATGTTATAAGTGAATGGCGTGAAGATTTGATGAATAAAAAATACATTGTATCAACTTTCATAGATTTAAAAAGAGCATTTGAAACCATAGACACAAAATTATTGCTTATGAAACTACACAAAATTGGAGTGCGTGATATGGAATTAAAATGGTTTGAAGATTACCTATCGAATAGAAAGCAACAAACAAAAATTGGAAACACGACATCATCAGCGATACCAGTGAATATTGGTCTACCGCAAGGCTCTGTCCTTGCGCCGGTACTGTTTCTCATATACATAAATGACATTAAAGACGGTTTAAAGTACGGGGATGTTAGACTATTTGCAGACGATGCACTGATTGCAATTAGTGATGTTAGTTTGGATGTGGCTATTAATAAAATGCAGTCTGATATGAATATTCTTTACAAGTGGATGTGTATAAATATGTTAAAACTAAATACAGATAAAACTAAATATATGATAATATCACACAATAACTATAATAATAATCATAAATTATACATCAATAATCGTGAAATAGAAAAAGTAAACGAAATTAAGTACTTGGGTATAATGATGCACACTTTCAATATTTAGTGAATAAAATAAACCAAAAACTTTATCTCATGTATAGAACTTGCCACATCATAAGTGAATACCATAAAAATATTAATATATAGAAGCATAGTTGAGCCACATTTTATTTATTGTCCTTCGGTATTATTTCTTGCTAAGGATACACAAATAGAACTACTGCAAAAACTTCAAAACAAGGCAATGGGATTTTATATTGCGGAAGCCTAGAGATACGCACATAAAAGATATGTTAGATCGATTAAACTGGCTGAGTGTAAAGCAGAGCTTATTTTATTACGCAATGAAATTCATCCATAATATAAAGATAGAAAATTGTCCCACATATTTGACCGAGAAAATTAGATACGTCAATCAGATACACAACTACAACACCAGAGGACGAAATGACTTTCGAGTGGTGGGAATTACAAATGAAGCTGATCGAGCAAATCTTTATTATAAAGGACTTAAATATTTTAATGACCTACCAAATAATATTAAAAATTGTGAAACCATAAATAAGTTTAAGCAACTATTATATCGACATTGTAAGAATATGCCTATCCGATAGTTAAATTAGGTTCTAATGAACCGTAAATAAATAAATAAATAAAATAAATAAATAAATTCCTCGATAATTATTGGCATCGGTTTTTTCTCCTTTTTAAAAAGTAGTATCATTATGCTTGTTCCCCATTCTTCTGGTATTCGCGATCCCTGTATTATTTTGTTTATGAACTTTGTCAAACCTTAAGTCACACTTTCACTCCTCCGTACTTTAATAGTTCATTTTATATTTCGTTCTTACCAGCTGATTTTCGGCTTTTTAATTTTTTGAGAGCTTCTTCCATCTATTTATCATCTATTTCTGATGTTTCGTTGATTACTATTTCTGGTGTTTCGGGTGCCAAACTGAGAAGGTAAATC
>CM032453.1:168431451-168521451 GCA_019049505.1 Pachyrhynchus sulphureomaculatus | reverse complement strand
TTGTCTCTTCATTCACCTTGAACGCTCGGACATCGGCTGCTCACGCGAATATCCGCAGACAGCAGGAGGTCGTTCAACTTAACAAAGACCTGGAAGAAATTCTTTCTTAGGGTGACAGTAACCAAGTGGAATTTAACGCTACAAAAACCCAAGCGGCAGTTTTTTCTAAAAAAGTTAACGTTGCTGAACCCGACATGGTTATGTCGGGGCACTCCATTCCCCTAGCATCGTCGCTCAATTTGTTGGGGTTAGTTGGGAGCAAATATATCTTGGCATGAACATGTTGCAGGCATAGCAAGGAGAGCTTCTCAAAAGTTAGGAATATTATTTAGAACCAGAAAGCTTTACACCCCACAACAACTGTTAATTCTTTACAACGCCCAAATTCGACCAACTATGGAATACTGCTCCCACGTTTGGGGCTCCGCTCCCAAACATACACTGCATTTGTTGAATTCTGTTCAGAGAAGAGCGATCCGTCTGATTGGGGACCCGGAATTGACCGGCGGTCTTGATTTGCTGGAACATCGAAGAACGGTTGGCGACTTGAGTCTGTTCTACAAGTTTTTTTATGGAAAGTGTTCGAAGGATGTAGCCCGCTTAATTCCTCCCAAAGCGGAGCATGTTAGAAATACACGTCGCGCTGGTGCTTCGCATCCGTATGAGGTTCAGCTTGTTACTCCGCGTACAATGCTTTTCAAGCAATCTTTTATATGGAGAACGTCATCCCTTTGGAATAATTTGCCCAGCGCTGTGTTTCCCACCGAGTACAATTTACAGCGATTCAAGAACAACGTGAATCGCTTTTTTTTTCCGCACTCGTGCCGCTCCTGGAGCGCTTTAGGGACTTCCCTGCAGCACGTGTGCTAAACGCATAAAAAAAAAAAAAATTAACAATCAAATGAAATGGTCCACATTTCAGTTTCGATGCAAGATTCACCATCAATATTTATAGTTTAAGGAGGCCCTAAACTTTAAACACTTCTAGTCAGATTACAATTCTATAGCTATTCTTAATTTCTACACATCAATAGAAAAGATAAATCTTATTCAGATATCTTCATCTGTTTATCTCTATTTAATTCATTCGCCCTTTAATTCAATAAAAAAGGTCAAGTCGTAGTAAAAGAAGTTTAATATGCTGAACGAGCATTCCCAAACACACAACCTGTTGAAACCTCTATGGCCAGTTTTATCAATTAGTGCAGTAAAATGAAGGAAAATTCCAGGTCGAAGCAGTGTTGTTTCACGTGTGGGCTCATTATCTAGCTATGTTGATCAAAATTAATTTAGTAATGCGGGAAATATCGGAAAAAAAATAGCATGCACTGATTATTATGCAACTCTTACTGCAAATACTTACGTGGAGAAGATGTCGAGAGCAAAGTAATAGAGAAAAGGTACTTTTGATACCCTTTTCATGTTTTTTTTTTGTATGCGCGTAGCGCAGATGCTACAGGAAGATCCCTAAAGCTCTACATAAGCGACTCGTGTGCGGAAAAGAGCGATCCACGTTGGTTTTGAAAGACTTCCTGCTGCCTGCGGATATTTGCGTAAGCCTTCAAAGTAAAAGAAAGAAATAAGCGTCCTGTCATCTGCTAGCAATAGATTAGATTCTTGGTCCTTTCCAGTGGACCGTTAATGTAGAGGAGAAAGATCACACTGTCACTATCCCTATAAGCCTACTTCTATCCAATGCTGGATGTAGGCCTTCCCCTGAATTTATTTGCAGCTGTGTCTGTATATCATTCCGCCATCTTGTTTTGGGACGTGGTTCTCGTGGTCGCCATCGGTCGTGCGTACTACATGTCCAGTCCATTGCCACTTTCTACTACGTGCTCTATAATATCCTTTAATTTCGTTTGTTCACGTATCCACTAGTTTCTCTTTCTACCTTTAAGTTTTATCCCGATCATCTGTCTTTCGTGTGCTCTCTGGGTCCCAGCTAGTGTTTGTATATCGGTTTTATTCAGTGTCCAAGTTTCAGCGTCATATGTAGTTACGGGTAGGATGCACTGGTCGTAAACTTTGGCCTTTAACTTATTTGGGAAGGCTTTATCTTTGAATATATAATTTATTTTCCCGAATGCGTATCATCTAAGCCTGATTTTTCTTGAAATTTCATCCGAGACACTGCCTCTCATCGTAGTACTTTTTTGCCCCAGATACACATAAACCTTAATAATCTCGAGAACTGTTCCTTCTAAACTAAGTTAGAAGATCTCCTGTTGATTTTTGTTTATAAAAACCATATTTATGGTCGCCATTAATCTCAAAGACTTTTAGATATTTAGAAGATGCTGATTGTTGTTTGGGTATCGGCTGAACTATAACCCATTTTCAACCGGAGGGAAATATTCCCTGTAGGTAGAATACCATAGGTTGAAAAGCCTACAGAAAACTGGTATTAGTTCGCTCGCGCATTATTGGTGCTTACATTCAATAAAATACGTTTTATGACACGCTGTCTGATGACAATATCGGGCATCCTTGACTGCACATTGAGAATAATTGGTGGTGTCTTCCCTTGGAAATCGACACTTGAATGTAAAGCAAAGATTTCAGCTAACTAATGACCCTTATTATTTAAATGATGTGAATCGTATAATCCATGCGAGCGAAGCCGAGCTAATAAGCTAGTATTAAAGTAATAAACAAAATTATTTTAAACGAAAGTCTATAATTAAAGAAAACTTATAATATATTTATTTGCGGAAACACTTACATAATATTGGTTATTAAAATAAGATAATGTGATTATCGTGATTATGGAATGTAAAGGCGTGTTATTTGTGACAAGGTGATTTTTTTTGCATAACAATACTTACTGAAAGTATCAGCTTGAAATAAAATAGTCATAAAATACCTATCAACTCCTAAGGATTCAAAAGAATCTTAGAACTACTCTGAAAATTACTATTTTATACACAAATAAGGAATATTATACCCAATGGAAAGAATGAAAATCATGAGAAAACTCATTTATATAAAGGTATTACTGAAGATGACAGGCAATAAGGTTACTAAAGAGGGTGAGACCTGTATTCTATTCTCCTTCTACTGCATCAAGAGGTACGTGACATTCTTTGACTGTACTACTAAAAGTCTTTACAATGGAACAAAGGGCGACTCCTTTGCTGACTACGTCTTTTTCACGCCACTTTTTTTGTTAATAATGTAAACACACAAATTACCACAGTAACCGACAACAACAAACTATAAGGTTTACTTTTTTTTCTTTAAACTCTTAATGAACTGGTCTCGAAAAGTTGTATTTTGGTACGTTCACAAATAAGGGGTAAGATTCAAAAATTCCCGAACTAACGCTATAGTATAAAATCGGAAGTAGTTAGTTTTAGGCTTTATGACTCGCGCCACCTTCAAAGTAGTCCCTCTGCACCCGAATGCACTGGTTCCATTGTTTTTTTTTTTTTCCAATGTCCAAATATTTTTTGGAAGGTCTAACCGCCTATAGCGATTCGCGTTGTATCTCCACTAACATCTCGCAGCAGCTACCCTTTAACTTCACCTTCCTATGGAGGAATAGCCCGAACTCACAGGTTGTCAAATCAGGCAAATTAAGGGAACATTACATTTTCTCTGGTCGGAAAAATCGAGTTTTTATAAAGTATTCTATTGGAAATTATTATATTTCAATATTCTTTGAAAATTTCAGAGGAAAATTTCACATACTTTCGACGTTATAGACGATTATAGCGCCAAGTGTAAGGCAGGCCAAAACCACCGCGAGGCGTCTCAACTTACCTTTCTGCCGTTTACAAAGGTTTTGTTCTACTTACGTCGAACATCTGCTGCTACTTTTACGATTCTAAGAAGATAGAAGCAGGTAAAAGGAGAGCTTACTATAATGGGTATAACTTTTCAGTTTGAGACAAAACTGTAGCTCCAAAGCAAACGTACGCTGGCCTGCTCAGTTCGAAAGTATCGTTCGCAGGGCTTACACCAGTCAGTAAACGTCTCGGCTAATATTCTGCAAAATGGATAAAAAATACGAGAAATTAGTTCCAAGCAAGTGTGCAGACCGCGTAAAAGACAGTTTTATGGTAATCGATTTTCAGATGAAATTAATTCTTATTTTGTCAGTACATCTGCAGAAAAAATTGTAAAAACTTCTGATCTCACTGATGCCGCCAGAAAGGCCAGAATCGCACGGAGAGACGAAAAACACTTGAGAACGAGGCGTATGAGGAATCGGAAGGAATTTTGTATGCAGCAGGTAGAGCTGATGAGCGCGTTTTTTTCAAGACAACGTTTTTGTAATCGGCATGCACCATAACTTAAGTTGCAGTCGTGCGCCAGCAAATCAAAATTTTCAAAATGGCTTCCGTGAGGCTACAAAAAAACCCCTATAAAAATCATTTAAAAAAATTATGTACATTTTTTTTTCTTGTATTTAAAGACTTAAATACAATGTCAGAAAAATTACGAACTCAAAAAATTATAAAAATTTTCGACCGAGAAAGTGTAATGTTCCCTTAAGTAGGGGGACAGTCATAGAATTCGTCATCAAAAACTGTTGCGTATAGAATGAACTGTGTTATATTGTAGTGATGCAGAAGGAATCTCGTTCCATAACCAATAGAATTTCGTCAGAGATGCTCTGAATTGGCTGACGACGGTCTTTACGCATAATATGATGAACTTTGGTGATGATTTCAAGTGTCGTTGCAGTCGAAGGTCTTTTGGAACGCTCGTTGTCTTCCATCAAAGTTCGGCCGGCCCTAAATCGGGAACATCATTCGAAAATTTACATACAGTACAGAATTTGGGAAATATTTCATACGTTTCAGTAGCGCTTTTCTCGAATTTAAAACAACATTTCAGGCACACACGCACTGCTCTTTTCTCGTATCCGCTGTAAGAATCGCAAAGGGACACACTTAGACATTTACGCAAACGTACATACAGAATAAACCAAGCGAGCCAACACGTTGAAACTTGTCACGCGTTATTAGTGATATACCTACCGCCGGCGCGAGTCTTTACTATTTCGAGTTCTTGCGATATAGCGGTAGTCTGGGAACTTTTAAATCGCAACGTGTATAACTCTAAAAAAAAAAGAGAAATCTGGACATTAAAAGAAAATGATGTTTATGAGCGAATATTAAAAAAAAACAAAGCAAGTTAAACGAGAAAGCACAACAAATGACAAACCATTTTAGGGTGAGTATAAACAAGAGAATATAAAAAAAGACTTTAAAAAGTAACAAAAAAAAAACAAGAACACACACAGCAATGAAAGCGATACTCACCATTTTTAATTAGAAGTTTTTTGATAAGACCCACTGGATCTATAAAAAAACAAAAATCAAAATAAATAAAAATAATGATAAACAAGTGGGAAACTAGATTTAAAACAATAAATAAATAAACAAAAACAATAAAAATAGCTAATCGAGAATTGTACTACAAGATTCACTAGAGACATGGCATCCATTGTCAAAACACGCTGTACATTTATACATCCCAAGCGGTCTTAGTAAATTAACCACAATATTACCCTAATATCGCGTGCACGGAATGTATTCTACTCCATTTACTATTATTAATTATTTAGTCAGTAAGATATCACTGATATAGATATAAAGGGGTTGATTACAATTACTCCTTCATCCCTGGAGCGAAATAATATATGGATATTTGGTAAATATTTCAAAACTTCGAGTTTTCTTTCCCTTTATCGTGAATCTGAATTTTTATTTTTGTTTCCAGAAAATTTGTATTTTCATTAACTACACTGGTAAGCAAAAAAAATCGATTTAAACTACTTCATTTAGAACAGATCCTAGAATTTATTATTCACATATTTTTACGGATTTGAGTATCATTCGAAAGCCCATTCTATTCTCTTTCTAATGATACCAAATTCTATAGCATACATCATGCTTTTTACTGATTAAAATGATCGAAAAGGGAAACAAGGAGAACAACTTTAAAATTAAATTTATTACTAAAAACCAAAATTGATATTTTGTATCCCCCCCCCCCCCCCCCCCTATCAGTTATTACTGCTTCCAGCCGGCTTTCATGAAGCGGGTGAGTTTTTTCACCACTGTCTGTGGGATTCTTCTCCACTTTTTCGCCATCGCAACCTTTAAGTCCCTCAGCGATGCAGGGGCTGGATTTCTGGCTCGAACCCTTCTTTTGAGCTCATCTCACATGTGCTCAATTGGATTGATGTCAGGACTCCGCGCAGACCAGTCTAATGTGGATTTTCCCACTTCGGAGCTCCTACTGGACCTCAACGCCGGTCAAGTGACAAGTGACAACATCGACGAAACCAAGGAGGTACACAATCAACGGATTAGAAACAAACTTCTCGCTTGTCCCGGCAATTCCAGGTCCTTTTGGTCAGTCGCTAAGGCAGTTAGTCAAAATTTCACCAAATCCACCATACCACCACTCACACGGCCAGATAATTCTATTGCAACGACACCTGTTGAGAAAGCGAACTTGTTGGCTGAACTCTTTGCTTCATATTCTACTGTCGATTTCCAAGGAAAAACACCACCTACTATTCCCATAGTGCAGTCAAGGATGCCCGATATTGTCTTCAGACAGCGTATTTTGATGAAGCTACACAACAAAAAGGCTTCTGGCGCTGACGGAATACCTGCCATAGTTCTCAAGAACTGTGCAAGGGAACTAACACCAGTTTTCTGTAGACTTTTCAACCTATCCTACAGAAAGGGAATATTTCCTTCCTGCTGGAAATGTGCCACAGTTCAGCTGATACCTAAAAACGGCAAGAAGACCTTGCCAAATAACTACCGACCAATCGCACTACTCTCAATAATATCGAAAGTCATGGAAAAGGCTATCAATCAGCATCTTCTAAAATATCTTGAAGGATTCAACATTATTAGTGATCACCAATATGGCTTTCGTAAAAATAGATCAACAGGAGATCTTCTCACTTATGTAACACATGTTTGGAACAACGCAATTGAACACTTTGGAGAATCTCGAGCGGTTGCTCTTGACATATCCAAGGCATTTGACCGTGTTTGGCACGATGAGCTGTTGGCTAAGTTACGTTCTTATGGTATGTCTGAAAAGTTCTGTTTGTGGCTCTCATGTTTCCTCAGAGAGCGTTCTTTACGAGTGGCAGTCGACGGATTTCTTTCTAACACCTTCACTATCAACGCCAGTGTGCCCCAAGGTTCCATACTATCTCTTCCTTATTTATATTAACGATCTGCTGGAAAAGACCGAGAATCCAATCTACAGCTTTCCAGATGACAGTACACTTATCTCTTCATTCACTTTGAATGCTCGGACATCAACTACTCAGACGAATATCCGCAGACAGCAGGAAGTCATTCAACTTAATAAAGACCTGGAAGAAATTCTATCTTGGGGTGACAGTAACCAAGTGGAATTTAACGCTACAAAAACCCAGGCGGCAGTTTTTTCTAAAAAAGTTAACGTTGCAGAACCCGACATAGTTATGTCGGGGCACTCCATCCCTCTAACATCGACACTCAATCTGTTAGGCGTTAATTTGGGAGCAAATATGTCCTGGCATGAACATGTTGCAGGCACAGCAAGGAGAGCTTCTCAAAAGTTGGGAATATTGTTTCGAACCAGAAAGCTTTACACTCCACAACAACTGTTAATCCTTTACAAAGCTCAAATTCGACCAACTATGGAATACTGCTCCCATGTTTGGAGCTCCGCTCCCAAACATACACTGCATTTGTTGGATTCTATCCAGAGAAGAGCTGTTCGTCTGATTGGACACCTGGAACTAACCGACGGCCTTGATTCGCTGGAACATCGAAGAAGGGTTGGCGACTTGAGCCTATTCTACAAGTACTTTCATGGAAAGTGTTCGAAGGATGTGGCCCGCTTACTTCCTCCCAGAGTGGTGCATGTTAGGAGTACACGTCGCGCTAATACTTCACATTCGTATGAGGTTCAGCTTGTTACTCCTCGTACAACGCTTTTCAAGCAGTCTTTTATATGGAGAACATCATACCTTTGGAATAGTTTGCCCAGGACTGTGTTTCCCATCGAGTACAATCTACAGCGATTCAAGAACAACGTGAATCGCTTTCTCCGCACACGTGTCGCTTCTGTAGCGCTTTAGGGATTTCCCTGTAGCACGTGTGCTAGACCCATAAAAAAAAAAAAAAAAAAAAAAAATTCTTAGAGTTGTGATGACAATGAAGCGGTCGCCTTGCTCCGAGGTACACCTTCTTCTTTCTGCACCTGGTCTCTGTGTAAAGGCGCCAGGCTCTTGGTAACGTCTGTAGAACTCCGAACAGGTTCATGATGTGAAAAAGAATGTAAAGAAGTGGGCGAAAGAGTGCACATAAGAATTATTTTTTTTATTTATTTATAATTAATTTTATTTCACAGGTCGACTAAGTGAACCGATCGGCTTGAAACTTTCAGAAAATATTCCTTTTGTTATAGCAAAAATACCCTGAAATTTTGGTATACAAATATTGAAGCCAGTAGGCACAATTGAATTTGTTATTTAAAATTTGAATTGCTCGCCATTTCATGCCGTTTGGTCCAAAATGGATCTTTTTTTTTTTTTTAAATTTTGATCTCGACGCCCGCTTTCCGATGCCATTAAAAAAAAATTAATACAATAATGCCAGGTTGAATTAGGTAATTTAGTCTTGTTGTTTTATTGTAAAATAGAGACAAATATGTAAACAAATGTTTTGGTAGCAAGAGTACAGTTCTTTGAATGCAGTGTCCAATATTCACAGGTCACAAATATGAATATAATAATAAAAAACGGGTTTTGACAACATAAGCCATAATATTGACTTTCAACCACAAACTAAGACAAAAGGCAATCAATTAGTTTCTGCACACTATGTGAAGAATGTGGAAGAAATACGAATTAAACAAAAGAGCACAAGTTTTTCGAGGTCTCGAACCCAGGACACTACTCCTGGTGATACCCCAGAGAGGATAATATCATAATATTGCTGTATCTAAACTTAGCCTATCTCATCATTACGAGGCTCGTTTGAAAAGTCCGTGCAAAGTCCGAGAGATGGCACCACCGGCGCGTATCGAGGTCATGTTTAGTTAGTAGCATCTCTTGAATGAACGCACACCAAGTTTCAGCCATATTGGTCTATTTCTTTGTGTTTGGCATTCGTGTGAATCAAGGAAGTCGAGTGATTTTCAAGAAATGGACGAAAAAGAATTTCGTGTGCTGATTAAACATTACTTTATGAAAGGCAAAACGCCTCAGGAGACTAAAGAGAAGCTTGATAAACATTATGGTGACTCTGCACCTTCGATTAGAACCGTTTATAAGTGGTTTCAAAATTTTCGGACTGGCCATATGGGCACAAGTGACGCTGAACGTTCTGGACGGCCTGTGGTGGTTACGACTCCAGAAATCATTGATCAAATCCATGATATGGTGATGGATGACAGAAGAGTTAAGGTGCGTGAGATTGCTAGTGGGTTACTAAGGGGGAATCTGCACCAAAAAAGGCGAAGACCGTTCCTTCGGCCGGAAAGGTTATGGCGACTGTCTTTTGGGATTTGCAAGGGATAATCCTCATCGACTATCTGGAAAAGGGTAAAACTATTACAGGTGAATATTATTCATCGTTATTGGACCGTTTGAAAACCGAGCTGCAAGAAAAATGCCCGCGATTGGCCCACAAGAAAGTCCTTTTCCATCACGACAACGCACCAGCACACACGTCAGCAGTTGTGGTCGCAAAATTAATGGAAATAGGATTCCAACTCGCTTCACATCCCCCCTATTCTCCAGACTTGGCTCCCTCGGACTACTATTTGTTCCCCAATTTGAAGAAATGGCTGGCGGGACAAAGATTTTATTCAAACGAGGAGGTGATTGCAGACACTAATGGATATTTTGCAGACTTGGACAAATCCTATTATTCGGAAGGGATCAACAAACTAGAACATCGTTGGACGAAGTGTATAAGCCTAAAAGGAGACTATGTCGAAAAATAAAAAAGGTTTACCCCAAACACATAAGTAGTTTTTATTTTTGCACGGACTTTTCAAACCAGCCTCGTATTTTGTCCTTTTCCTGAACTAAATCGAATTATTTATTTTAATAACTGAATATTCAAGTGATTTTTTTACTCGAGTGATCCTAACAATATTTAATATTTCCAAGCCTCTATTTAAACGAATAAGACGAGGCAAAAGGTCTGTTTCTGTGTAACACTCCACATTTCACTGTTCCTAATTTACTAATTTTTACCCTAAAATATACCAGAAAACAGTATAAACATGCCAACGTTAAGCTATTTTTACCCACCGCCGTGTTTTAAGTTAATTAGTTAACATCGGAATTAATGATTGTAGGTATTTAGGATATTAGAGTCTGGTGTTTGGGGTTTTTGCACGAATATAAAACCCAAATAAAGAAACCCGGTTTTATTTATAACGTGGGTGTTTTTTTGTAAATTATCTATCTAGCTAAAAATATTTTTTGATTACCGTGGACATTTGGACCAGGTCAAGTTGTTTTAATAAAAAAAAAAACTGTCACGTGCAAGTTGAACTTGCGCAATTAGTGTTCCGTATGTTGATTGTTTTTAAAATAAAAAAAAAACCGGTCAAGTGCAAGTTGAACTTGCACAATTAGTGTTCCGTACGTTGATTGTTTTTAAGGGTGGTATAAAATGATCAGTGACTTCACAAAACACACCCCAAATGAATTTTCAACAAAGTTTGTTTCCAATCTTTACTGAAATCTGATGACCTTGAAATTTTTGTTTTTTTTTATATACCATATAAATTATTAAAGGTAATGCACTCGTGATAATTTTCGTTCAATCTACACCCCGTGGAGAATATTCCAGAATTTTTTCGAAATTTTTTTATAAGTACTTTTCGAGATAAGGCCCGGGACAGCGATTTTTCGCGAATTTTTAAAAATAATACAAAGAAAAGTGCGCGCAAGTATAATATTATATATATATTTTTTACTCGTGTTCTCACAAGCTTTCATTTGACACCACACTCAATGACCTAGTAAAAATTTTTTTTTTTTACTTCCGACTTCACCCCCAAAACTAACTCCTTAAGTCAAAATTTAATTCTCAAAACTACATGGCTCTGATGAGGCCATCAATTCATATATTATTACCAAATTTCATCTTTCTATGTCAAATAGTTTCGGAGAAAATCGGGTGTGACAGACAGACAGACAGACAGACAGACAGACAGACAGACAGACAGACAGACACCGAAGTGATCTTATAAGTGTTCCGTACGGAACACTAAAAATCACAAAACACACCCCAAATGAGTTTTCAATAAAGTTTTTTCCAATCTTTACAGAAAACTCATGACCTTGAATTTTTTTTTTTTATATAACAGATAAATTATTAAAAGTAATGCACTCGTGCGTTCAATCTACACCCTGTGAAGAATATTCCAGAATTTTTTCAAAATTTTTTGATCAATAGTTTTTGAGATAATACAAAGAAAAGTGTGCGCAAGTATTACATTATATATACAGTGGCGTGCAAAAGTTTCCGACCAGTGACATTTCGTACTATAATCTGTTAAAAAAAAAGACTAATGATTTTTAACCATTATGAGATGTGAGTATGAGATATAGGAAACAAAATAATATAGTAAAAGAATATTATTTATGTTTCTGAATATATTTATTTATTATTATTCTTATATTTATATGTGCAAAAGTTTCCGGCCACTTTGTACTACGAGAAAAATTATTAGTCCATATGCTCTATAAAAGACTTAAATTATATTTTTATGTTAATATTTTGTAGCCATACCCTTTGCAGCGATAACAGCCGCACAACGATGTGGCATTGACTCAATTAATCGATTAATACAAACAGGTGAAATTTTATCCCATTCTTCCTTCAATGATTTGAATAATGCGGCTTTATTTGAATATGTATGATTTCGAACTTGACGATCTAGCGTTTCCCATCAGTGTTCTATTGGGTTCAAGTCCGGTGATTGAGATGGCCAGCTTAAAACTCTCACATTTGAAGCAGAAAACCATTGTTTTAACAACTTGGATGTACGTTTGGGGTCATTATCCTGCTGAAATATCCAATTCTGCGGCAATGTTTCGTCAGCATATGATAACAAATTGTTTTCTAAAATGTCTTTGTAAGTATCAGCGTTCATATTTCCGTTGATTTCGATCAATGGACCGACTCCTTGTGCAGAGAAAATTCCCCAAACCATCAGACTTCCTCCACCGTGTTTTACAGTAGGAATTTGGCACCGAACATCATTTCTCGTACCAATAGGACGTCGTACATGTTGTCTACCATCGCTTCCAAAAGGATACAATTTAGATTCGTCTGAGAAAGCTATTTTTTCCAATCTTTGATTGTCCAATTAAGGTGATCTTTGGCAAATTATAATAGGGCCTTCTTATTCTTTTTACTGATTAATGGTTTTTTAATACCTATAGGGCCAAAAAGGCCCACATCATGCAGTCTTCGTGTCACAGTACTACGACTAACATTAGCTAGATTTTCATCCTTTAGCTCGCGTGCAATTTCGGCATCAGTTTTCTTGACATCCGCAGTTGATTTGCGTTTAATGAAACGATCTACTTTTTTAGACGTTTTTCTTGGTCTTCCACTACGCGGACGATCTTTTAAACCATATCCACAATGGTATTTTACAATAATATCGTCGCAATCTCACGAGAAGACTTTCCTTCTTTTGAAAATTTAATTACTCTCTCACGTATTTGGATTTGCATATGTCGAGCCATGTTTATGCTCCCACGACCTTTTATGAACTAAATGTGAACATTCAACGCGCTATTATTCGTAAATACGTCTTTGAACGTCCTACTGCGTCAATGTATATTATGTGGCCGGAAACTTCTGCACATATAAGAATAATAATAATAAATATATTCACAAACATAAATAATATTCTTTTACTATATTATTTTGCTTCCTACATCTCATACTCACATCTCATAATGATTAAAAATCATTAGTCTTTTTTTTTTTTTTAAATTAGAGTACGAAATGTCACTAGCAGGAGACTTTTGCACGCCACTGTATATTTGAGCTCGTATTTTTACAAACTTCCGACTTCACCCCTCAAAACTAACCCCTAAGTCAAAATTTAACTTTCAAAACTACACGGCTCTGATGAGGCCATCAGTCTCTATATTAGTACCAAATTTCAACTTTTTATGTCAAACAGTTTCGGAGAAAATCGGGTGTGACAGACGGACAGGCGGACAAATGAACAGACACCAAAATGATCTTATAACTGTTCCGTACGGAACACTAAAAAATATATATTTTGTTTGAGCACACGTTACAGAAAGAAGCTTTCAGCTTATCATCTGAGGAAAATTTTCCGCTCCAGAGGTCTCCAAATGTTTGAGCAAAAAAAAAAATTGAGCAATGAAATAACCATATTGTTGCGCGCTTTAAAACTCCTGACATAATTAGAAATCCGCTAATATGCCTGAACTGTAGCTGAATAAGCCCTGAATTTGTAGCCGCATAGACATATAATGTACATATAAAAGAATTAAAGATACAGTCTGTCAAGTAAAAACGTGACCGCGTTAATGCATTGTTGGTACATGCGATTCTAACAATTCAACAAAAAATCGGCAGAGGGAACCTTTGTCTACGACGCATTTTAGTAAAAGTATCGGTCGATTCCGAAATTACGTAAAATTCAAAATGAGTCACTTGTATTCCGCGTCGCATTATGGCGACAATACGCAATTTCTACCCAAATTAATTTTCTGAAATGTTCCGTAGTTGTTTTTAATACTAATCCTCGTTGGTTAAGTTTCAAATATTAATTGAAACATGTTTTGTCATTGTTCCAATTAATTAGTTAAACAGAACAGAAAAATAGTATAGAAAGCTGATAAATTAGTAAAAATCATGGTAAATAATCAAAAAAATCCGCTCAGACAGATCCATAGAGAAATCAAGAACGAAGATTTAAAAAAAAAATTACTGAGATTCCTTGAAAATTGCGGTCAAAAATTAATTTGGATAAAAATTTCGTATTGTCGCAATAGTGAGTCGGTTTCAGGCAGCCATTCCTTGTTCCCATCCAAAGGAGCCTAAAATGACACATTCCGCGGCTGCTAAATATATTTAAAAAGTCGGTGTCGTTTGTGAAGAAGTGGGTAAATCACTTTAACGAGGCGAAAAATATCGAAGACTTACCAAAACGTGGCTCGGTAAGCAAAGCCCCTCCAACAATCGAAAAACGAATCGTGTTTTTCTTTTCACGGGACCCGAAATTGACGCGGCGTCAAGGAGCTGCAAAATTAAGAAAATCCAGTTTGAATGTGTCCCATGAACACCATTCGACATTTTCGTGCTCATGATGTCAAATTCTAAAGCACGTTGAAGAAACCTTCGTTGGACGAAAATCACGTCGCGAAGCAGCTCGCTTGGGTGCACGATAAGATATTAGAGTGGCCCTTACAATCGCCGGACGCCAACTCTATTGAAAACGTTTGGTTCCTTGTAAAAAGCAAACTCAGAGAAAACACTCTGAGGACTTTGACTCAGTTGTCTCGCAAGTATCGAAAAATTTCCAGATTATGCAGAAAAACTTGTCGACTGCACGCCTCGAAGATGCCAGGCGATTATTGATGTAGGAGGCGATTGGACAACTTACTAAGGTAATTGCGCCGTTGTTAGCACACCAAAGAATACATTGATGGCAAAAAACGTTCCCAAAAAAATTTTTTCAAGAAAACGCGCGGTCACGTTCTTACTTGACAGATTGTATTTCGATTTTCTGGCGGACGCAAGCCGCACACGGCTACCGTTGTATATGTAATACCGATAACTTTTTTCATAAACAAGCAATGTCCTTTCGCAAATAAAACTTATTTATGACGTATTTTCCTTAAATGGAATTAATAGTAACGGCCATACTTAGTCTTAATTACGCCAAATTATAGATAAATCTGAAATTCAAAGTAGTTTAGTTAATCGTAGTAAAAGAATTTCGTTCATAATTTACCGAAAACATGCAATAGTTTGTGCTGAAATTATTTTGCTCTAGTTTTAGGTGTATTTTCTAAATAAAAAATTAATTAGCCGGAGGACATTTATTAAATAAATTATCAAGTAAATTCGCGTTCTTTTTGGTTATTTTTACTATATTAGGAAAAATCAGGTTAATTTTAAAAATTAATAATCGTAATGCACAGTTTAACCTCATTAAAAACTAGTTAATACAAACATGTAACATTTTATCTTTTGTAAATTACCGAGTAAGTTTACCAGGTGTACAAGTATGAAATGAGGATTTTTTTCTAAAAAAAAACATGTTAAATTCGGAAAAATGATAAAAAATGCTTTATTCAAAGTATGCTCCATAGCTTGTTATACATTTTTCCCATCTTTCGGGCAATTTGTGAATACCACGCCAGTAAAAATCTTCCCCTTTTGCTGCGAACCATTCATCGAGCCATTTTTTCACATCTTCGTACGAACCAAAGCGCTGCTCAGCAAGTGCGTGACCCATCGATGCAAACAAGTGGTAATCGGAAGGAACTAAGTCTGGTGAGTAAGCCGCATGGGGTAGAACTTCCCAGCTGAGCACTTCCAACCTTGTTGCGAACTGGTTTTGCCGTATGGAGCATTGTCATGAAGAAAAATGACTTTGTGTTGCCTCTTTCGGTCCATTTTCAAGCAGCGAACGGTTCAAATCGGTCAATTATTGTTGGTAACGTTTAGTATTCACCGTTTCCTCAGGTTTTAATAGCTCATAATAGACCACACCCCTCTAGTTCCACCAAACACAGAGCATCGTCTTTCTGCCAAAGCGAGTCGGTCTTGCGGTCGATGTGGATGATGCGCCTGGGTCTACCCATGATTTTTTTGCACTTGGGATTCTCAAAATAAATCCACTTTTCATCCCCTGTAACTATACGATGCAAAAAACGACTTCCTTTTGTACCGAGCGAGCAAAATGTCACACGTGTTTTTTACACTTTTCCATTTGCCTGTCGTTCAACTCATGTGGTACCCATCTACCGGCTTCTGAATCTTTCCCATCTCTCGTAGCCGATTGGAAACAGCTCGATGACTAACGCCCAATTGCTCGGCAAGTTGTTTTTGTGTTTGCGAATCATCTTCGTCCAACAATGTTTGCAATTCCACATCTTCGTATTTTTTTGGCGGTTTTCCACGTTCCTCGTCTGCAATATGCTTCTCGAAGTAATCGGTATGATTCAACAGCAGTTTTCTTCAAATGAAAACAAAAAATTAATGCTGTCCGCGAATGCTCTTTGTTCGGTATAAATTTTCGACATATTGAACACAACACTATGCACACACTTTTCCAATTTATCACTCGTGCGCGTCTGACACTTGTTGATGACACAACAAAATGGCGCAGTGTCAAATCTTTATAGCACAAACTGCATTGGTGCACCATCTGTTGTCTGAAATCCGCAATTCATACTTGTACACCTGTTATACAGTGAAAATTTAATGTGATTGAACCGACCCGATGAAGCCCTCCACTTCAAAATGGCGATATAAACGGGAGGAAAACTTTAGCAATGCTAAGATGGAAAAGCGCTTCATAAACATAACTTTCTCTTCAGGTTTGGACTTTTAAAGTTAATAATAAAACTTAAAAGCCAGATTACAATAATTAGTGTTATTTTTTTTTCTATAAAAGTTATTGGTTTGACGTTATGTTTTATCCATTCCTCTACCATCGTCACTCAACCTGATGGGCGTTAACTACTACATGGGATGAAAAGACCTGAAAATTTCCGAGAGATGCGAGCACAAACAAAAAAACATATGATTTTCAGTTAGTGTCAACTCTTAGAAGATTCGTATAAAATTTTCATGACATTCTGTCTATTAGTTTGCGAGTTACAGTTGTTTGAGTGACACTATTTGTGATTTTTGCAAAACGATGGAACAAAACTGCAATATGAAACGCACGCTAAATTCATGAAAATTCGTTTTAAGCGAGCACAATCAATTCCAAACACACGTCAATTCCACAGTTACGTGCCAATTAATGAAGAGACGTCGTGTTGTAAAATTTATTCGAAAGATGATAGATTTGTTAGTTATGATATAACCAATTTATTTAACATTACAAGATTTCTCAATTACTATAGATTTTTTTGGTTGAAAGTGTATTTTCCCATGAAAATTAAACGATTTCTAATTAAAGAATTACTGTGTTTGTTGACCCTTAATATTTATATATGTAAACATGTGATTATCTTGAATTATATATGCGTCTAATAACACTAAGTTGCGCCAGTCAGCTTTGCACTGTGCCACGCCACGCTTAACGCGGCGCCTTCACTAATGAAAACTAACGCCATTTGAAGGTCAAATGATAGCCCAAAGATTTTTTTTCATTTTCTGCAGAAACCGAGTTATGAATTTTGGAAAAAAAAATTGACCTAAAACTTGAATTGTTTATAACAATTATAATAACCAATATCAACTGAAAATATTTCAGAGCTGTTCACTACCTATACGTAGAATTAAAATAAATCAGTGTTTTTGGATTTCTGAAAAGTCGGGTCAGAGGTGTTCCGTTTCACGAATTTTCGTCCAGATGGCTTCTATGTACTCGTATATTAAAAATTATTCTCTTGGCTATAATGAAATTTTTGAAAAATTTCATAGCTTTCATTCCAAACTCAAGGGCTTTGAAACCTCTTTAAAATCCTAAAGACTATGCACTGTTAAAGCACTCGATATTGTAACTTGTAATATTATTAGCCTGTAAAAACTTTATAGGGTAAACTAGGATATTTTTAATTTATAGAAATTTCTTGAACTGCACCGTAATTTAAAATTGTACTGGAACTACTAACTACACTCGCGTTGAGAAGTATCTGATAAAAAAACACAACTGAAATTGGATTGGAAGGTTGTTTCTCGAACTTACAGGGTTTCAAAAATTTAATATATGAACTTTTTTTGTATACAGTGAAGTCCGTTTATAACGAACTCCAAAAAAATCACTAAAAATGGTTCGCTATATCCGAAGTTCGTTACAAACAGTAAACAAAATCTAATAGCATTTTGCACTACTTTTTTATTTAGATTAGGCGCTAATGCTTAGAAAAATGAATAATAATAATTATTAAATGAAAAGAAAGCGTTCAAAGAATAATAAAACAAGTCACACTAAAGTTATTATTATGAATGTTGGTACATACGAGGAAGGTTTGAGAAGTCCGTGCAAAAATAAAAACTACTTATGTGTTTGGGGGGTAAACCTTTTTTATTTTTTCGACATAGTCTCCTTTTAGGCTTATACACTTCGTCCAACGATGTTCTAGTTTGTTGATCCCTTCCGAATAATAGGATTTGTCCAAGTCTGCAAAATATCCATTAGTGTCTGCAATCACCTCCTCGTTTGAATAAAATCTTTGTCCCGCCAGCCATTTCTTCAAATTGGGGAACAAATAGTAGTCCGAGGGAGTCAAGTCTGGAGAATAGGGGGGATGTGAAACGAGTTGGAATCCTATTTCCACTAATTTTGCGACCCCAACTGCTGAGGTGTGTGCTGGTGCGTTGTCGTGATGGAAACGGACTTTCTTGTGGGCCAATCGCGGGCGTTTTTCTTGCAGCTCGGTTTTCAAACGGTCCAATAACGATGAATAATATTCACCTGTAATAGTTTTAAAATTTTTACCCTTTTCCAGATAGTCGATGAGGATTATCCCTTGCGAATCCCAAAAGACAGTCGCCATTACCTTTCCGGCCGAAGGAACGGTCTTCGCCTTTTTTGGTGCAGATTCCCCCTTGGTAACCCATTGTTTAGATTGTTGTTTGGTCTCAGGAGTATAGTAATGTATCCATGTTTCATCCACAGTGACGAAACGACGCTTAAAGTCCTCCGGATTCTTCTGGAAAAGCTGCAAACCATCCTTGCAACACTTCACACGATTCCGTTTTTGGTCAAGCGTGAGCAATCGCGGCACCCATCTTGCGGATAGCTTTCTCATGTCCAAATGTTTATGCAAAATATTATGTACCCGTTCAGTCGAGATGCCCACAGCACTGGCAATCTCACGCACCTTAACTCTTCTGTCATCCATCACCATATCATGGATTTGATCAATGATTTCTGGAGTCGTAACCTCCACAGGCCGTCCAGAACGTTCAGCGTCACTTGTGCCCATATGGCCAGTCCGAAAATTTTGAAACCACTTATAAACTGTTCTAATCGAAGGTGCAGAGTCATCATAATGTTTATCAAGCTTCTCTTTAGTCTCCTGAGGCGTTTTGTCTTTCATAAAGTCATGTTTAATCATCACACGAAATTCTTTTTCGTCCATTTCTTGAAAATCACTCGACTTCCTTGATTCACACGAATGCCAAACACAAAGAAATAGACCAATATGGCTGAAACTTGGTGTGCGTCCATTCAAGAGATGCTACTAACTAAACATGACCTCGATACACGCCGGTGGTGCCATCTCTCGGACTTTGCACGGACTTTTCAAACCAGCCTCGTATACGAGTATAAACGAAAACATTAAAATACCTAGTCTATACAATAAAATCAGTAATTTATTGTTTGTACAATTTTACTTGAAAAAGAAATGGTGTTTATATAATCAAGGTCACAAAAACTACCCCATATATGTTCAGGAACTTCACGAGATTCCAAAAAATTGCGAGTTTCAGTCATTTTCTTAGTCGTTTCTGAAATGGATGGTACATAAATATTATCTTCTTCTCCAAGCTCGTCTTCGTCGTCATTATCGCTTAAAATCTTTCCAGAACTCACTGATGTCACAATTTGATCATCAGTTAATATTTCTCTCGTCGTTAATTCGTTATCAGCACATACATATTCTTCAAAATTAAGGTGATTAAACATCTTTTTAATCTCTACTTCCACTATTTTGTTGAATGTTAGCATCGTAAACAAATTCTAGACAATTAGTAGGATCTTCTCGATGTCATAGCGACATTCTTTCTTTAAAAATCCGCCATGTTTAAAACAGTTTGCAATGGTTTCTCTACTGCCTCTTTGCCAAGCCATATGAATAAAGTTTATAAAGTCCAAGAGAGTTACAGAAAAAATGTTACCTTTATCGATCGTCTCTAAAATTTTCATAAGTAAAATCGTTCTATAATGACATTTAAAAGAATGTATCATACCTTGATTAATAGGCTTTGCACTTGTGTTTGGAGGCATAAAAACCAATTTTATTTGCTGTAGATCAATTTCAGGGTGCGCTGGACAATTGTCAATCAAAAGTAATATTTTTCTGCTTGTGAATTTTAATTCTTTGTCCCATTCGATCAGTTCGTCTTTAAAAATTGCTAATGTCATTCAGGCTTTACTGTTTGATTTGTACTTTACTGGTAAACGTTTGTTTTGAAAACACCCGGGATTGTTTGATGAGAATTGATCAATTATCTGTTTGAGGGAGTGTGGGATATTGTGTTTATTTCTCAGGTGAGAGGAGTGATTTGCCTCAAAGATGTGTTTGACCGTCAGGGGGGAATTGCATACCACACACTTCGGTGCTGTTTCTTTTTTTAGGAGATGTGAGTGAGTGTGGTAAGTATGGCCTATGGCCAATCTTCTCAGCAAAACATTTTCTGATCTTTTATCATTTGGGTTATGAAGAGGCGGGAATTCTTCAGGTTTTATTGACCATAGTTTATTTTCATTATGCTCCAGGTCTCACTCCAGCTGGAATAAATCTCTTTTTATTGAGCTTAGTATTTTAATATAATCTTGACTGTTGTTTTCTCCCGTTCCGTTTGTTACCGCTCGTTTAGCCTCTCTGTCTGTTTTGTCATTACCTTTGATGTTCATGTGACAAGGGATCCACATGAATGAAATTTCAATTCCTCTCGATTTAGTCATATATAAGAGAACGCTGATCTGACTTATAGTCCCTGGCCAAATTATTAGACGCACTGTATTTTTTTTAGTAATTTTATGTTTCTTAAGAGTTTTTATGCAATAATGGTATATTTAAACTACAATATTATTGATTTTTATTTAAAAGAATTGTTGTAGACTACATATTTGTATTTATTTTTAACATATGGTAACACTGTGTTGACAAAGTGATACATGAACGTAAAGAAGTACAAACCTGTATCAGTCGCGATCGGAATCGAGTCAGGTACGGACGTGTTTCTGTGGCTTTATGGACTGTGATTGTTTGTTTAACAGTTTTATACTCAGTTATTAGTTTATTTTGTATGCAGTGTTTTAAAAAAGTAATTGGACTATTTTCATTATGGGTAGAAAAGGCGATCTTTCACCACGTAAAAAAGCTGAAGTTTTACGTGTTTTTTTACAAACCGAGAAATATCACGAAGATTGGAGGTTTCTGAAGCTAGTGTACGACGCATAAAAAAGAAAATTGAGTCAGGGAAGGAATTAAGCCCGAAAAGAAAGAAAAGATGCGGTAGAAAACCAATTTTCACTCCACGGTCAGAGAGATGTTTGAAGAAAATTTGTGTAGAAAACAGATTTGCTACCACAAAGGTAATAGAATCACAACTCCAGGATGCTAGCGTAAATGCTTCTGAGCGCACTGTTCGAAGCAAATTGAAAGAATTAGATTTTAAGGCATGTCGCCCCGCCAGGAAGCCCAAGCTGCAATGAAAGCAAAGCGCCTGAAGTGGGCCAAACAATGGCAAGACAAAGATGTGGACTTCTGGAGATCGGTAAGATACAGCAATTTAATCAATAATTGATACATTATTATCATTTTCAGTTAAATAAAGCAAATAAACATGGAAGTTTATATATTTTTTCCTATTTTTGACAGGTTTGCTTCAGTGACGAAAGCACATTCGAAATTTTGCAGAATAAAGCTCAGTATGTGCGTCGTCGTCATGGAGAAAAGTTTCATCCTGATTGTGTCGTCCCGACGGTTAAACATCCCACCAAAGTGATGATTTGGTCAGTCATCAGCGGCAAGGGCACTGGACGTCTGTACGTCGTCAAAGGAATAATGAGGCAAGATCAGTACAAAGAAGTATTACAAAATCGGTTCATTCCGCAGCTGAGAGAATGGTTTCCAAATGGGGAACCATTCACTTTCATGCAAGATGGAGCTCCCTGCCACACTGCTCGGTCTGTTAAAGCTTTTTTGGCAGAAAAAAATACCCCTCTGTTGGATTGGCCCCATTGAAAATGTGTGGGAGCTGATGAAAAGAGAAGTGGCTAAAGATGTGATTACCAACAAAACCCAGCTCCTAGAAAAGATTATTCATGTGTGGAATCATCATCCTCAAATGCAGGAGACAGTACAATCTTGCATTGATAGCATGCCGCGCAGAATTAAAGCTTTGATAGCGGCTAAAGGTGGCTCAACTAAATATTGACTTTTACTAACATTAATTTCACTTTTCTTTAAAACTTAATAAACTTATGCTTTTCTAAATTAATGCTGTTTTTATTTATGCCAAATAAATAGGTAATTGATTGGATAATATAAAAATAAAAAACAAATCAATTTAAAATAATAAAACGGTACAATATCACTCGGTAATTAATATTTTACATGAAATCTTGCAGTGCGTCTAATAATTTGGCCAGGGACTGTAAGTAAGTTGTCTTTGTTGGAGATCATGTATTTCAGCGAACTCAAGGAATCACAAGTTATGAGAAATTTTTTTGTCCCTTGGGTTGAGGAAATTGAAGACTTGAGAGCTTCCTTGATGGCAAGTAATTCTGCTGTGAAGATGTATGGATGTAATTTAAGGCGTTTGATGATTCTGTCATGGACGTAAGCTGCACCCACTCCCTGGTCTGATTTAGAGCTATTGGTGAATATTATCAGGGTGATCAGGGTATTTAGAATGGATTCTTTCAAGAAATATTCCTACTATCTTACCCCCACTAATATTATGTCGCTTTTTAAATCGTTCGATCCAACTACTAGAACAGTTAAACTCGGTGTTCTCTATTTTCCTTTCCAATTCACTAGATTTCTCTTGTAAAGTATAGCCGGTAATAGGAACATGTTCGTGTCGTTTTTGACTAAACCATTTAAGGAGTCATGATTTTATACCTCCGTAACAAAAAATTTTATTTCAAAAGCAATCAACGTACGGAATACTAATTGCGCAAGTCCGACTGGCATTTGGTCAGTTTTTTTCTTTTTATTTAATCTTACGTAAAATATTGTATATCCGTTCGTATGAGATATCAACATTATCTGGTACCTCTCTCAAACTTAACTGACGATCATTTATCATGTTTTAGTAAACGTAATCCACCAGCTCATCTATCGTTGAGGGTGTTCGCCATTCCTAACGACTCTCGTAGAAAATGCGCGTTTTCCACGTTTAAATTCAATAAGCCAGACTTGTAAAAGAAGAACCGGCGTCTCCATACACTGAAATTAATTCAACCTTGGTTTTGGTTGAAATTTTTCCTTTAAAATGAAGGAATTTCTTCACGGCACGATATATGGATCCATTATTGACAACAGTCACTTCTGATGACTGCCAGAAATAAACTAATCGCTTGATTTCCACCAGCTTTAACTACAGTAGAACCCCGATTAACCGAGTCGCGATTATCCGAGCTTCGGATTAACCGAGCCAATCTAAGAACCTCATTATCCGAGGTACGCGCGTTTATGCTGCGTATTAACCGAGCTTCTAAAATATGTATGTACATATTTCCATTTAAAATCGTCGGGGCCTTCGGGGAATCCCCCTGGCTCGTGCGAAGGGTTCCCCTATTTATGTTTTTGGACTCTTTCAGCATGTAAATTTGTGTGAATCCAGTGCGTTATAGCGTTTACTACGGAGAAGTACGAGTATACTCACATAATTTATTTGGTTGGAGTTCTGGTAGTTAAGTGTAATTAATACGAACTGCTTTGTTTGAATTTTTGTTTGTCGTATTATAATGGAGCAAAACAAGCGTAAAAGAATCGTCGTTCCTAATGAAGAAAAATTAAAAGCCATCAGAAGAATTGAAGCAGGAGAGACAATTAAAATTTTTGCACCAGATTATGGAGTAGGTGAGGTAACAGTTGGAGATTGGAAAAGAAACCGCACAAAAATAGAAGAATGGTGTATAAATGAATCCTCCTCGTCCTCAGGAAGAAAATCAATGAAAACCGGCGACTATGAAAAGGTTAACGAAGCTTTATTCATGTGGTTTAACCAACAGAGATCAAAAGGTTTGCCTCTGTCAGGTCCAATTTTACAACAGAAAGCAATAATGATTAGTAGGCAATTCCCAGAGATAGATCAGTTTACCGCCAGTTCTGGATGGCTTGACCGCTGGAAAAAACGCTACTGTGTACGACAACTAACTGTATGCGGTGAAAAACTTTCTGCTGATGTGTCATCAATTGAGAAGTTTAAGCAGAACTTTAAAAAGCAAATCGAAGATTATGGATACACATGTGATCAAATTTACAACTGTGACGAAACTGGTCTGAATTATAAAATGCTTCCATCAAAAACATTGGCATCTTGACAGGAAAAAATCAGCTTCTGGGCACAAACGAAGTAAGGAAAGATTAACTATAATGGTATGTTCCAATGTATCTGGCAAGCACAAAATCCCACTGATGGTTGGTCTGCACGTCCAAGAGCTTTAAAAGACATCTCACCCAAAGCCCTACCAGTCTATTACAAAAGTCAGAAGAGCGCATGGATGGATGCGACCTTATTTACTAACTGGTTTGAAGAAGAGTTCGTGCCATCTGTGACTAAATTTTTTAACAGAAACCGTCTTCCTATTAAAGCAATTTTGTTAATGGATAATGCCCCCTCTTACCCTGGAGAAGGACTTCATGTGGGCGAAATTGTTGTAAAATTTTTTCCTCCAATTGTAACCAGCATAATGCAACCAATGGATCAAGGCATCTTCGAAAACATTTAAAAAATTTATAGGCGTTTATATCTTGAACATCTGTTAGAATATACAGAAAAGGGGAATATTATCAATGGGATGAGAAAGGTTACACTGAAAAATGTTATTTACTAAGTAAGTCAAGCTTGGGATTCTGTGCGTACTACCACTATTCAAAAATCTTGGTCAAAAGTTATTGATTTTGAGGACTATAATGACAGTGAAGATGATACTCCATTAAATGAATTAGCTCTGAAATTGAGAAGCCATGGAGAAATGTCCTGTTCAAATTTTGACAGCGAGATAGAAGAAAAAGAAAAAAGTTTATTTGAATTAATGCGAAAATGTGACAAGAGAAGATGTTGTTGAATGGATTACAGCAGATGATTTAGAAGAAGAAATGAGTATTGAAGAAATAACGAATGCCTTTCAGGAAACCGAAAAATCAGATGACGATAACGAAGCGGCGGTGGATGAACAGTCTCCCACTAAGATCTCTTATTAAGAAGGTTTTGCTTCTTTGGAAAAAGCTTTGAGGTATATCGAACAACAACCAGAGGCAACCCCAGCGGATTTGCTTCTTCTTAATAGATGGAGAAACATTGCAGCGAGAAAAAGAAGATGCAATATGAAACAGAAGCGGATAGATACCTATTTCACTGTTTTATAATGTATGTACCTATTTATATGTTAAAAACGTTAATACATCGGTTTTAAGTATTGGTGTTAATTTTTTGAATGAATAAAAAACAAATCCGGATTATCCGAGTTTTCAATTACCTGAGAAGGGTGCCCCCACGTTACCTATATACCTATAACCGGGGTTCTACTGTATTTGTATTTCTTTCGCTGTCGTCTATCAGATGACTGCTAAATGTTGACTACTGTATGTTGATCAGGCCGGAAATTGTTCCATCAATCCTCGTATCTGAATTAAACGATATGCAACGAATTATTTATTTATTAGAATTTAAAATCCTAAGTAAAAAAAAAACACAAACAATTATCTGTTATTTCAACTCTATTGTAGCAAAACCAACAGAATGTTGGTTCCATTTATTATATTCTTTACGATATCTAATTCACCACGAAAATGTGGTATCGACAACGTTTGATACTGACAGGACAGGTGTAACCGAGAACCATTAATGTTGTGCAACAGTACCTACAAGGTATGACAAGGTCAAATTTTATGCCAAATTATGTGGGTACGTAACGTGTGTATAAAATACAATAGGACGTGTGAATTGTGTTCTCAGGTCAATATTTTTTGTTTGTAGATAAATTTAGTTAATACTCACCTGCAATTGTTTTTGATAAAAAAGGATAAGTTGAAGAAAGATTGGCATGATATTCTAGTACTTTAGAACCTTATTATTTTTTAGGCTATGAGGGTCAGTTCAAAATACCGCTAAACCGGAGGGGAGGATTGCATGAGAGTGGATATTCTTACTTAGTATGTTCCCAATTAGGCACTCACTACAAGTATATATAGACGGTCAAGTGAAAACGCGTCACCTATAACTCGTAATCGGTAAAAGAAATTCTTAAATTAATTTTAAGGTACGTTGGCACCCCTGTAAACAATGCTTTGTGTAAAGAGATTCGTTTTTAACCTTATTTATGGTTAAATAGTCCATTATCGCACATCATCATCCTAAAGGTCCGAAAATGACGCCTACAGCGGCTGTTAAATATATGGGCAAGTCGAGGGCATTCGTTAGCAAGTGGGTAAAACGATATTCTCAGTTAAGGGGCCATCCTTTCAAAAAATCGATTTTTTTCTTTGCATTCTTTATAGCTTGAACCTTTAGGAACATGACTGTGGGATTTATCGATATCTTATTTATCATTAAAGACATTATGTGACCAACGCCTGATTTCAAGCATACGCACCCGGCGCACACGTATGCAAAGTGAAGATCTGAAGTTCCGTCAAAAAAAGCAAAAATAGCTCGGAAAATGCTGTTATTCTGAAGAAAATGAATTTTATGAAGAACTGGAAGAGTTGCTTTATCGCTCTGGAATAGCTGATTAGCTGCTGTAAGTATGAATGAAGTGTGATCGAAATCATTAAACGTTTCACGAACCTTTAAGAATATTCGTCGCAATGCTTTTCCTGTTTTGTATAAAAATCAAAACAATGCCTGGATAAACGCGACTCTATTTAAAGACTGGTTTTTTGGAGATTTTGTTCCCATAGTGGAACTTTTTTTAAAAGAACATGGATATCCTAGAAAATGTATTCTGTTACTAGATAACGCCCCCACTCCCCCAAGTGCGGAGCAACTTGAAAGTGGGGAAATAAAAGCAATGTTTTTGCCTCCTGCTGTAACTTCTCTCATTCAGCCTATGGATCAGGGTGTACTGGAAAATTTAAAACGCAATTACAGGCGTTTGTTATTGGTCTCAATTTGGTATTTTCCTAGATGTCTTCCTATTTTGTCTGTGATGCCTTTTATATATGGAAGAAATGCTTTTGTAGTATACGTCTTTCTTTCCAGTTTGTATTTCTTTATTTAAGGCCCACCAGATCGTGTTTTGATTGTATTCACTTGAAAGTAAAACGTTCCGAAGGAGCTTGGTTTCTTGTTGCTAATGTTCTTTGTCTGTTAGGGTTTGTGATCGGCGAGCTAAGGATTTGGCAACGGAGAAGAGTTGGGCTGGGTGGTGATGTGAGCTGGCATTTAAGTATCTGTTGGTATGTGTAGGTTTTCTATATACTGACTGAGACAAAGAACCATCTAATTTTCTTTGAAGCAAGACATCTAGGAATGGTAGTTGATAGACAGTGCTTCGGTAACTGGTATTTGCGTGAAAAGGGATACGACATCAAAACTGACAAGTAAATCATTTTTCTCTAACTGCATCTTTTTTATGATTTGAATAAAATGTTAGGAAACGGCAGGGAAACCGTCCATCAAGGGACTTTAAGCTAACATGGGATACCCGAAAAACCACTACTACATATATATATATATATATATATATATATATATATATATATATATATATATATATATTATATATATATAGAAGAAGTAGATGAAGCTGGCAATCTTACTGATTGTCTAAAAAAGATAAATTTGAAAAATGTTACATATTGGATAGCTTCAGCCTGGAATCAAGTAAAGAGTGGTACTCTGGAAAAATCTTGGTCAAAATTGATTCCACAAGAGGAGAGACATTACTCAGAGGCAGAAACGGAAGATAATGAAAGTTTACATCAAATTATTACAAGAATATCAGGATGTGAAAGTATTACGGAAACCGATGTTTGTGAATGGTTAAACAGTGATAGTAAGGAAGATGAAATGACTGGCCAAGAATTAATTAAAAGTGTATGCAGAAATGCTAATAAAATAGACAGTGATGACGATGATGATAACGAAGTAGAAGCCACTGACAATATTCCAGTAAAAATGTAACATTCAGAAGGACTAGAGGCCCTAAAAAAAGCGTTAACTTATGTAGAACAACAAGAAAATGCAACCGCCGCGAACGTTTCGCTTATCAAACGTTGAAGAGACATTGCAGCCAAAAACAGAACTAACGCAAAACGAGTGAAGTTGAAAATTACCTCATTTTTAAGACATTAAAGTTAAGAATGAAACTGTTTTATTTTCGATTTTCCGTACATATACATAAAACAAGTAAACTAATTGTTCTATTCTTTGCTTTAATAAATACCTATGTACGTAACAGCACATCGTATAAATGCTTTTAAGTCAATCTGCAATGTTGTATTCATTCTAAACTTCTATTTTATAAAAAAATTCGGATTAACCGAAATTTCGATTATCTGAAATCACTTTGGTCCATATTATTTGGGATAATCGAGATTCTACTGTATATTGTTTTGCCCTTCAGCTACGCCTATGAGTTTATTACAAAGCCATATTTTAACAATAACCGATTCTCAATAAAAGATGTACACTTATTAATAGCTCAGTAAAACAACTACTTTCTATAATTAATTATTTTCTTTGTTAACTTCTTGATGGGGTCGAGAAGTCGCCAAACTCTATAATCATTAGGATGATAGGTAAATATTTGCAAGCTAAACTTAAGAGTACGTCTACGGTAAATTTTAAAGAGTAAATATATAAAATAATAGGCAGCCAAGTAGAGAAGACATTATTATTATTTTTAGTTAATTAACAAAAGACATAAAAGGCATTATTATTAACAATAACATCAACTATTAAATATTATTATTACGAGCCTCGATATTATTATATTTATAATAAGCTAATAAGTATTATAAAATTTACTTAATAGAAAGTTAGAGGTTTTATCACGTGTTGTTTTTGATCGACTTACAAACCAGTAAAGCAGCGCACATACAGGTATCTGAACGATCTACGCGACCAAAAGTCAAACAATCAAAACACAAAATATTGCCAGGTAACCGACTACCAGAGACAGAGGACCCTTTCGAGAACAAAAGACAACCGCTGACAACCCCCACCCGTGCAGTCTTACCTGTTTTATGTCAGTCGGAATTCGATCCTGTTACCTCGTGTACGTTACCAGTTCTCGGCGCTCTTAAAAATCATAATTGTGAAAGTGGAATTTTATGTCTATAAGTTCTAAAGTAGTGGAAAAAGTTCTGGATTCTCAAAGTTCAGGTATGTAACTATGTTATTTCATAAAACTTTTATCATTTACTTATTTGTGAGTCAACGTAAGGGACGGTAAGGAAAGGTATTTTCCACGAGTATTATTTTGTAAAAAAAATATGTTTTACTGTCGTTTTTATACTTCCCTGTTAGATCCGGCTATAATTTTGATAATATTCTAAAGTTGGTAGTTTCAGTAAATAATAAATCAAAAAACTGGCCCCCGATAAGTCCGAATAAGATACATTTTGGGACTTTGAAAATTATGGTTAAAATTGTGAGAAAAAATAGTTTTGATTTTATCAATTTTAACTTAACGATTCTTTGTTGTAGGTTCACTTGGTACATCGGAAATGAAAGTTGTGGCCCGGAAATACTTGTTTGACCGCATGATGAAGGAAAATTTATCTTCTTTGGAAGACAAACTAAATTACTTGAAAGAACAACTTTTGCCAACTGAAGGATACACACAAGAGTAAATAGAAACCTTAAAAAGGAATTTTTCTCATTTTAAATCTGAAGTTAAACGTAGATGGATCAAAGCCCATAATAAGGAAGACATATTTGTTCAATACAATAGTTCATGGCTAGAAGGAACCTTTGAAATTCCAGTGGTTGACAGTCTGCAAAATCGATCTGGCCAACCAAGCAAACCTTTTGAATAATTGAGCGAGAGAAGTAAAAGAAGAAAGACGGAGGAGCTTCGCTCTACCTTTGAAGAGGAGGTGATAGTGCATGCCGCGCAAGTTGAGTTGTACTTGTACTTAAAGAAAAATCATCACTACACCAACTCGGCAACGAAATATAAAAAGGTGTATTATCGCACAAAATCATCAAAAAATAAAAGTAGCCCTTTGACTGTCAAGGAAGCAATCCAAATGTACATAGACGCAGATCTAACAAGAGAACAGTATGAAATCATAAGAAGGACGAACAAACATATTTTTCCGTGTTATAGCCTCCTACAAAAGGAAAAAAAAAGTGTTACCCGCCACTAGAAGCGTGCAAGATAACTAGCACTAGTGCGGAAGTTCAATTACAGCCCTTGGTGGATCTTACTGTTACACGATTGTCCTCCTGAAGAGGTATTGTAAACATTAAATGAACAAAAACGGAATACCCTAACGATGATTCATAAATGGGGTTGCGACGGATCCCAATACAAACAAAAGTTTGACAGTGGTGCGGATTCGGATAGTTGCTTCGTGTCTCTAAAATTAGTGTGTGGAAAAAATAATGAAAAAACCGTGTGGGAGAATCCAACTCCGTCTGCTCCGCGTTTTTGTCGGCCGATAAGATTTCGTTTTATCAAAGAGAGTACTGATGTCACAGAACAAGAAATTAACTACGTGAATAAATCAGTTGATTCTCTCATTCCTACTGAGGTTGATTTGGATGAGAAAAAGTTTATAGTCAAACACAAATTTATCATGACAATGGTGGATGGAAAAGTGTGTAATGCCGCCACTGGAACCACAGCAACAAGCCGGTGCTATATTTGTGGTGCAACCTCAACGGATTTTAACCGATTGGATATAACAAAAGAAGTTAATCCCGAGGCAGTACAATTCGGTCTCTCAGTATTACATGCCAGGATAAGATTATTTGAGAGTGTCCTACATGTGACTTATCAACTGCCAGTAAAAAAATATAGAGAAAGAAAAACAGAGACTGAAAAGGAACTCGAGAAAGAGAGGAAACTTGAAATCCAGACCCGGTTTCGCAATGAAACCGGGTTATTGGTCGATATGCCAAAGGCAAATTTTGGAAACACCAATGATGGGAACACCAGTCGAAGATTTTTTGAAGACCTGAAATTGGCAGCAGGAATAACGGGCCTTAGCTATGACCTGATATATAGGTTAAAAGTCATTTTGGAGACAATCTCAAGCGGACATAAAGTCGACCCAGAAAAATATGACAAGTATGCATCAGAAACTGCTCGCCTATATGTGGACCTCTACCCGTGGCATCCCATGACACCCACGATGCACAAGATACTTGTTCATGGCGCAGAGATAATAAAAAATGTTTTGTTACCAATTGGGCAACTGTCTGAAGAAGCTGCAGAGGCAAGGAACAAGCACTTTCGGTCTTACCGACAAGATTTTGCCCGAAAGTTTTCACGAAAAAGCTGCAACAGGAACATTTTTAATCGTTTACTTTTAAGTTCCGATCCATTGTTGCGCAGTATGAGGCGAATAAAGAGGATAAAGTCACATTCATTCCTACCAGAGACGCTAGAAATGCTCCTGCCTGCAGAGCCGAACCCACTGTGTTCTTCTGCAAGTGAAGATGAAAATACGTTTGTGGACAACAAAATATGATTGTTTATAGGGTATTTTTAACCCTCGATGCAAAAGAGGGGTGTTATAAGTTTAAATTTTACATTTATTTTGTAAATAAATGTTTTCATTTAAAATTTTTTTTTTTTTTTTAAATTAAGTTTCTTTTTTTATTTTTTATTACAATAACACCAGAAAAATGGAACCAATATTTTACAAATATGCTAACAGAAGATAGACCAGAGTTCAAAAGTACCCAACATGGAAACCCAAATATAGTTATACGAGGATCCCCAATAAGGATAACAACATCAGAAGTTAAAGAAGTATGTAAAACGCTAAAAAATGGTAGAGCTCCAGGACCAGGAAACATCCCAGGAGAGATAGTAAAATACGGAACTGAAAAGCTATTTAGCGCTTTGAGGAACTTATTCCAAAGATGCATTAACACATCAGAAGTACCCGAGGAATGGAAAATATCATACATATTAACAATTCATAAGAAAGGAGACAAAAATAATTGCGATAACTATAGGGGAATAACGGTTACAGGATCTATTAGCAGAATATACGGAAAAATAATTAAAAATAGAATAGAAACGGAATACGCGGACGTAGAAGCTGAAGAACAGGCAGGCTTTAGAGCAGGAAGATCCACAACAGACCATCTCTTCTCACTGACACAAATCCTAGAAAAGAAAACCGCATTTGATCAGGAAGTCCATGTCTTGTTTGTTGATCTAAAAAAGGCCTACGACAGCGTGCCCCTAATGAGATTGTGGGAAACACTACAACAGAGTAGTGTAAGCACCGAAATAATTAAAGCCATAAAATCCTTATACCAAGACGCAAGAAGTAGTGTGAAAACCAAATATGGTATAACAACAGGGTTCCCGGTCACAAAGGGTCTCAAACAGGGCTGCTGTATATCCCCAACGCTATTTAAAATCTATTTGGAGAGTGCACTGAAGAACTGGAAAAGGAAATGCAGCAGTATGGGATTACCACTGGATGACGATACTACATTGTACACGCTATCATTCGCAGATGACCAGGTAGTAGTCGCTCAGGACATCGATGATATGGAATACATGACACGAAAACTTATGGATGAATATGAAAAATGGGGCCTAGAAGTCAATATTAAAAAGACTAAGTACATGTACGTCGGAGGACAACAGCAAGACTTGAAACAGGCCACAGGACACACCATCAAACACTGTGCCAGTTATAAGTATTTGGGAACGAGAATATCTAGGGACGGAACACTGGAAGAAGTAATATTCGAGAGGAATATCCAAGGAAGAAAAGCGATTGCAATGCTTAATAGTATACTATGGGACAAAAACATAACCATTGAAAATAAGAAGAGAATTTACAACTCAATAGTGAAAAGTATAATAATTTACAGCTCCCAGGTGTGGCCATTAAAGGAAAGAACAGAAAAAACACTAAAAGCTACAGAAATAGATTTCTGGAGACGAGCAGCCAGAAAATCCAGAAAAGACCGCATATCAAATGACACGATAAGGCGAGCTTTAGAAATAAAGCACGATATAGTGGACGAAATCAGAACCCAACAGTTGGTATGGTACGGACATGTACAGAGAATGTCACAAGACCGACTGCCTAAAAAGATTTTAAATTGGAACCCTCATGGAAAAAGAAAGCGAGGAAGACCACGCCAAAGCTGGAGAGCAGGAATCAATAAGGAAGTACTAGAGAGAGATCTGGAGGAGGAGGGATGGAGAAACCGGGAGGAGTGGAAATTAGGCATCGGAAGACGGAAGACGTTATAAAACCGATTGATATATATATATATATATATATATATATATATATATATATATATATATATATATATATATATATATATATATTACAAATTAAGTAATTTTATGCAAAGTAACTGATTAATTTAACTTGGTAATATAATTTAGCATACAATAGAACCGAAAAATAATTTTGGCCGCGTAGATCGTTCAAATACCCCTATGTGCAACGGTCGGTTACAACAGTATGTCAACTTTACTATTTCAGGTCATGATAAAGCTCGCCAATTGAAACTTGCTGCGTAGCATTGTTACAGATGTACCTACCGCAACCTATCGCCGCGAGTCTATATTATTTCGCGGTCTTCCTATATAGCGTTAGTCCGAAAACTTTCAGCTCGCACCACGTAGTGATATAGGAACATAATTCGGTAATTACCTTAATCAACACATAAATTTTAAATTGAGATACCAATTCTTGGATACAATAATTTTGCTAAAATTAGACTGGTTCATTTATTTGTTGACATTCAAGGTTATTAAAACACCGCAGACAACAAAAAAGGAACAAAAAATTGTTTCTGCTAAATGAACATTAGTCGCGAACTTAAAAGAGGTAATGATTTATACTTAATTATGGTAAAACTATTAATTGCTTTTTGAGTGAATGAGTCATAAACTAGTGTATTAATTACTTTTGTTGTTCTTTATAATTTTTGGAATAACAATAAAAATAAAGGAAGTGGAGACGGCATCAAATAATTTCTGTTGATTAATTATGGTCTCTAGACTAAAGTCACACTTTAAGATTTTCCAAAAACTTCCATGCTGTTTCTAACAACCACGCCCGAAATCATCACAAAAACTCAACAAATCATTTGTGATGACCACCGTTAAGACAATCGTGAGCATCTCTGACGAATTTTCCATTAGTTAAAAGGCTTTGAAGCAAGAAAAGTTTCCTCCTCTATCACGATAATGCATAGTACGATCGTTACTCAACTGTTTTTGGTGAAGAATTCCATGACTGTCATATCCCACCTCCTTTATTCCTTATTTACCTGATTTGACATCCTGTGACTTTGGGTTGTTCGCCCCTATGATATAAAGTTAAAGGGTCGTTCCTTCGAAATGGTAGAAGAGACACAATGCAGATCGAAGGCAGCACTGGAGGCAGTGACAGCGTCGCCCTTACAAGAAATGTTCGATCAGTGAAAAAAACGATGGAAACGGTGCATTCGGGCACAGGGGGGGCTACTTTGAAGGCACAAAGCTTAAAATTAACTGTTGCACATTGTACAGCGTTTGGATGATCCAAATTTGAAGTAAATTTCGTTTCACTTGAGAGTTATCGCTGCAGACCGACGAAAATTAGAGAGACTGTGTTTTTCGTAATCGAGAGAAGTTGAAATATAGAAGATGCAAAAATTTTGGTGAGAGGGAAGTAAAAATCTTAAAAATGTATTTCTTTTTAAAATAAAAAAAATGGCCAGGTGCAAGTTGGACTTGCGCAATTAGTGTTCCGTACGGTCATTGCTTTTAAAATAAAAAATGTTACTCTAAATTGAATTTTCAACAAAGTTTGCCGATCTTTGTTGAAAACTTATGACCTTATAATTTTCGTTTCTTGTTGATTTACTTTGACTACAGTAGATCTAGGTTATGTTTTTTGGATCGTTGATCACGAATTCGAGGTCCGTTTTGGTCCATCACATCTGGATTTTGCATAAAATAGCCATGAAATTAGTAAAAATGGGGCATAGTATTCCGGAATGATTAAATTCGCCATATACTCGCACTTTTGGGCTCTACGGGTATTACTTATATTATATTATATTATATATATATATATATATATATATATATATATATATATATATATATATATATATATATATATATATACGAGGCTGGTTTGAAGTCCGTGCAAAGTTCTTCTTCAGGGTTCTTTTCTTGGAATTCTTGTCTGTCTTCTGTTAGCAGCTTCTTATAATATCCTTCCCACTCGCTTTCTGGGATATACTCTATATACATCTTCTCTCTATTGTTGGTCCTTAATGCTTTAATTATTCTCCATGACTCTGTGCTTCTAGCTCCTCCTATATACTGTTCTACATGTTCGCACGATTTTTTCCATCTCTCGTTCTTTTCTTTGTTTATCATCCTCCTTGTTTCTGCATTTTTCTCTTTATATCTCTGTAGATCTTCTTCTGATTTTGTATTTCAGCCATTTTGCGTATAGTCTTTTTTTCTCCTTTACAGATTCTTTGTTTTTTTCAGATTCTAATTTTATGTTTCTTATTCTCGTTGTCTTCTTTACCTAATGCTTCTAGGGCCGCCTGTTTGATGCATTCTTTTATGTGGTCATACATCTGTTGGAGGTTGTCGTAGTTAAATTCATTTAATTTTTGATCTAATCGTCGTCTGTATAAGCCTCTTATCGTTTCGTCTTGCAGCGAGTGTATTTTGTATTTTATTTCTTTGTCTGCTTTTTCTGTTATCTCATTGGTATTTCTGGGTATTACTTCAATGTCCCAAATAGATCTTGACAGCGACCATATGTTCTGCAGCTGGCTAGTGCCAAAATGCCTTGATGAAGAAAAAAAGCACTGATCAAAAAAATTTGAAAAAATTCTGGAATATTCTCCACAAGGTGTAGATTGAACGAAAATTATCACATTATTTATTGATAACACAGAACCACAAAAAAAATTTTTTTGTCAGTTTACTTGGACTACAATAGGTTTGTCTAGGTTATGTTTTTTGGATCCCTGATCAAGAATTAGAGGTCTGTTTTAGAGGGCATAGTTCCACAAATAGGCCATATACCCGCCACTTTTGGGGTCTGCAGGTATAACTTCAATGTCCCAAATAGGTTTTGATAGTGACCATATGTACTACAGCTGTCGAGTGTCCAAATGCCTTGACGAAGAGATTCTATATTGCTAATGCAACTATGCTACCTGATGCTATTGGCGATTCTCATCAAGATGAGAGAACGCAAAATATCAGCGGTCAAGTTTACTTTGGCAGCTTTCAAATTGCACTCGCAGCTGCGTGGATATCAGCACCGAAACAGAATTGATGAAAGCATAAGACGTAGTGTCTTTCTCAAAGATCGGAACTATTAGAATATTCTCATGGCCTTGACAGTTCTGTTCAGCAGTGCTAGCTGTCAAAGTACACTTGAGAGCTGCCAAATAATATTTTATATGTTAGGACCGTTTCCAGAGCCACCAAGATCATATAGTATACAAAGATTTCCAGGGAATAGAGTAACCCTAACAACACGACAGTGTTGACTGCCATTTGGCAGCTGTTAAATTACACTCACAGTTGCCAATTAGCTTGCGTAGATATCAGGACTGGAACAGCGCCGATCAAGGCATAACGTTCTTGTCAAGGACCTAGAAAATTTTCACGCTTTGACAGCTCTTAAACTGCGCTTGAGAGTGGTCAATTAACATATTATGTCAAGCTCCTTACTATAATCAATCGAACCATTATGGTAACACGATTTTTAATGGAATAGAATATTCGCACTGTTTTGACAATTTCATTCGACATTTGACTGCTGTCAAAGTAAACTACACAGATGTCAAAGGAAACGTGACGGATGCCAAAGTAAAACTGACAGCTGTTAACATATACACTGCATTCTCTCATCTTTATCGGAATTGTCAATAGCATCAGGGAGCAAGGTTGCATTATCAATATAGAATCTCTTCGTCAAGGCATTTTAACACTTGACAGCTGCAAAACATATGGTCGCTGCCAAAACCTATTTGGGACATTGAAGTAAGACCTGCAGACCCCAAAAGTGGCGGGTATATGGCGTATTTGATCATTCCGGAACCATGCCCTTTAAAACGACCTCATTTTGAGGTGATTTTTAGCAATTTTATACAAAATCCAGATGTGATGGGCTAAAATGGACCTCGAATTCTTGATCAGCGACCCAAAAAACATAACCTGGATCTATTGTAGTCAAAGTAAATTGACAAAATAATTTTTTTGTGGTCCTGTGTTATCAATAATATGATAATTTTCGTTCAATCTACACCTTGTGGAGAATATTCCAGGATTTTTTCAAAATTTTTTGATGGGTACTTTTTTCTAGGCAAAGGGGGAGACAGCGATTTTTTGCAATTTTTTAAAAATAATACAAAGAAAAGTGTGCACAAGTATTATATCATATATATTTTTAAGCTCTTTACAAGCTTTCATTTAATACCCTTCTCGATGACCTAATTTTTTTTTCACTTCCGATTTCACAAACCAAAACTAACACCTTAAGTCAAAATTTAATTTTCAAAACAACCAGGTGTACAAGTATGAAATGCGGATTTTTTTTCTAAAAAAACATGTTAAATTCGGAAAAATGATAAAAAGTGCTTTATTCAAAGTATGCTCCCATCGCTTGTTATACATTTATCCCATCTTTCGGGCAATTTGTGAATACCACCCCAGTAAAAATCTTTCCTTTTTGCTGTGAATCATTCATCGAGCCATTTTTTTTCACATCTTCGTACGAACCAAGGCGCTGCTCAGCAAGTGCGTGACCCATCGATGAAAACAAGTGGTAATCGGAAGGAGCCAAGTCTGGTGAGTAAGCCGCATGGGGTAGAACTTCCTAGCTGAGTGCTTCCAACGTGTCGCGAATGCGTATGTGATGGAGCCTTGTCATCAAGAAAAATGACTTTGTGTCGCCTCTTTCGGTATTCTGGTATTTTTTTCAAGCAACGAACGGTTCAAATCGGTCAATTGTTGTTGGTAACGTTTAGTATTAACCGTTTCCCCAGGTTTTAACAGCTCATAATAGACCACGCCCCTCTGGTCCCACCAAACACAGAGCATCATCTCTCTGCCCAAGCGATTCGGTCTTGCAGTCGATGTGGATGGTGCGGCTGGGTCTACACATGATTTTTTGCGCTTGAGATTCTCAAAATAAATCCACTTTTCATCCTCTGTAACTATAACACATGGGCTGAAAAGTCCCGGGCCTAACACATAGATGGCGCTAGTTTTATTGCAGTCACCTTTTTTTCAGTTAATACTAACCTTCAAAAGACAGCTGTTAAAATTTCATGATATTCTATTCATTAGTTTGTGAGTTATTGTGCTAAGAGTGACGCTACTTTTGTTATTTTCAAAACAATGGATCAAAAACAATTTCGTGTTTTAATTTTACACTGCTTCTTGATGGGAAAAAATACCGTTCAAGCGAAGCAATGGCTTGAAAAGTGTTATGGGGACTCCGCTCCATCAGAAACAACAATAAAACGTTGGTTTGCTGACTTCAAACGTGGTCGTAGAGACACCGATGATGCAGAACGCAGTGGACGTCCAAATGAGGCGGTAACAACAGAAAACATCAAACAAATCCATAAAATCGTTTTGAATGATCGAAAAGTGAAGTTGCGTGAGTTAGCTGACATCGTAAAGATATCAAAAGAACGTGTTGGCTTTATATTGCATGAGCATTTGACTATGAGAAAGCTCTGTTCAAAGTGGGTGCCGCGTTTGCTCACTGTTGATCAAAAACAAGAACGTGTTGATGATTCTGAGCAGTGTTTGGCCATGTTTAAACGTAACAAACCGGAATTTTTGCGTCGATATGTGACAATGGATGAAACATGGATCCATCACTTCACTCCGGAATCAAAACGATCGTCATCTGAGTGGACAGCAACTGGTGAACCTCGTCCAAAGCGCCCGAAAGCACAACAATCGGCTGGAAAGGTTATGGCCTCGGTATTTTGGGATGTGCGTGGTGTAATATTCATCGACTATCTTGAGAAAGGAAATACCATCAACAGTGAATATTATATAGCGTTATTGGAGCGTTTGAAGGCCGAAATTGCAAAGAAACGACCGCATATGGCAAAGAAAAAAATTTTGTTTCATCAAGACAACGCACCGTGTCATAAGTCAATCAAAACAATGGCAAAACTACATGAATTGAACTTCGAATTGCTCCCGCACCGTATTCGCCAGATTTGGCTCCCAGCGACTACTGGCTGTTCGCAGACCTGAAAAAAAATGCTCGCCGGTAAGAAATTTCGCACGAATGAAGAGGTTATCGCTGAAACTAAGACCTATTTTGAGGCAAAAGATAAATCGTTCTACAAAAGTGGTATTGAAATGTTAGAGCGGCGTTGGAATGATTGCGTTGCTCTTGATGGAGATTACGTTGATAAATAAAGCTAATTTTGAACCAAAAAAAAAACCGTGTTTTCTTTGTTAGGCCCGGGACTTTTCAGCCCATGTGTTATGTCAGGTAATATAAGTCGTATAGGGTTATACTCAACGTCAGTTGAAAGCTGATATTTGACAGAAGCAGACGTGCAAAAGATGTTGCCGATTGGAAACAGCTTATTGACTAACGCCCAATTGCTCGGCGAGTTGTTTTTTGTGTTTGCGAATCACCTTCGTCCAACAATGCTTGCAATTCCACATCTTCGTATTTTTTTGCGGTTTTTCACGTTCCTTGTCTGCAACATCGAAGTCACCACTTTTGATTCGCCGAAACCATCGTTCACACGTATCTTGCGATGGAGCATGTTCACCATAAGCTTCTCGAAGTAATCGGTATGATTCAACAGCAGTTTTTTCAAATGTAAACAAAAAATTAATGCTGTCCGCGAATGCTTTTTGTTCGGTATAAATTTCGACATATAAGATCACTTCGGTGTCTGTCCGTCTGTTCGTCTGTAACACCCGATTTTCTTCGACACAGCTTGGTGGCTAACGCCCAATTGCTCGGCGAGTTGTTTTTGTGTTTGCGAATCATCTTCGTATTTTTTTGGCGGTTTTCCACGTTCCTTGTCTGCAACATCGAAGTCACCACTTTTGATACGCCGAAACCATCGTTCACACGTATCTTGCGATGGAGCATGTTTACCATAAGCTTCTAGAAGTAATCGGTATGATTCAACAGCAATTTTCTTCAAATGAAAACAAAAAATTAATGCTGTCCGCGAATGCTCTTTGTTCGGTATAAATTTCGACATATTGAACACAACAATACAACACTATGCACACACTTTTCCAATTTATCACTTGTGCGCGTCTGACGCTTGTTGACACAACAAAATGGCGCAGTGTCAAATCTTTATAGCACAAACTGCATTGGTGCAGCATCTGTTGTCTGAAATCCGCATTTCATACTTGTACACCTGGTACATGGCTCTGATGGGGCCATCAATTCCTATATTTCAACTTTCTATGTTAAATAGTTTCAGAGAAAATCGAGTGTGACAGACGGACAGACACCGAAGTGATCTTATAAGTGTTCCGTACGAAACACTAAAAATTATTCAGTTAAAAAATATCCTGAAATAATGATATAAAAACTTTAATTCTGTAAACAATGCATTCAATGCAAATTATTCAAATAAATCAAGCGTTGTACGACCATATTATTTAAATTATGAAGCATCTTTGTTTTCGGTGGGAAAAAATATGCAAGTTCATTGTATCGCTCGTACATGCTTAAATTTTAAAAATATTTAAAAACTTACTATATATCTGGCATTATATTTATATAATTATGTATTAGATATTTAAAAAACTATGGTCTTAATAAATTTATATAATCAGTATCGAGTGTTAACCTGTCGACAGTTGACAACGAAATTTTACTTTCTACGGTGTTGTAACAACTGACAATTTCAAACAAATTATTTTATTTCAGCTGTTATCAGTCTTGTATTTTACATCCCTTACTAAAGAGAAGTATTATAAATAAATTATCATCCGAAATTTTTGCATTTCTTCACGTTTCAAAGCCGAGGAAAACATAGTTTCTCACTTCCGTCTATCTCTCTATAATGTCGGTCTGTTAGGCAGGATGGAACTCTTGGATGAAACTACTTGAAGTAGGACAAGAACGAATCATTTTTGAGCGATATCCCTTCAGGGTAAAATAGTCTCCTTCTTCTTGTTCTTAAAGAGCCATGTCCATTCAATAGATGTTGGTGACAATTTTGGCGTACTCACCTCTATTGCGCGGCTCTGAAGAGTGTGTGGATGTCAAAGCGTTCTTTTTCCTTCCAATGTCACGTTTCCCTCGATTTTTTTCCTCCATAGTAAGCTTTAGGAATTCGTACTTAGAGTTTTTGATATTTAACCAAGATAGGCGGTTTTCCTTCTTTTGACTATTCGCAATAGTTCTCTTTCTACCCGCATTCATCTCAAAACTTCATTATTTATTATGTGTATATCCAGGAAGTTTTGAGCAATCGTCTGAAAATCCACATCTCAAAGAGTCGCCCCATGATGTCTGTCTTTAGAGTCCGGTCTCTGCACTGTAAAGCACTGCCGAGTATACAGCATTTAACGAAGTGGTATCGTAACTCCAGTTTGAAACATCGATTTCTTAGTAATGCTCTCATAAAGGGTGATTCATTTGTCTTGAGACTAATTTTAGGCGTTTGGGTAAATGCTGAACAATTGACAGATAGCAATATTGTTTACGCTGAAGGTGTATTTGATGATTCGCATTGAAAATCTGATACAAGCTGAATTTACGAAAGTGCGTTGCTTTCTTGTTTGGACAACTGTCCACGAAGCAAATTCTCGAAGCGTTTGAAGATTTTGTAATCAACTGTGCATCGAATTTTGAAGACAACTAATGTGCAGGTTCGAAGACGTAAAAAGGCACCGAAATACACCTCAAGACAGTTCAAAAAATACCAAAATATTGCCAAGCACTTCATGTTTAGCATTTCACGCATGGGAAATTCATCGTTATGGATGATGAACAATATTTTACATTTTCGAACAGTTCTCTCAGTGGAAATGATTTCTTCTATCCTGACGATTATGAAGTAGCACCAGACGACGTCAAATACGCCGGCAAAATGAAATTTGAACCAAAAGTGTTGATGTGGATTGCCATTTCATCAAAAGGTATTACAGCTCCATATTTCTAATCAAGCAGTGCTGTTGCAGTAAATTCTGATGTGTATATCAATAAATGCTTGAATAAATTGAAGCAGTTTATCAAAGAAAATCATGCGCACGACAAAGTAATCTTTTGGCCACACCTTGCACGTTGTGATTACGCAAATAAAAACACAAGAACGGCTCTAAAGTCAAAAAATATAATTTTTTACCGCAAAATGACAGTCCACCAAATGTTCCACAGGCACCACCAATTGAAAGATTTTAGGCAATACTTTCACGTAAAGTTTATGAAAATGGTTGGGAATTACAGAACCGCCGGTACTTGATTGGCAGAATAGAGAGGAAGTTGAAAGAAATCGACATTTCGGTCGTCCAACGCCTGATGGATGGCGTTTCAAGCAAAATAATGGTCAATTCCCTGCAATGTAAACGTGCTATTTGATAGATTTTGAATAAATTTATACGATATAAGCAACTGCATTTGAAATATTTTTCCTGGTGTCACTTATACACGCGCCTGAAATTAGTCTTAAGACCAATGAATTACCCCTTATTTATAAAAATTGTCCTAGCTTATTCTATTTTGCTGCGGTTATCTGGTACAAGTTTGCTAGCCACCCAACTGTCAAGATATTAGAACTAGGACTTGTTGAATGTATTTACCGTTCACAATGCATATATGGTTTTTGCTAACCACCGTTACTTCTGTTTTGTCTATGTTAATCTTTAATGCAAAATATATTTTAGACAGAATCGCATAGATACTTTCTTTTTCCAAATACAGAAGGAATTTAAAACTCCACACATACGTCTACAACGGGAAACAATTATACGAAAGGTTTATTGATCAGCAATCGTCTTAGCATTAGCAAAACCATATTTAAAAAATCAACACGAACCTGGCATTCCGCGAATGTATTATTAGATGGAACGGCGTGTTAATATTATGATGAAGAGTAGCGACCGCAGCCGCCATAAAGTTGTATGCCAACGACTGTGTTAGGATTGCGGAAATGCAACGAAAAATATATGCCGAGCGCCCGATTAAAATACTTTATTTATAAAGATTAAATGCGTTTTTTATGACAACATCAATTTAAAAATATATGTATTTGTTGCGTATGGGGGGGTATATGGAGAAGTTGAACGTAAGGTATATTATTAAATTAATACGAGGGCCACACAGTAGTCCAAAAAACCGAAAAGCTGGCCATAATGTAAGAAACAAAAGGTTCTATTTAGGAATTTTTACCTGTTTGAATTCGTCTTCCGCTTGCACCTGTCTCATAACTTTCATAGCAAAAAGTTAAAAACTCCATTGCACTCTAACGTGAAATGAGTTGGAGGTTGTTTACTAGACATTTTTTGCCAAAATATCGAAATATTGAGTGCTAGATGTCGCAAATTTGGTATCTGTGATAGTTTTTGTGCGAAGGTGTGCGTGGACGCGTTTTTTTCTCAAAATTTGGGAAAGTGTTGCAAACTTTAAAAAATTGTTAAAAAATTAGGGATAATATTATAAAATTCATTTCTGGAAATTGATGCACAATGTAGCAAATTATTTAAAAATTCATAAAAAGTTTCATAAAAATAACTCACGTTATTCCAGTTATTAAAGTCGGCCATTTTGTTTTTTGGAATTTCAACTTCATATTCGCAATCAGCGACCCCAAAAACCCATATACATAAAGTTTCATAAAAATAAGTCACGTTTTTCCAAAAATAGTCTGTCATTTTGGAGCCGCTAGTTTGTTGTTTAAAATTTAAACTTCATATTCGTAACCAGCGATCCCAAAAACCCATAGATAAAGAGTTTCATAAAAATACCTCACGTTATTCCAAAGATAGTCCGCCATTTTGGAGCCGCCATTTTGTTCTTTGACAATTTTACTTCATATTCGTAATCAGCGATCCCGAAAACCCTAATATACTGAGTTTTGTCGAAATCGAATAATACCTTCATATTTTGGCCAGCGTTTCGGGACATTTTTTTCTTCTGTAGGGCGCCTTTTAAGTTTTTACAAACGACCACTAGATGGTGCTATTGAAATGTGACCTGACCAAATTTAACATTTGTTATTGTTACGTGGGTAAATCAAATATAAACGGTAATTTTTTTTTTTATACGTTTATTGAATAACCTTATATATCATTGATTTAACATTTTTCAATATATGTAGTCTCCGGCGTGATCTACACACTTTTGCCACCGATTTGGAAGTTTCCGTATTCCCTGGTCATAAAAGGTTTGAGGGCGGGTTGTAAGCCAATTGCGCACGTGTTCCTCGACTTCTTCATTGCTTCCAAATCGCTGTCCTCTCAGTGATTCTTTCATAGGCGCAAACAAAAAATAGTCACAGGAGGATAAGTCAGGGCTATAAGGAGGGTGCTCGAGGGTTTCCCAGCCCATTTCTTCTTGTCAAAGCCGCAGTGTGAGGCTGGCGTTGTCCTGGAGGAGAATGACATCTCTGATGGGCATGTCCCGTCTTTTCTTTCGATAGGCGGTTTTTGCCAACCGTAACAACTGGCAGTAGTAAGCCGCATTCACCGTACGTTGATCGTGCAGGAAATCGATCAGTAAAATTCCCCTAGAGTCAAAAAAAATCCTTGCAAGGACTTTTCCAGCAGAGAGACGAGTTTTGGCCTTCAATGGGGAACCTTCATTCTTTCTTCGCCATTCCTTACTTGCCATTTTGGACTCGGGAGTGTAGTGATGTACCCACGTCTCATCACATGTCACTATGCGCTTTAAAAAGGCCTCCCCTTCTCGCTGAAATCGATTCAGAAGCCTTTCAGCGAGCTCCGACCTGACCTGTTTTTGGTTTCCAGTCAACAACCTTGGAACCCATCGAGCAGTAATTTTTTTGAAACCGAGTCGATCAGTAATTATGGATTGAACACTTCCATAGCTGATACCCACTTCTGAGGAAATTTCTTCAACGGTTAATCGGCGATTACGTTCGATAGGGTGTCTAATGTCACGGATGTTGTCATCTGTAAGGCTTGACCTAGGGCGTCGATCATGACTTTCGTTTGCAACCCGTTCTCGTCCGCCCTTAAATTCTCTCGCCCACGTATACACATGATTCTGAGACAGTGTACTGTCCCCAAACTGTGCCTTCAAACGGGTTAAAAATTTCTGACGGTTTTTTAACGCCTTCGTTGGTTAAAAACTTGATGATAATACGTTGCACAACAGACGAAGGTACCTCTTGCTCGGTCATGGCTGTACTGACGACAAAGACGAATTGGCGCGCGCACCCATCCGGTTCCCCCACTCCTCACAAACCAAACATCTACTCCACACAACATCATCTAGCTAAGAACTGCATTCTAAGAAGAATAGCAAAATTACCGTTTATATTTGATTTACCCACGTAAAACAGTGTCAGCTCAGAAATTGGGCAAGTAGTTTGTTTACAGTGAGCGTTTTAAAAAAACAGTTTTGTGAACAAATGGAAATTTCACGTCGAAGTTGTCGTTGGGTGATTTTTTACGATTTTAGTAAAGGCCGAATACTCATGCTGATACCCGCAGACAGTATCAAGTCGTTCAACTAAATAAAGATCTGGAAGAAATTCTTTATTGGGGTGACAGTAACCAAAGTAGAATTTAACGCTATTTTTTTCTAAAAAAGGTAACGTTGCTGACACAAGAAAAATTACTCACGATGGACTAAAAACCCACAGAAAATCTCTTCTTCAATGCCCCCAGGAAATTCCGTTTTCTGTCTGTTTTATTTCTCTGATGATTAAAATTAAATATGATTTTTATCGAAAGACTAACAAATTCCTAAATGTCTTGTTTTTACACAGAAAACTCGTCACAGCTCGTTATCACCCCCTAACAACTTTACAAACAAGATTCCATAAGAACTTTCAATCGTCTCTAACGGCCGACTGAAAGTCGGTAATTAAAATTGATCTTGACTGAGTAATTATAAAAAGGAAATGTCTTCGCATGTAGGAAAAAAGAATAACTGAAGGAGAAAATGACGTCTGGCGCTTTTCTTTAAAGATGATTTATTACTTGAAGGGTGATGGGGTGCAACAGTCACCATGCAGTATTTGGTTTTTATTGCCTCATTATGAAAAATAAATAAATAAGGCAACGGCCTGTAAAACCGACAGTGGAAAAATCTTGAGAAAAATAAAGGGTGTTCTTTAAGTTGAGACTTTTTCTTTAAGGGGGTAGTCTGGTAATTTTTTTTTTCAAAAAATCGAGTTTCTAAAAACATCATTTTCTTATAGTAAATATATGTAGAAATACGATAGAAACCATTATTATTTGCCCTGGAAAGGTCGAGAAGAGGCTGGAAAATGCGATAGAATAGAAGAGTCTCGCAGTGTATGCCTGGCGCGCCGAAGGTGCCGTATACTTATTGTCTCCGCCCCGTTTTCGTAAATCCTCGGTCTATATGCATTTCAGTTTCCGAGTAGTGAGCAGTCCGGCGTCTGTATATCGTTTATTATTACACTTTAAAGGCGTTTTTTTCTCGAAATATCTTTTCGTGACCTGGTTGACATGATTTAGAAAAAACTATTGCACGGATCGGGCTAAAATTTATGGCTTATTCTACACATGAATGTCTATTGCCGGTACTACTTTTATAAATATTCATTAATACTTAACCATATTTTAAACAATTAAAGTTGCAAAAATAAGCTCGAATATTTAAAAAATCTGTCATTTTTTTTCATCGTGGGTATAGAATTTTAGTACCAGCTATAGCAGCAACTCTATATTATGAGAACCAACTCGAATGCTTTCAGATGCTTCAAAGTCCAGAGGGGAGGGCCCTGTTCAGGCGACCCTACCAAGGAAATGAATCATGAAAAAACAAAAAAAAAAATGTTTTTCTTAGTTTAATATTATGTATAAAAATATTAAAATTCACAAATAAAATTCTTAAAAAAAGACTGCGAGTTACCAGACTACCCCCTTAAGAGATTACCCTACTCATTACCATAAATCATTTCATCAAACAGTAGAGTAATGAAGAAAAGAGGAACTTTTAATGTTTTGTGTAAAATGATTTTTTCAATAGAAATTCCTTTGATAGAACTGACTAAGTAGTGCATAGATACCAGTGGTGTGTAGTCGAACAACTACTTTACGTCACATCAAAAAAAAAAAGGAAATGATGACTATTACCGAATCATTTAAGTAATATCTTGAAGGATTCAACATTATTAGCGATCACCAATATGGCTTTCGTAAAAATAGATCAACAGGAGATCTTCTGACTTATGTGACACATGTCTGGAACAACGCAATTGAACACTTTGGAGAATCTCGAGCGGTTGCTCTTGACATATCCAAGGCATTCGACCGTGTTTGGCACGATGGGCTGTTGGCTAAACTACGTTCTTACGGTATGTCGGAGAAGTTCTGTTTGTGGCTCTCATGTTGCCTCAGAGAGCGTTCTTTACGAGTGGCAGTCGACGGATTTCTTTCTAACACCTTCACTATCAACGCCGGTGTACCCCAAGGCTCCATACTGTCTCCTACTCTCTTTCTCATTTATATTAACGATGTGCTGGAAAAGACCGAGAGTCCAATCTACAGTTTTGCCGATGACAGTACACTTATCCCTTCATTCACTTTGAACGCTCGGACATCGGCTACTCAGACGAATATCCGCAGACAGCAGGAAGTCATTCAACTTAACAAAGACCTGGAAGAAATTCTATCTTGGGGTGACAGTAACCAAGTGGAATTTAAACGCTACAAAAACCCAAGCGGCAGTTTTTTTCTAAAAAAGTTAACGTTGCTGAACCCAACATAGTCATGTCGGGGCACTCCATTCCTCTAATATCGTCACTCAATTTGTTGGGCGTTAATTTAGGAGCAAATATGTCCTGGTATGAACATGTTGCAGGCATAGCAAGGAGAGCTTCTGAAAAGTTGGGAATATTATTTCGAACCAGAAAGCTTTACACTCCACAACAACTGTTAATTCTTTACAAAGCTCAAATTCGACCAACTATGGAATACTGCTCCCATGTTTGGAGCTCCGCTCCCAAACATACACTGCATTTGTTGGATTCTATTCAGAGAAGAGCTGTTTGTCTGATTGGAAACCCAGAACTAACCGTCGGCCTTGATTCGTTGGAACATCGAAGAACGGTTGGCGACTTGAACCTGTTCTACAAGTACTTTCATGGAAAGTGTTCGAAGGATGTGGCCCGCTTAATTCCTCCCAGAGTGGTGCATGTTAGAAGTACACGTCGCGCTAATTCTTCACATCCGTATGAGGTTCAACTTGTTACTCCTCGTACAACGCTTTTCAAGCAGTCTTTTATATGGAGAACATCATCCCTTTGGAATAACTTGCCCAGGACTGTGTTTCCCACCGAGTACAATCTACAGCGATTCAAGAACAACGTGAATCGCTTTCTCCGCACACGTGTCGCTCCTGTAACGCTTTAGGGAGTTCCCTGTAGCACGTGTGCTAGACCCATAAAAAAAAAAAGCGAGATCAAAGGCGGCGGCCGAAGATCGATAATATGGTTTAAAATCACCTGATCTTGTCTCGTTGGAGCGGTAAGATTTTGGTGAGTTTTTTAGCAGGGATGTCCTCGTATTTGCGTTCTGGAGTAAGTTAATGGTTTTTATTTGAAATTTACTGTTCTATCGAACATACTTGTTTTTTATATACGAGGATGGATTGAAAAGTTCGTAGCCTATCCAAGAAAACAAAATAAAATACGTACAAAAATATTTTTATTTTTCGACGTAATCTCCACCTAGCTTCTTCTTCTTCCACCTGCTGCCAAAGCTTCCAAACCTCTTTCAAAAAAAGACTCCTCAAGGTCTTCAACTTCTTCATTTCATGAAAATTTCTGGCCACCAAGGTGTTTTTTTAGGTTTGGAAACAAATGAAAGTCTAAAGGTACCAAATCAGGAGAATAAGCCGGATGGGGCAGCAGTTCGAAACCACAATCACGAATTTGAGCCATAGACTCAACAGACGTGTGAACGCGAGCGTTGTCCTCATGGAACAAAACTTTCTTTCTCAGTAATCCTGGGCGTTTCTCTTTAATTTCTTGACATAAACGACGCAAAAGAGTGCAATAGTAAGTCGAGTTTATTGTTTCGCCTTTCAGAAGGTTGTCCACCATAATAATACTGTAACATTAATTTTTTCCTAGATTTTAAGAACATGTAATGTTACTGTTTTTGGCCGCTCATATTACAATATGCATTGCGGGTTTCCGACCGATTTGATTCAATCTGTGGAACGCGTCGATTCGTCAGATGTTTGTTTCCGGCGTAGCCATCTTAGAGACGTAATTCTCACGGATTATTTAAGGGTCTGGAGAACGCAGATCGAGGCTTTTTCCGATCAAGCCGCAGCCAGGTTTTTTCCGATCAAGCCGCAGCCAGGCTTCTTCCATCCAGCCGCAGTGAAGGTTTCTTCCTACCAATGCGCAGTGAAGGTTTCTTCCTACCAATGGCCGCAGGCAGTAGTTTTTTTATCGGAGAGCCAAGTCAAGTACGAGGCTTTGTTTAAAAGTGAAGCCGTAGTGGGCTTTTTTTAAGTAGCCGTAATAGGCTCTCCTCATCATGAAGCCGTACTGTTAAATTAGTGATGGAGTGTGTAATAACGGTTTTAGTGCTCAACTCAATGCCTAAAAAGCACGTAGGAAAATCGTAAGTCACCAGATTATACATCAGTAGACCTATTTTCCCGCAGATAAGTGTTTTAAAAAATCGATTTGAACTGATAATACGTGAAGAGAACCTCACGAATCTGCAATAACGGGTGTAGCAAAGTTTTAAAAGTAAACTGCCTGATTTAAGAACTTTATTTAGTAATAACTAAATAAGAACTACCTATTAGGCTAAGGTTTTTTTTGTAATACCAGAACCGCAAAAGTTAGAACTTTTAAGTTAATCAGTGATAAATTTTTTTTGTTTGATGTTTAAAGCTAGTGTTTCACTGTACACCTATCTTACTTTTCAGGACAAAAGGGTTGTACTATATAAAAACTTTTCCTTAACAACTGCATAACCCTTCAGTATTTTTTCATTTTTTTAGCTGAAGTTAGATCCTTTCTATTTTAAAATGAATGGTGTCCAAAAATTAGTACAACCAAAATTTTTTAACAACGATAGAGACTAATTCCAAAAAAACGTACAAAAACTATCTCTTACCCATATTACTCTACCAAGAAAAACTGAGCTAGTGTTTGTTTAATTTCTTTAGTTCTTTTAAAATCTGTATTCACACAATCCATTCTCAGAAATTAAAAAGGGGCTGCAAAAAGTGCGCCTCAATATGCGGGTAAAGTTAACACGCCACAATACCTTTAGCATCCCAAAAAACTGACGCCATCCAGCCGACAGAATTGCCTTCGCTTTCTTTGGGATCGGTTCACCAGATTTTTTTCCACTGTTTGGATTGTTGTTTTGACTCTGGAGTATAGTGATGAACCCAGGTTTCGTCTATTGTCACAAACCTGTTAAGAAAATCTTGCGGATCAGCCTCAAACATCGCCTCAACAGTCGCGAGAAATCGTGAATCGAATTCGTTTTTGTTCAACTGAAAGCAATCTGGTGACACACCTTTAGAAAATCCGAGAGGCAATGATGTGTTGTGTTCGTTCATACGAGATGCCTATAGTGTCTTCAATCTCCCTGATAGTTAATCTACGATCTTCTTATATGAGATCACACACTTTGCCGATGTTTTCTTCAGTCGTAGACATCGTGGGCCGGCCGGAGCGGAGTCATCTTTGATGCTCTCTCGTCCACGTTTAAATTCTGCAACCTATTTTTTCACAGTGGTATATGACGAAGCAGATTCCCCTAGTGTTCTTTTGATATCATCGTGGATCTCCTTTGGTGTTAATCTTTTTTTAAACAGGTACTTGACAACCGGACATTGTTCACTTTTTTTCATTTTTCCAAAAACGATGCACTTGGTCTCACTAAACTCATTCTAACCAAAAAATCACAAATTCTACAGCAACAAAATTTTACACTGTGACAGCCAAAAAAAATATGAACTTATTGAGGGTACTACAATAAAAAAATATTATAATTATTATTGGTGAGGTGGCCAACTTTTCAATTAATCCTCGTGAATCTGTGGTGTTTAATTTTAATGTGACGTTTACTCTTGTGTATTCTAGTATTTACTTTTACTTGAGCAGCACCAACTACCCTAAACTGATTAGATAAATGTTCACCCCCAACTTAAAACCAAAACCCTGTACATTTTACCTTCATTCTTATCTCTTTTTTATATTGATTTCAATCTTACACGCACCATAAATTATATACTAAAGTAATAATGGTCAACACATGTAGTATAAGCAGCCTGTAATACAAATTACAAAAAAACCTGTGACCTAGTAACGGGTCTTTTCCTTTTTAAGATTAGAAAAGAGTAACACCCAAATGCCCGTGGGTGGTGTAACAACTGTAAGATTGGACAATGTTAATACTATCGAATCGGAGACAACAACAAAAATTAATAACTGAAACTTAAAAATAAACTTTTTCTTGCAACTAAATATAATGAAAAAGGCAAATAATGTTTATTGGATATTTTTTAATAACATCCCAGTTCTCTCGAATTTCCACCGAGCCGCCAAGGAGGTTGTTTCGACCAAGCCACCAAGTAGGCTAATTTTCCATCGAGCCGCAGCGAGGCTTACTTCGACCGAGCCGCAGTAGAGGCTCATAGCAACAATTATGAGAGCTAAGTAAAGCACAAGTTTTTTTCTAACGTAAAGCCGTAGTGGGCTCTAAGTGTTTCCTACAAAGTGTGAAATCGGTTGTGTTCCATCGAAGGCCTAGAAGCTGAAATAAAAACCGTAAGTTACCAGAACATTCCTCAGTAGACTTATTCCCGAAGCAGTGCCTTAATAGCAATTTGAACTGACAAAAAAGTGAAAATCACGATTCTTCGCTTTCGGGGGTAGTCAGGTTTTAGAATTTAAATGTCTGATTTAGGGACTCTAATAATAATAACTACCTGTTAGGCTAGAATCCTTTGTAATCCTTAAAGACACAGAGGTTAGAACTTTTATTTTAAAATCATGAATAAATTTTCTTTTTGTTGATTAAAGCTAGTGTCTCACTGAATACCTATCTTACTTTTCAGGATAATGACGGCTGTACCAAACTGTTTTTTATTTTCAACAACTGTACACCCTTTCAGTATATTTTTTTCATTTTTTTAGCTGAAGTTAGATCCTTTCTATTTTAAAATGAATGGTGCCCAAAATTTGTACAGCTAAAGCTTTTTAAAAAATAGAAAATAATTCCAAAAAGACGTACAAAAATTATCTCTTACCCATATCTCTCTACCAAGGAAAACTGAGCTAGGGTTTGTTTAATTTCTTTAGTTCTTTTAAAATCATTAGTCACTCAATTCATTATCAGAAATTAAAGCGGGGCTGCAAGAAAATTGCGCTCAAGCGTGGGACAAACAACTTTCCACAGGGTACAAAATGACACCACAACGTGCGGGCAAGTTAATATGATACAAAATGGCACAGATTTTTTTATTTATTATATTAAGCTCGTTCTTTTATGTTTTATTAACATTTCCCGTCAACACTGCCAACTTTGGGTAATTTTTTATGATTTGCGACTACACCGTATTTAACGGCAATACGGTAAAAAATTATATTATGGAAAATTTTGCTGAATTTATCGATCCCCTTTCATTCTCCTCCCCCTGGAGCGCTATTGTCTAGATCAACGGATATAATAATTTTGTTTTTTTTGTCATCTAGGCGCGTTGGAAAGTGATAAAAAAATCTTAAAAACATTTACACTAGTTTCTTTTACCATCGATGTAACGTTAATACTTACTTTAAGATAGGAATGACATTAAACAATCAAGGGGATCTATCTATTATTATTCTAACGACATTCTTGAAGATATAAACAAGCTAAGAATTTTATCTAAGAATTTAACAACCTTGAATTGGAAGCTCCCAGGATCATAAAAACTCCAGAGGTAATATAGCCCCTCGTTCTGATCTTCGGGTGGGATTTGGTTCGGGGGCATCAACATGAGGAGGTCGCAATTTTGAAGCAGATTTTTGTAATACACGAGGTTTAAACTTGAAGTGCACCAAACCAGCAATTAAATAAGCCTCATGCCTCTGCCTCATGTACTCGCTCTCTACAAGGTCAGTTCATCGATTAGAACAGTAAGCTTCTCTTGTCGACACCATCGATCATTTACAGATATCCAAGTCCTGAAATTGCCATCCTGGGTGACTTTAACGTCCACAACATCAACTGGCTTAATTATTCAAATACGATCAACGAACAGCTGAAAATATTATTTCGAATTGGAAAGCAGTACACATCATAACAACTCTGTACAAAGCTCAAATTCGACTAACGATGGAATATTGATCTCATTTTTGGGGTTCTGTTCCCAAAGACAAACCCTGTACGTGTTAGATTCTATCCAGGAGAGAGCTGGCTGCGACTGGAGACACAGAACTCTCAGTGTATGCGAGGAATACATGTCGCGCTAATCTATCACATCTGTATGAGGTTTCGCTCTTTTATATGGAAAATAGCATCCCTTTGGAATAACGTGCACAGGGCGGATTATGTTGCCCACCGAGTTCAGAGTTTCGACACAAACGTGAATCGCTTTTTTTGCACACGCGTCGCTCCTATAATGATATCTGCAATATCTGGAGAAGAAGGAAGAGGCATTCATTTTCTATTCACTTCTAAGGCAGTAGAAAAAGTGGAAATGACTAGGAAGTACACCCTTGATGGGTTGACATTCTGAACTTCATAGCGAGAACAACGAGATTGAGCTAGGGTGTATGGGTTTAAACTTTAAAATTTACTAATTCTTAGCTGCCAAGATCGGCCACGATAAATTATACTTAAAATTTATACTAGTTTGTACACGTATGGTGATATTTATTTAGGTTAAGAATGTCGGCGCACACGTACAACAGACTCTGGGGTTTTACTTAATAATAATATAAGGAAAAGGAGGAGGCGAGATAGGGTAACTCTAAATATGTATAGTTGTAAGTCCTTTTGACAGTTTTCTATAAAAATATTTGCATGCAAATCGTCTATTTATTTCATATGCCGTTAAGTTGATCAGTGGGGATGAATTTATGCTTTAATCTTCATTACACTTTATACAAAATACAAGTTTAAACCCAAGCCCACGTATACTTTTTTTAACAAATTTTTCATCACCACCACATTCTCGGCAAACAAGACACTCAGCGATTCCCCAAAAAAAATGCAGCAAAATAAATAATACAATAAGTTTCATCACACGAAACATTCACTGACTGTCAATTTTTTCGCGGCTGTACTTGTACTCGTAGATTGAGTCTCAGACTCCGTTACTGTAGCTATAGAGGGACCTCGCTTATTCTTCAGACGAATATGTCGTTGATCTCTTTTTCCTTTGCAATCAGTGGAACGATGTTTCAACATTTTTAAAATTTGCGATTAAATACACTACTGTACACTTCGAAACACGATAGTCAACTCATGTTAGACTCTACTAATGGATGCAAAATTCTAACGACTTTATTTTCAAAAGAAACCGATTGACAAAAGAAATCCGAAACGCAGCTGCCGAGAACTGCGGCGTTGAGACAGGTGGGGCTTCGAATCCGACGCCTGGCCTCATCTGATGCTATAATTTTGCAATGAAATGGAAATTTTCTTAAAAAAAATTTTTTGAATAATTCTTAGAAGTATAGAGACTAAAAAACCGGTAAAAAAAAATCGAATTTTTGAAAATTTGAGGTGTATGTAACCCCTTAATAATATAAGGAAAAGGGGGAGGCGAGACAGGTAACTTTAAATATAGTATGTTATATATAAGTCCTTTTCACAGTTTTCTATAAAAATATTTTTTTAATATTATCATGTTATAGCAAATAAAACAGGACATGCCATACATTTAAAACCAGTAGATTAGTTTATCAAAATGTTACTCATATTAGCAATAATTAAGAATACATATTTAAATAATTAAATAATAAAAATTCCTTCTAAAACCGCTGTCTTTCAGTTTAAATTAAAGTTATTTGTTCGAACAAGAAACGATAAACCACATATAAAATTTAAATACGGTAAAATACGTTAACCGTGACGTCCATGACCGTGGCAGCGACGTGATTTAATAAAGAACATAACAAACAATATTAATAATTGTACTACTTTAAAACATTTTATGCCTAAACACCTCAATTCGGTTATTAAGTGAGGAAAAAGCAGATGCAAGCAGAATTAAATCAGTTTCGTGCTAGATTCCGAAGGAGTCAGTTCTCGAAATAAGCTCTCAAGAAGCCTGCAGGATGATCGGTGAAACGTCAGCATTACGCATTCAATTTCTCTTTTTCTGTTTAACACGTCATTTATATCAACTATTTTGCCCGTCAATCTAATATTATTACTTCTCTCTCTCTATCCGCTAGGGTATTTACCGGTTGTTTTGTTCTTGATATTTCGGGTCGGATTTCCGCTGTGTACATCAATATAGCTCTAATTGTGACCTTATCAAGTCAAGATACGATTTTAGTTCTTGGTTTTTAGTGTTCCGTACGGAACACTTATAAGATCACTTCGGTGTCTGTACGTCTGTCACCCCCGATTTTCTCCGAAACTATTTGACGTAGGAAGTTGAAATTTGGTACTAATATAGGAATTGATGGCCTCACCAACGGCGTATAGTTTTGAACGTTAAATTTGGACTTGAGGGATGAAATCGGAAGTGAAAAAAAAAATTTTACTAGGTCATCGAGTGGAGTGTCAAATGACAAAAATATACAGTGGCGTGCAAAAGTGTTCGGCCACTGACATTTTGTACTCTAATTTATTAAAAAAAAAGACTAATAATTTTTAATCATTATGAGATGTGAGTATGAGATATAGGAAACATAATATAGTAAAAGAATATTATTTATGTTTGTGGATATATTTATTATTATTATTATTCTTATATTTATATGTGCAAAAGTTTCCGGCCACTTTGTACTACAAGAAAAATTATTAGTCCATATGCTCTATAATAGACTTAAATTATATTTTTGTGTTAATGTTTTGTAGCCATACCCTTTGAAGCGATACAACGCTGTGGCATTGACTAAATTAATCGATTAATACAAACAGGTGAAATCTTATCCCATTTTTCCTTCAATGATTTGAATAATGCGGTTTTATTTGAATATGTATGTTTTCGAACTTGACGATCTAGCGTTTCCCATAAGTGTTCTATTGGGTTCAAGTCCGGTGATTGAGATGGCCAGCTTAGAACGCTCACGTTTGAAGCAGAAAACCACTGTTTTTAACAACTTGGATGTACGTTTGAGGTCATTATCCTGCTGAAATATCCAATTCTGCGGCAATGTTTCTTCAGCATATGATAAGAAATTGTTTTCTAAAATGTCCTTGTAAATATCAGCGTTCCTATGTCCGTTGAACTCGATCAATGGACTGACTCCTTGTGCAGAGAAAATTCCCCAAACCATCACACTTCCCCGTGTTTTACAGTAGGAATTTGGTACCGAACATCATTTCTCGTACCAATAGGACGTCGTACATGTTGTCTACCATTACTTCCAAAAATATTAAATTTAAGTGATCTTTGGCAACTTGTAATCGGGCCTTCTTATTCTTTTTACTGATTAATGGTTTTTTAATACCTATACGGCCAAAAACTCCCACATCATGTAGTCTTCGTGTCACAGTACTACGACTAACATTAGCTAGGTTTTCATCCTTTAGCTCGCGTGCAATTTCGGCAGCAGTTTTCTTGACATTCGCAGTTGATTTGCGTTTAATGATACGATCTACTTTTTTAGACGTTTTTCTTGGTCTTCAACTACGAGGACGACCTTGTAAACCAAATCCACAACGGCATTTTACAATAATATCGTTCACGGTGGATTTACCTATCGATAATAATGAAGCAATCTCACAAGAAGACTTTCCTTCTTTTGAAAATGTTATTGCTCTCTCACGAATTTGGATTTGCATATGCCGAGCCATGTTTATGCTCCCACGACCTTTTATTAACTAAATGTGAACATTCAACGCGCTATTATTCGTAAATATGTCTTTGAACGTCCTACTGCGTCAATGTATATTATGTGGCGGGAAACTTTTGCACATATAAATATAAGAATATTCACAAACATAAATAATATTCTTTTACTATATTATTTTGTTTCCTATATCTCATACTTACATCTCATGATGATTAAAAATCATAAGTTTTTTTTTTAATAAATTAGAGTACGAAATGTCACTGGCCGGAAACTTTTGCACGTCACTGTATATAATGTAAACTTGCGCACACTTTTCTTTGTATTATTTTTAAAAAATCGCGAAAAATCGCTGCCCCCTTTATCTCGAAAAGTACTGATCAAAGAATTTTGAAAAAAACTCTGGAATATCTCCACAGGGTGTACGAGGCTGGTTTGAAAAGTCCGTGCAAAGTCCGAGAGATGGCACCACCGACGCGTATCGAGGTCATGTTTAGTTAGTAGCATCTCTTGAATGAACGCACACCAAGTTTCAACCATATTGGTCTATTTCTTTGTGTTTGGCATTCGTGTGAATCAAGGAAGTCGAGTGATTTTCAAGAAATGGACGAAAAAGAATTTCGTGTGGTGATTAAACATTACTTTATGAAAGTCAAAACGCCTCAGGAGACTAAAGAGAAGCTTGATAAACATTATGGTGACTCTGCACCTTCGATTAGAACAGTTTATAAGTGGTTTCAAAATTTTCGGACTGGCCATATGGGCACAAGTGACGCTGAACGTTCTGGACGGCCTGTGGAGGTTACGACTCCAGAAATCATTGATCAAATCCAAGATATGGTGATGGATGACAGAAGAGTTAAGGTGCGTGAGATTGCTAGTGCTGTGGGCATCTCGACTGAACGGGTACATAATATTTTGCATAAACATTTGGACATGAGAAAGCTATCCGCAAGATGGGTGCCGCGATTGCTCATGCTTGACCAAAAACGGAATCGTGTGAAGTGTTGCAAGGATGGTTAGCAGCTGTTCCAGAAGAATCCGGAGAACTTTAAGCGTCGTTTCGTCACTGTGGATGAAACATGGATACATTACTATACTCCTGAGACCAAACAACAATCTAAACAATGGGTTACCAAAGGGGAATCTGCACCAAAAAAGGCGAAGACCGTTCCTTCGGCCGGAAAGGTTATGGCGACTGTCTTTTGGGATTCGCAAGGGATAATCCTCATCGCCTATCTGGAAAAGGGTAAAACTATTACAGGTGAATATTATTCATCGTTATTGGACCGTTTGAAAACCGAGCTGCAAGAAAAACGCCCGCGATTGGCCCACAAGAAAGTTCTTTTCCATCACGACAACACACCAGCACACACCTCAGCAGTTGTGGTCGCAAAATTAATGGAAATAGGATTTCAACTCGTTTCACAGACTTGGCTCCCTCGAACTACTATTTGTTCCCTAATTTGAAGAAATGGCTGGCGGGACAAAGATTTTATTCAAACGAGGAGGTGATTGCAGACACTAATGGATATTTTGCAGACTTGGACAAATCCTATTATTCGGAAGGGATCAACAAACTAGAACATCGTTGGGCGAAGTGTATAAGCCTAAAAGGAGACTATGTCGAAAAATAAAAAAGGTTTACCCCAAACACATAAGTAGTTTTTATTTTTGCACGGACTTTTCAAACCAGCCTCGTAGATTGAACGAAAATTATCATGAGAGCATTACCTTTAATAATTTATCTGGTATAAAATAAAAAACAAAAATTTCAAGGTCATCAGTTTTCAGTAAAGATCGGAAACAAACTTTGTTGAAAACTCATTTGGGGTGTGTTTTATGAAATCACTGATCATTTTATACCTCCGTAACAAAAATGTTTATTTTAAAAGCAATTAACATACAGAACACTAATTGCGCAAGTTCAACTCTCACTTGACCGTTTTTTTTTTGGTAAATTGCATCATTTAAGTATGAGTATTTAAAAAAGGGTTGCTTACTTATAAAGGATAAGTTTAACAAATAACGTCACATTTAGTAGGATTTGAGCGGTGGTACTCAAGTATTTAATGCTGAACATGGCGGTTTCTGAATTTATTGTACTTCAAAGAGTTCGTGCAGTTGTTTAGTACAAAACTTCGTTTTTAAATTGACGTCAAGATAGTAGCTGAGTATTCAGTAGTAAAGTGACATTTGTACTCTACATAAGGTGGGCCACAGTGAACGATAAATCGCCAAAAACTCGGTATTTTTAACAAAGGCGTACCCTATATCCTTCACAGAATTGAAGTAACAGGAACAACTAAGTCCTCTTCTAGTTGTACCCGATCGAAGGTTTTACTAAGTCAAAGAAACATAAGAATGTCAGTTTATTGGAGATATTTCATACATTCTTCGGTACTTTGCTTTATGATGAAAACGGCATCCGTGTGTAAAATCGAAGATGTTGATCTGCATCCCAGTTGTTCTTCTGCCAGTACAACGTTCTAGTTGATTTTGCTTGTATTTGTTTTTCTCCTTTGTTGTTGTACTTTTTATCTCCTTTTTTGAGCGTTCCTACTTGTCTAGCTTAATTTATAATCGATATAGGCCTGATACTTGCCCAATGTATGTTCACACCTAATCCAGACGCAGACGGTCAGACATTACAGTCGATTTAACCATTGATTTATTGCTTCGCTAAGCCCCTTTCACATGTTTTACAATAATAGTTTCTTTACACAACAAATACGAAATATACGAGGCTGGTTTGAAAAGTCCGTGCAAAGTCCGAGAGATGGCACCACCGGCGCGTATCGAGGTCATGTTTAGTTAGTAGCATCTCTTGAATGAACGCACACCAAGTTTCAGCCATATTGGTCTATTTCTTTGTGTTTGGCATTCGTGTGAATCAAGGAAGTCGAGTGATTTTCAAGAAATGGACCAAAAAGAATTTCGTATGGTGATTAAACATTACTTTATGAAAGGCAAAACGCCTCAGGAGAGTAAAGAGAAGCTTGATAAACATTATGGTGACTCATCATCTTCGATTAGAACAGTTTATAAGTGGTTTCAAAATTTTCGGACTGGCCATATGGGCACAAGTGACGCTGAACGTTCTGGACGGCCTGTGGAGGTTACGACTCCAGAAATCATTGATCAAATCCACGATATGGTGATGGATGACAAAAGAGTTAAGGTGCGTGAGATTGCTAGTGCTGTGGGCATCTCGACTGAACGGGTACATAATATTTTGCATAAACATTTGGACATGAGAAAGCTATCCGCAAGATGGGTGCCGCGATTGCTTACGCTTGACCAAAAACGGAATCGTGTGAAGTGTTGCAAGGATGGTTTGCAGCTGTTCCAGAAGAATCCGGAGTACTTTAAGCGTCGTTTCGTCACTGTGGATGAAACATGGATACATTACTATACTCCTGAGACCAAACAACAATCTAAACAATGGGTTACCAAGGGGGAATCTGCACCAAAAAAGGCGAAGACCGTTCCTTCGGCCGGAAAGGTTATGGCGACTGTCTTTTGGGATTCGCAAGGGATAATCCTCATCGACTATCTGGAAAAGGGTAAAACTATTACAGGTGAATATTATTCATCGTTATTGGACCGTTTGAAAAACCGAGCTGCAAGAAAAACGCCCGCGATTGGCCCACAAGAAAGTTCGTTTCCATCACGACAACGCACCAGCACACACCTCAGCAGTTGTGGTCGCAAAATTAATGGAAATAGGATTCCAACTCGATTCACATCCCCCCTATTCTCCAGATTTGGCTACCTCGGACTACTATTTGTTCCCCAATTTGAAGAAATGGCTGGCGGGACAAAGATTTTATTCAAACGAGGAAGTGATTGCAGACACTAATGGATATTTTGCAGACTTGGACAAATCCTATTATTCGGAAGGGATCAACAAACTAGAACATCGTTGGACGAAGTGTATAAGCCTAAAAGGAGACTATGTCGAAAAATAAAAAAGGTTTACCCCAAACACATAAGTAGTTTTTATTTTTGCACGGACTTTTCAAACCAGCCTCGTATGTCTACGATAATTATTATTAAAATACCTTTAAAATAGGATTTAGCAAAGAATATGTTCGCTTATAACGTGTATAAACCTTTGAACATCGGCTATTCATGCAAATATCCGCAGACAGGAATTAAGTCCAGCTTGTTACTCCTCGTACAACCCTTTTCAAGCAGTTTTTTATATGGATAACCTCATCCCTTTGAAACTGTTTCCTATCGAGTATAATTTAGGGCGATTCAAGACCAACGTGCATCGCTTTTTTCCCACACGCATCGCTCCTATAGCGTTTTAAAGGTTTTCCTGCAGCTCGTGTGCTAGCTCATGAAAAAAAACCTACCTAAGACAATCTGTTAGAAAATCCGCCTTGCGCTAATTAAAAAATCTGATTTCCAGTTATGGCAGGTGCTAACGACAGATGTATTAACAGGCCTCAGGTTGTTTAAGGGGTTACACCACCTTGAGATTTTCAAAAAATCGAATTATTTTTTTTTGGTAGATAAATTGTTTACAATTTTAAGAATATTTTAAACGTTTAACGATTTCAAAATTAAAATTATTTCCGAAGTTATAGCAATTAGAAGTGAGCGCGGAAGAGAGTCGGCTCGAAACTCAGGTAGTGATCGGACCGGCACGAGCAGTCAAAGCCTTGACAAAGGGTATTATTGTTCTTTTAGTCAGTAACAATAACTCCTTTGGGGAAGCTAAAGTCTATGGCTCCAAAAGTGCATTACAGTGACACAAAAATTGTTGAGATTGCATCTTATATTGCAGCTAGTATATTTAATGATGGATACATTAGTGTATCAGAAATGATACCACTATTAAACCTTGTAATTGGTTCAAGCGCGCTGCAATTTACCGAGAACTTGTATTCTCAACGAATATCTATAGCCAATATGAGAGCCCAACAGGGGACTAAAGAGGCCAGGAGATTGAAAAGAGCTGCTCAAAAGGGGTCGGAAGACATCGCGGCAACAATGGAAGACCTCAAGTACGGTCCAGGATGCGCAGATTGAAGGTAATTTTAAAAAATATTTGGTTTTAAGACACTGACGCCGTACTGTTTCTTCTTTGCGTTTTTTTTCGAAACTACTTTTTTCAAACTGGTGTACAAGATATCTTAAGATCTACTTAACCGATTTTGTTAAAATTTATAACACTTATTCTTTATAATATTATCTAAGATGTAGCATAGGATTTTTTTTAATTGGGTGCCACGTTATAAATTTTTTAAACTTAAAATTTTGATAAAAATCAGAGTTTTTTTTTCAAATAGCTGTCATTTCTACAAAACAATTTTAAAAAAATTTTTCCTATGCTACATCTTAGCTATTACCTATCTAAATAAGAAAAAAAGTATTTTTTATTTTTCAGACGATGCCTGACAAAGAAAATAAGTACACCATCAGCAAGGATTTTCAAAAGAGGGTCCTACTTGATGGCTCATATCTCCGTCATTTTTTAATTTATTTTATTCGTTATTATTTCAAATTATTCATAAAACTACTCTGTATATGTGTAAAAGAAAAAATTTATATATTTAATAGCTGCGTCAAAATTTTTTTTTATTTTTATACCTATTTTTCCGAGCGCCAAGGTGATGTAACCCTTTAAGATTTAAGTTTATTATCTCTTGCGAAATAGTCGACATAATTTGGCTTTCTATTAGTCCCTTACGCTGTATCCTACGTAGACGAGAGACTGCGGGCAAACCGCCTAAAGCAGAGTCAAAACAACACAACAATGTGTTTTTTCACTATAATCGGTATTATTTGTGTTATTTCGATTCTCACCGTGCAATGATTATACTTCATGTACGTTAGTAATATTAAATAAAAAGTTGATTAGAAACTGCAGTGTTTACTTTTACGAAAAGTAGATCTAGTTGGTTGATTTGAGAACTTGTTTTCTCCACAATTTTGCTAGCTAAATTTGCAATTTGCAAGACTTGTTTGCATGAAGCCAAAGCATACAGCCTTAATTTTGTATAAAGGAAATTAAAGTCTAAATTGGAATATACGCAAACGTGTCAATAAGTTTTACGAAACAAAAAAAAAACGGTCAAGTGCAAGTTGCACATGTGCAATTAGTGTTCCGTACCGTCACTGCCTTTAAAACAAAATAAAATCCTTACTTAGGCTAAGTTAATTAGGTCCCTGACATTTTAAGATCCAATATGTATTTTCACGTGTTATCTTAGTCAATAATATATAATAGTTATAGCATCTTAGCTATCTAATAGCCAATAAATCAATTTAGCTCAGTCTAGAATCTAGTAATAAAAGTGTAAAACAAATATTTACTACCCAAATATTTGTTTAATTATAAACAAATAAAATAAAATTATTTTCACTCGGTACCTAATATTTAAAGCAGTAGCTATCATTCAGTTCAATTCACAACTTTTCAACGAAATAAACCTTCACCATTTTGGCATGCAACTAGCCTTTTTAGTGTTCCGTACGGAACACATAAGATGACTTCGGTGTCTGTCTGTCTGTCACACTCGATTTTCTCCGAAACTATTTGTCATAGAAAGTTGAAATTTGGTAATAATATAGGAATTGATGGCCTCATCAGAGCCGTGTGGCTCTGAAAGTTAAATTTTGACTTAAGGGGTTAGTTTTGGGGGGTGAAATCGGAAGTGAAAAAAAAATTTTTTTACTAGGTTATCGAGTGTGGTATCAAATGAAAGCTTGTGAAAATACGAGTAATATATATATATATATATATATATATATATATATATATATATATATATATAATGTAATACTTGGGCTCACTTTTCTTTGTATTATTTTTAAAAAATCACGAAAAATCGCTGCCCCCCACATTATCTCGAAAAGTACTGATCAAAAAATTTTGAAAAAATTCTGGAATATTCTCCACGGGGTGTAGATTGAACGAAAATTTTCACGAGTGCATTATTTTTAATAATTTATTTGGTATATAAAAAAACAAAAATTTCAAGGTCATCAGTATTCAGTAAAGATTGGAAATAAACTTTGTTGAAAACTCCTTTCGCGTGTGTTTTGTGAATTCACTGATCCTTTTATACCACCGTAACAATTTTTTTTATTTTAAAAGCAATCAATATACGGAACACTAATTGTGCAAGTTCAACTTGCACTTGACCGATTTTTTTTTTATATCAGCTAAATTATCAAACGTAATGCACTCGTGATAATTTTCGCTCATTCTGCACTTTATGGAGACTAGTTGAGAACTTTTTCAAATTTTTTTTTTGATCAGTACTTTTCGAGATAGGGTCGGTGGACAGGGGTCTTTGGCTATTCGTTTAAAAATAATACAAAGAAAAGTGTGCGGAAGTATTACATCATATATATTTTTGCACCCCACACCCCACTCGATGACCTGGTACATCTTTTTTTTCACTTCCCATTACACCCCTCAAAACTCAAACTTAAGATAAAATTTGACTTTCAAAACTACAGCGCCCTGATTGGACCAACAATTCCTATATTTGCGTCAAATTTCAACTTTCTATGTCAAATAGTTTCAGACAAATCGGGTTTAACAGATAGGCGGATAGACAGACACCGAAATGAACCCATAAGGGTTCAGTATGAAACATTAAAATAATCTATATAAATTATAATAACCGATCAAGTGCAAGTTGAACTTGCGCAATTAGTGTTCCGTAAGTTGATTGCTTTCAAAATAAAAAATGTTGTAATGGAAGTATAAAATGATCAGTAACTTCACAAAACACACCCCAAATGAGTTTTCAACAAAGTTTATTTCCAATCTTTACTGAAAATTAATGACCTTGAAATTTCTGTTTTTTTTTTTAATATACCAGATAAATTATTACAGGTAATGCACGCGTGATAATTTTCGGTCAATCTACACCCCGTGGAGAATATTCCAGAATTTTTTCAAAATTTTTTGATAAGTACTTTTCGAGATAAGGCGGGTGGACAGCGATTTTTCAAAAATAATACAAAGAAAAGTGCGCGCAAGTATTACATTATATATATATATATATATATATATATATATATATATATATATATATATATATATATATATATATATATATATATGGGTAATTCTCTGTCAACCGGACCCCCCCTCCTGCTCATTACAGGTTTTGAGATAAAATGGTCAGTGGGGGCTCAAAATTTTCGTTGAGATGTCTACTTTTTAATGCCGTATGCTACTTTTGAAAATTCAAGATGTCCGAAGCAATATGGCGGCTAAAAGGGGAAGAGCACCCAAAAAAAACGTAAAATTCCGATATTACTGACTTGTAAAAATGAGTTATAACCGCTTAAAAATGTTCTGTAGGGGCTCAAAATTTTCGTTGAGATGTCTACTTTTTAATGCCGTAGGCTACTTTTGAAAATTCAAGATGTCCGAAGCAATATGGCGGCTAAAAGGGGAAGAGCACCCAAAAAAAACGTAAAATTCCGATATTACTGACTTGTAAAAATGAGTTATAACCGCTTAAAAATGTTCTGTAGGGGCTCAAAATTTTCGTTGAGATGTCTACTTTTTAATGCCGTATGCTACTTTTGAAAATTCAAGATGTCCGAAGCAATATGGCGGCTACAAGGGGAAGAGCACTCAAAAAATACGAAAATTGCAATATTACTAACTTGTAAAAATGAGTTATAAGGGGCGTAAAAGTGTACTATAAGTGCTCAAAATTTCCAATTAAACCTCTATTTAACAGTGGAATTTATTGAGGAAATTGTTATTTAAAAATGAAATACTGATTTCATCAATTTTTTAAATGTAATAATAACATAATCAAGGCGTGTAAAAGGCCAAGTTCTATCAAAGCCTAAAGCATCAAATTCCCAAATAATAAAAACTTTACATTGAACATAGCGATAAATATCAATACCAAACCTAACATTGCCTAATGCATCAAACCACAAACCTAACATAGCCTAATCCATCCAACCCCAAACCTAACATAGCCATTTGATTTTTTTTAAGCATATAATTATTTAGTATAATATCAAAGTAAATCAATATAGTTTTATTCATAAAATTAATATTAGTTATAATATTATTTTATTTATTTAGTTATTTACTAACTATTTAATTTAAATAGTTATAATACTATTAGTATTTATATATACTACTACCCTCGTTGCCTCGTATTTTTTATTAATTTTAACTAAATGCAAGTTATTTTCGTGCCAGATTTCGCTTTTGAATATCTTTTCATGAATATTTCGGTACTAGATGCTACCTCAAAGGAATGGTTACTTAGAATTCCTGTTACTTGCGAAACGTTCTCAAAACGTTTATTTAATTTTCTCCTCATTTTCTCATGATATACTTTATTATAAGAATAAATTTTCAAATCTTTGAAATGTATTAGTGCCCATTTAAGAATCGCTTCAAAAGTTAAAATTGACTCTGTGGGCTACAAGCCTCTCTTTTAAAAAATGCACCAATCCCATCAAACGCACTTTTGCCATGGGCAGTGGTGCTAAAATGCCATTCAACGTTAAAATCAATTTTATGGTTTATTAAATTTGTCATTTGAAATCTATTTTTGAAGTGTTGCTTCGCTCCATCGTAAGATATACAATCTTTTTTAAGTTAGGTACTTTTTTCTTAATTTCTGGTATTAATTTACCTTGAAACCGCATAAACAGCGGCCGTATCATGTTTTAAACTATCCGATAAGAATACGCAGCTCGTATTTGCAACTTATCATATTTTTTTTGTAATAATAAATAACTGGAAACACAGTAACTTGGTCGTTATTAAAATGGAAAGCTTGTGCAGCATGTTGAGCATGGTAGGCATAGTTCTGAGAGAAGTCAAACATGACCAGAACTTCGTCTTTCTTAAGATTTTCTTTTTTCTCAGAGATAAATGTTGACTGCTGTTTCGTTATAAAATAATGCGGCTTCAGAACTTTTAGCCTGTAACAAAAGTCATCGACAAAGTCTTCAGTGGACTTTAGTAATGTTTCCATTGTAGATCTGTCGGTACCAGTCCATGAACTGTATTGTAGTTCATAAATTTGATGTTTTTCCAATAAATTATTTAAAAATACTGAGAAGTTTTCAATAGTTGGGCATTTTTCACCTTCATTAAGATGACATTCATTTTTTGGATTCTTACAAGTAATTCGTTTTAAGCAATCTTTATAATCGGTAATTGGTTCTTCCAAGTCTTCTGTCAATTTTTTTAAATTTAATGCCTGTATCATGAGTTTGATATTTTGATGAATCGTGCACACGCAAACAATGTGGGTACCAATTGCTCCAGCTAATAAACAATTTTTTGGTTTCAGTTTTGCAAAAGTCGAAAATCCCACTGTTAAATTAAAGAAATCTTTTTTTTTCTTGAAAATTGTTGAAAGTTCATTTCGATAAAATTAAATAATGAAAAAGCTATTTATAATGATTTATAATTATAATAAAAGAAGTAATATGAATAGTTTAGTTAACTAGAAATTACCATTTTTTTCGTAATTTTTTACACCTTTACATTAATATTTTTAACATCCCATTCGAAAGATAATGCTTTTATCTACCTAATAATCATGCTATGTTAGGTTTGGAGTTTGATACATTAATCTATGTTAGGTTTGTGGTTTGATGAATTAGGTAATGTTAGGTTTAGCATTGATGTTTTTTGCTATGTTCGATGTAAAGTTTTTCTTATTTGGGAATTTGATGCTTTAGGCTTTGTTTGGATTGGGCCTTTTACATGACTTTATTATGTTATTATTACATTTAAAAAATTGATGAAATCAATATTTCTTTTTTAAATAACAATTTTCTCAATAAATTCCACTGTTAAATAGAGGTTTAATTGGAAATTTTGAGCACTTATAGTACACTTTTACGCCCTTATAACTCATTTTTACACAAGTTAGTAATATTGCAATTTTCGTATTTTTTGAGTGCTCTTCCCCTTGTAGCCGCCATATTGCTTCGGACATCTTGAATTTTCAAAAGTAGCATACGGCATTAAAAAGTAGACATCTCAACGAACATTTTGAGCCCCTACTGACCATTTTATCTCAAAACCTGTAATGGGCAGGAGGGGGGGTCCGGTTGACAGAGAATTACCCATATATATATATATATATATATATATATATATATATATATATATATATATATATATATATATATATATACATATATATACATATATATATATATATATATATATATATATATATATATATATATATATATTTTACAAGCTTCCATTTGGCACCACACTCGATTACCTAGTAAAAAAATTTTTTTTTTCACTTCCGATTTCACCCCCCAAAACTAACCCCTTAAGTCAAAATTTAACTTTCAAAACTACACAGCTCTGATGAGGCCATAAATTCCTATATTATTATCAAATTTCAAATTTTTATGACAAATAATTTCGGAGAAAATCGGGTGTGACAGACAGACAGACACCGAAGTGATCTTATAAGTGTTCCGTACGGAACCCTAAAAAACTGGAAAAAACATACGGTAAGACTAGAAAATGTATCGACAAAAAAGAAAGGTCACTGTCATTATCAGGAACTTCAGTCAAATTAAACGTTGAGTATTGTCGGCAATCTCCTTCTCGTTTCTCTTGACTATCGTGATGGAAAAAAGCTGTTGTCAAATTAAGTCCAAGGTTTAATATAACTCATCCCCGAACAAGATCATACTAATATGAAATTAGTAGCCCAATATAGTGGTCTGAGGTTTGGAACTAGAAAATGGCCGTCCACTCCGATATACTAGGGATCCCACTTTTTTGTTAATTTTTTTTTTTGTAATTTTTGGTTGAAAGATGAAGAAGGTTTTTTGAATGATACTCTGTTGGGCGATGAATTTTTACTATGTGCATTGAAACTCGATAATTTGCTTATGATTTTACATGTTTCTGAGGTCGCTGATTACAGTAAAAATAGTCATTTTAGTGAAAGATTTTAAGCTATTGACCAATTTCAGTTATTTTTAGCTTTTTTTTATAGTTATTGTAATTTAATATTATTCATTTTTATATACCTCATATAACACATGGGCTGAAAAGTCCCGGGCCTAACACATAGATGGCGCTAGTTTTATTGCAGTGACCTTTTTTTTCAGTTAATACTAACCTTGAAAAGACAGCTGTTAAAATTTCATGATATTCTATTCATTAGTTTGTGAGTTAAGAGTGACGCTACTTTTGTTATTTTCAAAACAATGGATCAAAAACAATTTCGTGTTTTAATTTTACACTGCTTCTTGATGGGAAAAAATACCGTTCAAGCGAAGCAATGGCTTGAAAAGTGTTATGGGGACTCCGCTCCATCAGAAACAACAATAAAACGTTGGTTTGCTGACTTCAAACGTGGTCGTAGAGACACCGATGATGCAGAACGCAGTGGACGTCCAAATGAGGCGGTAACACTAGAAAACATCAAAAAAATCCATAAAATCGTTTTGAATGATCGAAAAGTGAAGTTGCGTGAGTTAGCTGACATCGTAAAGATATCAAAAGAACGTGTTGGCTTTATATTGCATGAGCATTTGACTACGAGAAAGCTCTGTTCAAAGTGGGTGCCGCGTTTGCTCACTGTTGATCAAAAACAAGAACGTGTTGATGATTCTGAGCAGTGTTTGGCCATGTTTTTAAACGTAACAAACCGGAATTTTTGCGTCGATATGTGACAATGGATGAAACATGGATCCATCACTTCACTCCGGAATCAAAACGATCGTCATCTGAGTGGACAGCAACTGGTGAACCTCGTCCAAAGCGCCCGAAAGCACAACAATCGGCTGGAAAGGTTATGGCCTCGGTATTTTGGGATGTGCGTGGTGTAATATTCATCGACTATCTTGAGAAAGGAAATACCATCAACAGTGAATATTATATAGCATTATTGGAGCGTTTGAAGGCCGAAATTGCAAAGAAATGACCGCATATGGCAAAGAAAAAAAATTTTGTTTCATCAAGACAACGCACCGTGTCACAAGTCAATCAAAACAATGGCAAAACTACATGAATTGAACTTCGAATTGCTCCCACATCCACCGTGTTCGCCAGATTTGGCTCCCAGCGACTACTGGCTGTTCGCAGACCTGAAAAAAAATGCTCGCCGGTAAGAAATTTCGCACGAATGAAGAGGTTATCGCTGAAACTGAGGCCTATTTTGAGGCAAAAGATAAATCGTTCTACAAAAGTGGTATTGAAATGTTAGAGCGGCGCTGGAATGATTGCGTTGCTCTTGATGGAGATTACGTTGATGAATAAAGCTAATTTTGAACCAAAAAAACCGTGTTTTCTTTGTTAGGCCCGGGACTTTTCAGCCCATGTGTTAAGTAGATTATTATCTCCAATAATTCTCACTTGATAAATTTCAATTGAAAACAAAGAAATAAAATTTTTAAATAAACTGAAAATTGGCCATTTATTGAAAATTAGTTTAATTTTTGACAAAATTATTATAGTATCCATTATTAAGTACTTAAATAACAGAGGAAAATAACCAAAATTGGCCAATAACTTAAAATCATTAACACTTTTGCAAAAATGACTATTTTTACAGCAATTAGCGACCTCAGAAACATATATTACCATAAGCAAATTATCGTGATTTCAATGTACACAGTAAAAAGTTCATTGCCCAAAAGAGTATTAATTAAAAAAAAAGAAACCTTCTTTATCTTTCAGCTAAATTTACAAAAAAAAAATAAAATTTAACAAAAAAAATGCAGGTGCCAGTAAAAGCGCTGTGTCTGACGAGTATTTTTTAAAAAAAAAAAAAAAATTAATGCGACAGCTTAAAATTTGAAAGGCAACTGGAATTTTGACTTCGTCTCACTGTGCGCAATATCGGCAAGTAACATTATCAGCCCGTACTTTTTGATAATGACAGATGTCCTCTAAGAACCGTTAATTTGTAGCGATATCACACGTATCTTACAAAATTTTAATGTTTATAATCAGGCAACATCACCATTTAAAAAAAAAACCGGTCAAGTGCAAGTTGAACTTGCACAATTAGTGTTCCGTACGTTGATTGTTTTTGAAATAAAAAGTTTTGTTAGGGTGGTATAAAATGATTAGTGACTTCACAAAACACACCCCAAATGAGTTTTCAACAAAGTTTGTTTCCAATCTTTACTGAAAACTGGTGACCTTGAAATATTGTTTTTTTTTTTTTATACCAGATAAATTATTAAAGGTAATGATAATTTTCGTTCAATCTATACCCCGTGGAGAATATTCCAGGGTTTTTTCAAAATTTTTTGATCAGTACTTTTCGAGATAAGGTATAGACAAGGCGAAATCGGCGCCATCGTTGGAAAAAATTTTCTAATTGAATTTTTTTTCATAACCTTCTCCAGGAGATGCCCCTGAAAGAGGATCAACATGTTGCCGGGCGGTAACCTGGTCCGAATTTGTTTAAACAAATTTTTTTTAAACAAAGTCCAAAAATTGAAATTTTCGCCCCGGAACAAGTTTTTTTTAGGTAAATTGGACCATTTTGAACAAAAAATGTCTCTTGTGAATTTTCTCTAAAATGCGCCGTTTTCGAGATATCGGCGATTTTAGGTGCGAGAAAACGCGAAAATGGCCACTTTCACATCCCAATATCGGGGTCAAAAATTAAAATTTTCAATGTTGCCAAGTGTCCAAATTAAAGTTTGAGATCTCCTCTACAAATTACCGTAGGAAATATTGCAATATCTTTATTTTTAAACATTGTTTTTTAACAGTTAACAAATTGCGTTCGAGCGCCCGCGGCCGCATCGAAACTGTATACATAGATATATACGCAACGCCCGTACGTAGGCGCGAATATATTTATTCAAAACTGTGATACAAAAATTCCAAAAAATATTAAAACTTTAATGATGAATACAAATAATAAGTTTCAATTGGTTCAATATTTATCTAATAATGCTGTAAATTACGTTGCATTAAGTCACACTCAACAATTAATAATATCAGGTGGATTCTATAACATTGAAAAGTGCTATTGTATACAGGGAAATAATATACATGAAATTATTGAGTTAGAAAACAATCACTTAGAGGCTGATACAAGGATATTTTGTCATGCTCGATATGTTACCTTATAATTCTGAAATAATAATTCATTCCGTTGATACCGACGTTTTTATATTAGCAATTCATTATTGGAGCTTTTTCAAATTAATTGGTTGTACAGGATTGTATTTTAAAGTAGTTGGTCAGAAGCCAAGATTATTGTCTTGTAATGTAGCTGCTGAATATTTAACTAGTCAAGTTTGTCAAGTTTTGCCTGCTTTACATGCGTTTACAGGCTGTGATACTACTAGTAAAGTAGGTACTAAAAATAAAGCTTTAGATTTAGTCTTTGATTTAGATACTCAAAATGCATTAACCCCACTTGGTACTGGCTTACAATTAAATGCCATGGAATTCAATGCATTAGAAAAATTGTATTTGAAAATTTTGAATAAAGCTGGAGAAACAGCAGATAATGCTAGACAAATAATTTTAGAACGTTCTTGTGGGATGGGTATTAATTTTGGAAAAATTCCATGTACATCCGATGCTTTAAAATTGCACATTTCACGAGCTTCACTACAAACGTACATATGGAAAATGTCATTGTATTCTCGGTATCGACATTTAGATGCAACAGAATTTGGTTACACTATAGAAACAGGTGAATTGTTACCCAAATTCATGTTAAAAAATTCGATACCAGATTCGTTAATTAGGCAATGTAAATGTACAAAAAAATTGTAAAAACTAATGCATGTAATTGCAAAAGCAACAACGTAAGTTGTATACTCATGTGTGGGTGTAATTTAAATATTTGCGAAAATTCTATTAAATATATATAAGTTATATTTCATAAAATTGTTTTAATTCTTCTACCATCCTAATCGAATATTGAATTTTTATTTATATTCATTTGTTATAATAATTAAATTTGATATAACAATTACTCTTTAATAAATAAATATTTTTTTACATACTTTTCAAATATATTAATTTTAATAAGAAATCAAGAAACAAAGCTTTATAGAGCATCGCAGTGCGTAGACAGTTCCGTGCGCCTACGTACGGGCGTTGCGTATATATCTATGTATACAGTTTCGATGCAGCCGCGGGCGCTCGAACGCAATTTGTTAACTGTTCAAAAACAATATTTAAAAATGAAGATATTGCAATATTTCCTACGGTAATTTGTAGAGGAGATCTCAAACTTTAATTTGGACACTTGGCAACATTGAAAATTTTAATTTTTGACCCCGATATTGGGATGTGAAAGTGGCCATTTTCGCGTTTTCTCGCACCTAAAATCGCCGATATCTCGAAAACGGCGCATTTTAGAGAAAATTCACAAGAGACATTTTTTTGTTCAAAATGGTCCAATTTACCTAAAAAAACTTGTTCCGGGGCGAAAATTTCAATTTTTGGACTTTGTTTAAAAAAAATTTGTTTAAACAAATTCGGACCAGGTTACCGCCCGGCAACATGTTGATCCTCTTTCAGGGGCATCTCCTGGAGAAGGTTATGAAAAAAAATTCAATTAGAAAATTTTTTTCCAACGATGGCGCCGATTTCGCCTTGTCTAGTAGGGGACAGCGATTTTTTTCACGATTTTTTAAAAGTAATACGAAGAAAAGTGTGCGCAAGTATTACATTATATATATATTTTTTACTCGTGTTTTCACAAGCTTTCATTTGACACCACACTCGATGACCTAGTAAAAAAATTTTTTTTTCACTTCCGATTTCACCCCTCCAAACGAATCCCTTAAGTCAAAATTTATGTTACGGTGATATAAAATGATCAGTGACTTCACAAAACACACCCCAAATAAGTTTTCAACAAAGTTTATTCCAATCTTTACTAAAAATTGATGACCTTGAAATTTCTGTTTTTTTTATATAACAGATAAATTATTACAGGTAATGCACTCGTGATAATTTTCGTTCAATCTACACCCCGTGGAGAATATTCCAGAATTTTTTCAAAATTTTTTGATAAGTACTTTCCGAGATAAGGCGGGTGGACAGCGATTTTTTAAAAATAATACAAAGAAAAGTGAGCGCAAGTATTACATTATATATATATTTTTTACTCGTGTTTTCACAAGCTTTCATTTGACACCACACTCGATTACCTAGTAAATTTTTTTTTTTTTCATTTCCGATTTCACCCCCCAAAACTAACCCCTTAAGTCAAAATTTAATTTTCAAAACTACATGGCTCTGATGAGGCCATCAATTCCTATATTGCTACCAAATTTCAACTTTCTATGACAAGTAGTTTCGGAGAAAATCGGGTGTGACAGACGGACAGACAGACGGACAGACACCGAAGTGATCTTATAAGTGTTCCGTACGGAACACTAAAAACATCATTTATCTAAGGAATTTCTTGTCCATTTCGCTCAATAAAATAAAACAAATGCTTGCTAAAATAATTTTCTCAGCGTGTGGCAATCGACGAGAGAAGCACCATTGTACTAATTTTGAACGAGAATCTTGTGCGTTGTTTTTGTTGGCGAAATCGACACTTTGGTTATTATTTACGGCATTTAAGTAGTTTGTGTTTTTACTATAATTAGTGTAACATTTCATTTAACTGTACGACAAACAATTTAGGAATAAAATATGCAATAATTACGAGACTTTAAGAATTTTTAGGTATTGTCATATTTTTTAATATTATCCAACTAGGATATAGAATCGTTAAAAAGCCTCCTCGTGGTACATCCTGGACAGCGCCAATACGTGAACTAAAGGAACTAGCACATGCTGGCGACAGGGCAACTCTTAGAATCTCCTGGTCACTGAAACATGGCAATGGCTGATCAAGATATTCATGCAAACGGACCTTCTCAGGATCAAATTACTAGAAGACTTGGACCCTGTTCGAGTTTGCCAGTTAAATATGTTAGTATTGTAATGTTTCCTGCCATACGCTAAATATACAAATATATATATACATATATATATATATATATATATATATATATATATATATATATATATATATATATATATATATATATATATATTCTTTTGACTCTAAATTCGAATAGAAAAATCTCAGAATAAAATACACTACTTTAAGAGACCCCTCGGAGATCAACTATAACAACATACCCATTTTACGCCGTCTTCCACTACCCTTAAACATCCCTTTTTGATTCCCGACGGTGGAAAATATATTTGGCTTGTTTGCATGTTTGAAGGCTATTAGGGTTTTCGTTTAATATTCAAGGAATGTTAGTAGTTGTTTTGTTTGTTCTTACTCTTTCCGACTCCGTAAACTTTTTGATAACATAATAAGGGTTGGAAAAAGGAAAAAATAGAAGATAATCTAAATTTGTATCTAAAAAGAAAATTGAATTATATTAAGAGTTTGTTGTAAATTCACTATTCCTTTCTTTTTTTTAGGTTTTTCTAATAATTTACTTTCCTCCGTTTAGTGTTGTATTTGGGGAAAAAATTATTTTCGAGATTTTTGTTATTCCTAACGTTTTAAGATTCGCAATTCCCGTCAGTTCTGCCGGTTAGTGCGCAATGAATACTTTTCGAGTCGAAAATGAATCCATAGTTTTAACGCAATATCACTTCTGGAAAAGGCGATGGAAGAATGTTTATTTTTTTTCAGTTTTTCTTGCACCACGGCAATGCAACGATCGTTCTGTCATCCCCTACCCACCTTATTCACCTGATCTAACACCCGGTGACTTCGGGCTGTCTCTCCATATGATGATGAAGTTAAAGGGTCGCTGCTTCGAGGTGGTAGAGGAAATATACCGCGAATTGCAGAACGCGTTGAAGGCACTGACAGCATCTATGTACTTTCTAAAAAACATTCGACCAGTACAAAAATGTTGGGACCCCATTTGGGTGCAGAGGTACCATTTCGTATGTGACAAGGGTTACGAAGCCTAAAAGTAACTACTTCAAATATTATAGCGTTAGTCCGAGAAGTTTTAGATCTCGCCACATTTTTTCAGTCGGTCAATACTCAAATTTTTGACTGGCTTCGGTTTCCACACACATTTTCCCATTTCCACAAACTTTACAATATCTCCAAGAATTACTTAGGAAGAATGACTCTGAGGAGGAAATTATTCATGAATATTTTTTGTATGGAACAAAATTATTTGTTATGCTGACGATACGGCGGTTATGGCTGATAACTTAAAGGGTCTACAATATCTTATGACAAAAATAAACGTAGGCAGTAATCGATACGGCCTCGAACTTACTATCAGCAAAACAAAGTACATGGTAATCAGCAAGTCTCCGGTTCCTGCTACCTTGTTGATGGTTAACAAACAACAAGTACAAAGAACTCCACAATATTCATATCTAGGTACATGAACGAACAATGGGATCATTCGCAGGAAATTCGTTGCCGTACCGAAAAAGCTAGGGCAGTGTTCCTCACAATGACATCACTTTTCAAAAGCTCAGCAATAAAATTGAGCACGAAAATAAGACTTCTAAGATTTTATGTCTTCAGTGTTCTTTTTTTCTGGTGTGGAATCTTGGACGCTGACTGAGGCCACTTCTAAAAAAACGTGAGGCATTTGAATTATGGTTATATCGCAGAATTTTGAAAATTTCTTATACTGACCATATTACCAACGAGGATGTCTTACGTTACATGAACAAGAAACTGAAAATTATGGAAACTGTTAAAGTAGGAAAATTGGAGTATTTAGAACACATAATCCCCACATATATGGATTACTACAGCAAATACTCCAAGGAAAGGTATTTGGAAAAAGGGGACCAGGACGCAGACGCATTTCCTGGCTAAACAATCTGCGAAATTGGTTCTCAACAAATACTACCGGTCTTTTCAGAACTGCAGTGGATAAAGTAATAATAGCCAGAATGATTGCCAACATTCGAACCGAATAGGCACTTTAAGAAGAAGACGACATGTATGAAGAAAGTTTTTTTATTTTTCGGTAAAAAATCACGTAAAAAATCGTTTATAAAAAAAAAGTTCAAAACGAATCCGTACGTATTTCGCTAGATAATGTAATTTTGAAGGTACAGTTAAAATTTCAAATAATTGGGTGATAATTTGAAGAAGTTATGTTTCCGACCAGTTTGAAAAATGTAGTTTTGAGAAAAACGTGTCTTAAAGTTTATATAAATTTTCTAGATACTTCTAATCTCCGGTGCCTGCGCCTTCTAAATTGATGTTTTGTTGATACATTCTAGATGAACTTAAATTACGTACATAAATAGATTTCTTTAACATTCAAAAAAGATACAGTCATTTAAGCAGCGCGAAGCATAAAGACTCCCGAAGAGTTTGGAGAGCGCTGCGAGATAATTCCGCGCACTTGATAAAATACACACTTATAACCTTCTTACCCTCATAAAATCCTTTATACCTTATTTCTAAGTCCCTAAAGCATCATTTAAGCGAAAAAAAAAAATGTTTTTTTTTTTCAAATTTCTAGAGTGGCATTACCGTTAATTAATTACCATTAATGGACTGTATAATGGCTTCGAGGTCCTTGAAGTCCAGAAATCAGAAAGTTATGTTACTTTGTCATCATTTCGGGAAATAGTATGTACAATGGAATGTCAAATATCAGCTGTCGCACATACAGGTATTTGAACGATTTACGCGGCCAAAAGTCAAAAAATCAAAACACAAAATATTGCCAGGTAACCGCCTACCAGAGACAGAGGACCCTTCTGAGAACAAAAGACAACCGCTTTCAACCCCACCCGTGCAGTCTTACCTGTTTTATGTCAGTCTGAATTTGATCCTGTTACCTCGCGTACGTTATCCGTTCTCAGCGCTCTTAAAAATCATAATTGTGAAAGTGGAATTTTATGTCTATAAGTTCTAAAGTAGTGGAAAAAGTGATAGATTCTCAAAGTACAGGTACGTAACTATGTTATTTCATAAAACTTTTATCATTTACTTATTTGTGAGTCAACATAGGGGACGGTAAAGAAAGGTCTTTTCCACGAGTATTATTTCGTAAAAAAAATATGTTTTACTGTCGTTTTCATACTTCCCTGTTAGATCCGGCTATAATTTTGATAATATTCTAAAGTTGGTAGTTTCAGTAAATAATAAATCAAAAAACTGGCCCCGGATAAGTCCGGATAAGATACATTTTGGGACTTTGAAAATTATGGTCAAAATTGTGAGAAAAAATAGATTTTGATTTTATCAATTTTAACTTAACGATTCTTTGTTGTAGATTCACTTGGTACATCGGGAATGAAGGTTGTGGCCCGGAAATACTTGTCTGACCGCATGATGAAGGAAAATTTACCTTATTTGGAAGACAAACTAAATTGCTTGAAAGAACAACTTTTGTCAACTGAAGGATATACACAAGAGCAAATACAAACCTTAAAAAGGAATTTCTCTCATTTTAAATCTGAAGTTAAACGCAGATGGATCAAAGCCCATAATAAGGAAGACATATTTGTTCAATACAATAGTTCATGGCTAGAAGGAACCTTTGAAATTCCAGTGGTTGACAGTCTGTAAAATCGATCTGGTCGACCAAGCAAACCTTTTGAACAATTGAGCGAGAGAAGTAAAAGAAGAAAGACGGAGGAGCTTCGCTCTACCTTTGAAGAGGAGGTGATAATGCATGCCGCGCAAGTTGAGTTGAGAAAAATGGGAAAGCGAGATGCTTGAAATATACTCAAAGAAGTCATCACTACACCAACTCGGGCAACGAAATATAAAAAGGTGTATTATCGCACAAAATCATCAAAAAATAAAAGTAGCCCTCCAAATGTACATAGACGCAATCCAAATGTACATAGACGCAAATCTAACAAGAGAACAGTATGAAATCATAAGAAAGACGAACAAACATATTTTTCCGTGTTATAGCCTCCTACAAAAGAAAAAAAAAGTGTTACCCGCCACCAGAAGGGTGCAAGATAACTAGCACTAGTGCGGAAGCTCAATTACAACCCTAGGTGGATCTTACTGTTACACGATTGTCCGACTATCTGGAAGAGGTATTGCAAACATTAAATGAACAAAAACGGAATACCCTAACGATGATTCATAAATGGAGTTGCGACAGATCACAACAATCCCAACACAAACAAAAGTTTGACAGTGATGCGGATTCAGATAGCAATATATTTCAAAGTTGCTTCGTGCATCTAAAATTAGTGTGTGGAAAAAATAATGAAAAAACCGCGTGGGAGAATCTGACTCCATCTTCTCCGCGTTTTTGTCGGCCAATAAGATTTCGTTTTATCAAAGAGAGTACTACTCAGTATATATCACCACTACACCAAACACTTTATTTTTGCACTCGACGCGCGTTTCGCTAACCATGTTAGCTTCATCAGGAGCGATGATTGATCAGTCAATCATCGCTCCTGATGAAGCTAACATGGTTAGCGAAACGCGCGTCGAGTGGAAAAATAAAGTGTTTGGTGTAGTGGTGATATATACTGAGTAGTATCATTGTGCCAAAGATTCTACATTCCCAACTTAGTAAAGAGAGTACTGATGTCACAGAACAAGAAATTAACTACGTGAATAAATCTGAGGTTGATTTGGACGAGAAAAAGTTTATAGTCAAACACAAATTTATCATGACAATGGTGGATGGAAAAGTGTATAATGCCGCCACTGGAACCACAGCAACAAGCCGGTGCTACAGTCCCTGGCCAAATTATTAGACGCACTGCAAGATTTCATGTAAAATATTAATTATCGAGTGATATTGTACCGTTTTATTATTTTAAATTGATTTGTTTTTTATTTTTATATTATCCAATCAATTACCTATTTATTTGACATAAATAAAACAGCATTAATTTAGAAAAGCATAAGTTTATTAAGTTTTAAAGAAAAGTGAAATTAATGTTAGTAAAAGTCAATATTTAGTTGAGCCACCTTTAGCCGCTATCAAAGCTTTAATTCTGCGCGGCATGCTATCAATGCAAGATTGTACTGTCTCCTGCATTTGAGGATGATGATTCCACACATGAATAATCTTTTCTAGGAGCTGGGTTTTGTTGGTAATCACATCTTTAGCCACTTCTCTTTTCATCAGCTCCCACACATTTTCAATAAGGGCTATTACCCGGCCAATCCAACAGAGGGATATTTTTTTCTGCCAAAAAAAGCTTTAACAGACCGAGCAGTGTGGCAGGGAGCTCCATTTGGAAACCATTCTCTGAGCTGCGGAATCAACCGATTTTGTAATACTTCTTTGTACTGATCTTGCCTCATTATTCCTTTGACGACGTACAGACGTCCAGTGCCCTTGCCGCTGATGACTGACCAAATCATCACTTTGGTGGGATGTTTAACCGTCGGGACGACACAATCAGGATGAAACTTTTCTCCATGACGACGAAGCACATACTGAGCTTTATTCTGCAAAATTTCGAATGTGCTTTCGTCACTGAAGCAGACCTGTCAAAAATAGGAAAAATATGTAAACTTCCATGTTTATTTGCTTTATTTAACTGAAAATGATAATAATGTATCAATTATTGATTAAATTGCTGTATCTTACCGATCTCCAGAAGTCCATATCTTTGTCTTGCCATTGTTTGGCCCACTTCAGGCGCTTTGCTTTCATTGCAGCTGTTAACTTGGGCTTCCTGGCGGGGCGTCAGGCCTTAAAATCTAATTCTTTCAATTTTCTTCGAACAGTGCGCTCAGAAGCATTTACGCTAGCATCCTGGAGTTGTGCTTTTATTACCTTTGTGGTAGCAAATCTGTTTTCTACACAAATTTTCTTCAAACATCTCTCTGACCGTGGAGTGAAAATTGGTTTTCTACCGCATCTTTTCTTTCTTTTCGGGCTTAATTCCTTCCCTGACTCAATTTTCTTTTTTATGCGTCGTACACTCGCTTCAGAAACCTCCAATCTTCGTGATATTTCTCGGTTTGTAAATGTTTTCGCAATCACAAGGGCCTTCACTTCAGCTTTTTTACGTGGTGAAAGATCGCCTTTTCTACCCATAATGAAAATAGTCCAATTACTTTTTTAAAACACTGCATACAAAATAAACTAATAACTGAGTAGTATAAAACTGTTAAACAAACAATCACAGTCCATAAAGCCACAGAAACACGTCCGTACTTGACTCGATTCCGATCGCGACTGATACAGTTTTGTACTTGTTTACGTTCATGTATCACTTTGTCAACACAGTGTTGCCACATGTTAAAAATAAATACAAATATGTAGTCTACAACAATTCTTTTAAATAAAAAAATCAATAATATTGTAGTTTAAATATACCATTATTGCATAAAAACTCTTAAGAAACATAAAATTACTAAAAAAATACAATGCGTCTAATAATTTGGCCAGGGACTGTATATTTGTGGTGCAACCTCAAAGGATTTTAACCGACTGGATATAACAAAAGAAGTTAATTCCGAGGCAGTACAATTCGGTCTCTCAGTATTACATGCCAGGATAAGATTATTTGAGAGTGTCCTACATCTCGCTTATAAACTGCCAGTAAAAAAATATAGAGAAAGAAAAACAGAGGCTGAAAAGGAACTCGAGAAAGAGAGGAAACTTGAAATCTAGACCCGGTTTCGCAATGAAATGAAATGAGTTATTGGTCGATATGCCAAAGGCAAATTTTGGAAATACAGCACAAATAACGGGCTTTAACTATGACCTGTTATATAAGTTAAAAATTATTTTGGAGACAATCTCAAGCGGACATAAAGTCGACCCAGAAAAATATGACAAGTATGCATCAGAAACTGCTCGTCTATATGTGGACCTCTACCCGTGGCATCCCATGACACCCACGATGCACAAGATACTTGTTCATGGCGCAGAGATAATAAAAAAATGCTTTGTTACCAATTGGGCAGCTATCTGAAGAAGCCGAAGAGGCAAGGAACAAGTACTTTCCGTTTTACCGACAAGATTTTGCCCGAAAGTTTTCACGAGAAAGCTGCAACAGGGACATTTTTAATCGTTTACTTTTAAGTTCCGATCCTTTGTTGAGCAGTATGAAGCGAATAAAGAGGATAAAGTCACATTCATTCCTACCAGAGACGCTAGAAATGCTCCTGCCTGCAGAGCCGAACCCACTGTGTTCTTCTGGAAGTGAAGATGAAAATACGTTTGTGGACGACAAAATATGATTGTTTATAGTGTATTTTTAACCCTCGACGCAAAAGAGGGGTGTTATAAGTTTAAATTTTACATTTATTTTGTAAATAAATGTTTTCATTTAAAATTTTTTTTTTTTGTAAAATTAAGTTTCTTTTTTTATTTTTTATTACAAATTAAGTAATTTTATGCAAAGTAACTGATTAGTTTAATTTGGTAATATAATTTAGCATACAAAGAACCGAAAAAATAATTTTGGCCGCGTAGATCGTTCAAATACCCCTATGTGTGTCGTATTTAAAGCATTTTTTGGATTGTAAGGCTTGAATTAAGTTATTCTTAAAACAAATTCAGTATTTATTTTATATACGACCCTAATGAAAAATTCTGCACATATCGATGGAAGGAAATGTAACTTCTTATTTTCAGATTTTTTTGTAGTGTGAGCCATTCACATTTTCTCGACTATCTTCTATATAGCAACAAAACACTTAAATCCGCTCGTAAAAGCAGCTATAGCCATTTTATGTAGCAGAATAAAATTCAATTTTATTACTTATTATCGAATGCTCTATTTATAGCTCGATTAATCCTCCTACAATGTAAATTTTTGTGATTAATAATAAAAGGCAGCCGAAATTCTTTCATAAGATGTTTAATTAACGACAAAACTTTACAAAGCGAATCTGACAACTGTGGTTTTAGGACAAAATGAGCCTTCTTGTTTTATAAAATCGCCAACCCTTCGACTTAAATTTAAGTTCTTGCCAAAGCTATTTATAATGCAAAAGACTTATGACTCAACTGATGGTATAACTACCAGGTGTACAAGTATGAAATGCGGATTTCAGACTACAGATGGTGCACCAATGCAATTTGTGCTATGAAGATTTGACACTGCGCCATTTTGGTGTGTCATCAACAAGTGTCAGACGCGCACGAGTGATAAATTTGAAAAGTGTGTGCATAGTGTTGTGTTGTTGTGCAATATGTCGAAATTTATACCGAACAAAGAGCATTCGCGGATAGCATTAATTTCTTGTGTTCATTTGAAGAAAACTGCTGTTGAATCATACCGATTACTTCGAGAAGCTTATGGTGAATATGCTCCATCGCGAGATACGTGTCAACGATGGTTTCGGCGTTTCAAAAGTGGTGACTTCGATGTTGCAGACAAGGAACGTGGAAAACCGCCCAAAAAATACGAAGATGTGGAATTGCAAGCATTGTTGGACGAAGATGATTCGCAAATACAAAAACAACTGGCCGAGCAATTGGGCGTTAGTCAACAAGCAGCTGTTTCCAATCGGCTACGAGAGATGGGAAAGATTCAGAAGACCGGTAGATGGGTACCACATGAGTTGAACGACAGGCAAATGGAAAAGCGCAAAAAACAGGTGTGACATTTTGCTCGCTTGGTACAAAAAGGAAGTCGTTTTTGCATCGTATAGTTACAGGAGATGAAAAGTGGATTTATTTTGAGAATCCCAAGCGCAAAAAATCACAGGTAGACCCAGGCGCACCATACACATCGACTGCAAGACCGAATCGCTTTGGCAGAAAGACGATGCTCTCTGTCTGGTGGGACCAGAGCGGAGTAGTCTATTATGAGTTGTTAAAGCCTGGGGAAACGGTTAATACTAAACGTTACCAACAACAATTGACCGATTTGAACCGTTCGCTGCTTGAAAAAAGGCCAGAATACCGAAAGAGGCAACACAAAGTCATTTTTCTTTATGATAATACTCCATCACATACGGCAAAACCAGTTCGCGACACGTTGGAAGCACTCAGCTGGGAAGTTCTACCCCATGCGGTTTACTCACCAGACTTACCTCTTTCCGATTACCACTTGTTTGCATCGATGGGTCACGCACTTGCTGAGCAGCGCTTTGGTTCGTACGAAGATGTGAAAAAATGGCTCGATGAATGGTTCGCAGCAAAAGGGGAAGAATTTTACTGCCGTGGTATTCACAAAATGCCCGAAGGATGAGAAAAATGTATAAAATGCGATGGAACATACTTTGAATAAGCACCTTTTATCATTCTACCGAATTTAACATGTTTTTTTAGAAAAAAAATCCGCATTCCATACTTGTACACCTGGTAAAGACTGAAAAAAAAGAAGGTCAGTAATTCATTACGTACGAGGCTGGTTTGAAAAGTCCGTGCAAAGTCCGAGAGATGGCACCATCGGCGCGTATCAAGGTCATGTTTAGTTAGTAGCATCTCTTGAATGAACGCACACCAAGTTTCAGCCATATTGGTCTATTTCTTTGTGTTTGGCATTCGTGTGAATCAAGGAAGTCGAGTGATTTTCAAGAAATGGACGAAAAAGAATTTCGTGTGGTGATTAAACATTACTTTATGAAAGGCAAAACGCCTCAGGAGACTAAAGAGAAGCTTGATAAACATTATGGTGACTCTGCACCTTCGATTAGAACAGTTTATAAGTGGTTTCAAAATTTTCGGACTGCCCATATGGGCACAAGTGACGCTGAACGTTCTGGACGGCCTGTGGAGGTTACGACTCCAGAAATCATTGATCAAATCCATGATATGGTGATGGATGACAGAAGAGTTAAGGTGCGTGAGATTACTAGTGCTGTGGGCATCTCGACTGAACGGGTACATAATATTTTGCATAAACATTTGGACATGAGAAAGCTAACCGCAAGATGGGTGCCGCGATTGCTCACGCTTGACCAAAAACGGAATCGTGTGAAGTATTGCAAGGATGGTTTGCAGCTGTTCCAGAAGAATCCGGAGGACTTTAAGCATCGTTTCGTCACAACATGGATACATTACTAGAGTCCTGAGACCAAACAACAATCTAAACAATGGGTTACCAAGGGGGAATCTGCACCAAAAAAGGCGAAGACCGTTCCTTCGGCCGGAAAGGTTATAGCGACTGTCTTTTGGGATTCGCAAGGGATAATCCTCATCGACTATCTGGAAAAGGGTAAAACTATTACAGGTGAATATTATTCATCGTTATTGGACCGTTTGAAAACCGAGCTGCAAGAAAAACGCCCGCGATTAGCCCACAAGAAAGTCCTTTTCCATCACGACAACGCACCAGCACACACCTCAGCAGTTGTGGTCGCAAAATTAATGGAAGTAGGATTCCAACTCGTTTCACATCCCCCCTATTCTCCAGACTTGGCTCCCTCGGACTACTATTTGTTCCCCAATTTGAAGAAATGGCTGGCGGGACAAAGATTTTATTCAAACGAGGAGGTGATTGCAGACACTAATGGATATTTTGCAGACTTGGACAAATCCTATTATTCGGAGGGGATCAACAAACTAGATCATCGTTGGACGAAGTGTATAAGCCTAAAAGGAGACTATGTCGAAAAATAAAAAAGGTTTACCCCAAACACATAAGTAGTTTTTATTTTTGCACGGACTTTTCAAACCAGCCTCGTATTTCGACGATTAATTAACAAGTTACAGTGGTTTTAGTGACGCTACTTTTGATATTTACAAAACAATGGAAAAAATCGAATTTCGTGTGTTGATTAAACACCGTTTTTTGATGGGAAAAAATACCGTTCAGGGAAAGCAATGGCCTGATAAGTGTTATGGGTGTGAGGTGGTTACACCGAAAAACACCACTACACTCCGGAATCAAATCGGCAGTCAGCTGAGTGGTCAGCAGCCGGTAAAAGCCCCCCGAAGCAACCAAAAACACAAAAGTCGGCTGGGAAGGTTTTGGCCTCTGTATTTTTGGAATGCGCATGGAATAATAGACATCGACTACGCTGAGAAGGGAAAAAACCATTAATAGGGAATATTATATAAAGTTATTGGTATGTTTGAAGGCAGAAGTCGCAAAGAAACGGCCCCAAATGAAGAAGAAAAACGTGTTCTTCCATCAAGACAATGCACCGTGTCACAAGTTAATGGTTACGATGGCAAAATTGCATGAATTGAAGTTCGAATTGTGTTTCCTCATCCACCGTATTCTTCAGATTTGGCACCCAGCCACTATTATGTATTCGCAGACCTCAAAAAAATGCTCACGGGAAAAAAATTTGGCTCTAATGAAGAAGTTAACGCCGAAATTGAGGCCTATTTTGAAAGTAAAGACAAATTCTTCTACAAGAAAGGTATAGAAAGCTTAGAAAAGCGTTAGACTGATTGTATCCCACTTGAAGGAGACTATGTTGATAAATAAAGTCGGATTCTGCAAAAAAATGTGTAAAAACTGTTCAGCCTACGTGTTATATGTATGTAGGTATGTGTATATGTATATGTATATGAATATATATATATATATATATATATATATATATATATATATATATATAACATATATATATATATATATATATATATATATATATATATATATATATATATATATATATATATATATACATTCATATAGTTAAAGTTTTTTTCTTTTTATTTTCGAGAAATCGGTCAATAAGAGGAAACTCATTTGTTGTTAAATTCTATATTTCGTTGGTAATTTCCAACTTCATCAGGAATGTAAAAATTGAAAGTAGAAAAAAAAAAACTGTATGTACCAAACAAGAATAAACAATTATATTGTTCCTTGTCATGTGTGTTTTTAATTGTTAGTACTGTGTGCCAAATGTTAACATCACCTTTGATTTTGTAATACTCTGTGTTGGTGAGGCTCCTTTTGTTTATTTTTGTTTAGTACAGTTTTTTTTCTTCTACTTTCAGTTTTTACATTCCTGATGAAGTTGGAAATTACCAACGAAATATAGAATTTAACAACAAATGAGTTTCCTCTTATTGACCGATTTCCCGAAAATAAAAAGAAAAAACTTTTAACTATTTTAACAATAACACGGTCCCTATCAACGAGAATTAAAATATATATATATATATATATATATATATACATATATATATATATATATATATATATATATATATATATATATATATATATATATATATATATATATTAGACAGAGTGCTTAGCAGGCAGCGCTGTTTCTGGAGGGATCCCCCCAAAGGTATATGTGGTTCAATGTAGAACAGACTGAAAACGGACCTAAGGTCCATACTTTAGCAGTCTACCCACTACTGTTCTCTTATCTGTCAAACCCATCCCGAGACGCGTTTCATCGTATCACGGCTCATCAGTCGGGCTAGAGTCGACGAACAAAAGAACAGAATTTCTGGTACTTAAGCCAGGTCTGACGGCCAATAATGGTATACGGCGAAAAGGGTCTCGGGATGGATTTGATGAATAAGAGAACAGTGGGTAGACTCCTGAAGTATGGACCTTAGGTCCATTTTCAGTCTGTTCTGCATTGAACCACATATATATAATATATATATATATATATATATATATATATATATATATATATATACATATATATATATATACATACATACAGGGTGTCCCAGTATTCCGTGTACATAGAGTTACTGTGGATTTCTGGGATGAAAATATGATTATTTAACCCAACTTAAATTCGTAATTTTTGAGATATAGTATATATACATACATATATATATATATATATATATATATATATATATATATATATATATATATATATATATATATATATATATATATATATATATATATACAGTGGCGAACAAAAGTATGAAAATATTTAAATTCCCATTCTGGGCTTAACATTTAAACGGTTTACAATTACAATATTTATTTATTAATCGTGTACATACTAACAAACATTTTGAGGACTAAAACAGTTATTGTTTATTAGAAATGTGCTTAGTTTTTAACGTAACAAAGTTATGCACAAACAAAAGTATGGAAACATTTTTGTTATAAAATAAAAATTCCACTAAGATGTCGAAAATATTTAATATTTAGTGGGATATCCTTTTGCGTCAATCACTCCTTGACATCTTCTGCCCATAGAGTCGATAAGCCTAGCACAAAAATAGGGTGGTATTTTTTTCCCATTCTTGTTTTAATGCGATCCAAAGTTCGTCCCGGTTTTTTATATTTCTTTTCCTAATTTGTTTATCCATATAGTGCCAAAGATTCTCTATAGGGTTCAAATCAGGTGATTGTGAAGGCCAGCGCATCACCGCATCACCGCATCTTTGTTCAGAAAACCAATTCTTGGCCAAGCGAGATGTGTGTTTTGTGTCATTGTCTTGTTGAAAAATCCATGACAGTGGTAAATTTCCTTCATAAGGAATCAAATGATTTTCCAGTAACTTAAGATACATTTGAGCATCCATTCTTATCTTTGTCAATGGATCCGTACCAGACCGTCGAAAACAACCCCATACCATGATATTTCCACTGCCATGTTTCACAGTAGGTACAAGGTACTTTGGGTCATATCTTAGTACTTTGGGTCATATCTTCCAAAGAGATTGAACCTACTTTCGTCACTAAAGATTACTAAAGACCACTGATTTTGAGTCCAGTCTTTAGGTTCCTTAGCAAATTTCAATCTCTCTTTTCTGTGACGCTTTGTAAGGAGTAGCTTTTTAACAGCACGCCTACCATGAAGATTTTCAGATAACAGACGACGCCTAATACTTATGTCTGACACCAATACACCCTGATATTCCTGCCTTAGTTCTTTATTAATATCAACAGCGGTTTTCTCGGGATCATTTTTCGCTTTTCGAATTATAATTTTGTCTACTCTCTTACTTGTTTTTCGAGGTCTACCACTTTTAAATGCCGGATCAACAGTGCTCCTTCTCGAGAACTTCTTAACAATTTTGCTGACAGAGCTCCTATGAATGTTTAAAGATTTTGCTATTTCAATTTGCTTCTTTCCACTTTGATACAGAGAAATAATTTTATGTTTCAGATCTGAACTGTAATGTGTGCATTTTGGCAACAAATGCACTCTTAAACAATGCTACTAAATTACTTTGTATCAACAATAACATACTCTTAAAGCAGAATGATAAAATTATTTCAATGCTTTCGATAAGGACAAAACGAACCTTTTCTATCAGGAAAGGTAAACGAAGTTTTTAGAGTCAATAATAAAATTCTGTCAACAAAACAAGACTAGTTTTTTTTATTCCTAAAGGATAATATTTTATATTTTTGATTAAGAAAATGTTTCCATACTTTTGTTCGTCACTGTATATATATATATATATATATATATATATATATATATATATATATATATATTTGCTTGAGAAAAAAGAGTAGTAAGAAAGACCATCCAAGTCCGGTAGATTTGAACTTTTATGTTGCAAAATAATTAAAAAAAAAAGTTATCTATTCATAGAAGATAAATATGACATTGAAACATAATAATTACAACCTTGATACATCGGAATCTGAGAGAAAAATAAAAATGTTGAATCACGATCATGTTACGAGCTATTTCCTCTTTATTATTTTTTCAATTAAACATTTCTAAGAAGAAAAATTAAACGGAAGAAACACGGGAATTTTGGGCGCCATATTTTAATGAGTTACGCTTTATATAAAGATAAGTTT
>CM032453.1:168370253-168431351 GCA_019049505.1 Pachyrhynchus sulphureomaculatus | reverse complement strand
TGTACAAGTATGAAATGCCAATTTTTTTTTCTAAAAAAAAACATGTTAAATTCGGAAGAATGATCAAAAGTGCTTTATTCAAAGTATGCTCCATCACTTGTTATACATTTTTCCCATCTTTCGGGCAATTTGTAAATACCACGGCAGTGAAAATCTTCCCCTTTTTCTGCGAAAACATTCATCGAGCCATTTTTTCACATCTTCGTACGAACCAAAGCGCTGCTCAGCAAGTGCGTGACCCATCGATGCAAACAAGTGGTAATCGGAAGGAGCCAAGTCTGGTGAGTAAGCCGCATGGGGTAGAACTTCCCAGCTGAGTGGTTCCAACGTGTCGCGAACTGGTTTTGCCGTATGTGATGGAGCCTTGTCATGAAGAAAAATTACTTTGTGTTGCCGCTTTCGATATTCTGGCCTTTTTTTTTCAAGCAGCGAACGGTTCAGATCGGTCAATTGTTGTTGGTAACGTTTAGTATTAACCGTTTCCCCAGGTTTTAACAGCTCATAATAGACCACGTCCCTCTGGTCCCACCAAACACAGAGCATCGTCTTTCTGCCAAAGCGATTCGGTTTTGCGGTCGATGTGGATGGTGCGCCTGGGTCTACCCATGATTTTTTTTCGCTTGGGATTCTCAAAATAAATCCACTTTTCATCCCCTGTAACTATACAATGCAAAAAAACGACTTCCTTTTGTACCGAGCGAGCAAAATGTCACACGTGTTTTTCGCTTTTCCATTTGCCTGTCGTTCAACTCATGTGGTACCCATCTACCGGTCTTCTGAATCTTTCCCATCCATCATAGCCGGTTGGAAACATCTTGTTGACTAACGCCCAATTGCTCGGCGACTTGTTTTTGTGTTTGCGAATCATCTTCGTCCAAAAAAGCTTGCAATTCCACATCTTCGTATTTTTTTTGGCGGTTTTCCATGTTCCTTGTCTGCAACATCGAAGTCACCACTTTTGGAACGCCGAAACCATCGTTCACACGTATCTTGCGATGGAAACATGTTCACCATCAGCTTCTCGAAGTAATCGGTATGATTCAACAGCAGTTTTCTTCAAATGAAAACAAAAAATTAATGCTGTCCGCGAATGCTCTTTGTTCGGTATAAATTTCGACATATTGAACACAACAACACAACACTATGCACACACTTTTCCAATTTAACACTCGTGCGCGTCTGACACTTGTTGTTGACACAACAAAATGGCGCAGTGTCAAATCTTTATAGCACAAACTGCATTGGTGCACCATCTGTTGCCTGAAATCCGCATTTTATACTTGTACACCTGGTATTATAATATGATAATGATAAGGAATATAAATACTATTAATATTATAATTATTATTATTTAACAGCCATAATTAAAAATACTTACGTAATTTCTGTAGCTGCTCATCTTATTTTCCAAATATTTCCATTAGTGAAACGCAATTAAACGATCAAATAATCACTTTCGAAAAACGACGAACACCGTTATCTACTGAACATCGTTTAGAAAACAAGCGTAAAACAACATCGAAAGTAGTTTTTGTTTAGCATATATGTATCATGGATCTTATAAACTAATGCACTGATTTAAGTTTAGCTACTACACTTTAATATTATTAAATCAATTCGGACATCCAGGCATAAATCGTGAGGCTGCATACAAGAAAAGTTTTAAGTGCCTGTCCTGAATTAAATAGAAATGTTGAGTACATAATAACACTACGAACAAAAAACCGAATGTAAAAAAACCATTTAAAAAGATTCTATAGACACTGAACGGTTTGTCGATCGAATAGAAAAGTAATTTAAAAAACTATAAAAGAGTTTAAATTTAATTAAGGATGTAATAATATGTAAGTTTATATTTGGTGAGAAATTTCTTTGTCATATGGCGTCTAAATAGGAAATCACCTATTAGTCATAGGCTACCGTAGTTTTATCGAGATTAAAATTTGGACATGGGGCTCACGTTATTTCGGAATGAAAATAATATTCTTGTTATAATATACAATCTTAAACAAAAATAACCGGCCAAGTGCAAGTCGGACTTGCGCAATTAGTGTTCCGTACGTTGATTGTTTTTAAAATAAAAATTTTTGTTAGGGTGGTATAAAATGATCAGTGACTTCACAAAACACACCCAAAATGAGTTTTCAACAAAGTTTGTTTCCAGTCTTTACTGAAAAACTGGTGACCTTGAAATTTTGTTTTTTTTTTATATACCAAATAAATTATTAAAGGTAATGCATAATTTTCGTTCAATCTATACCCCGTGGACAATATTCCAGAATTTTTTCAAAATTTTTTGACCAGTACTTTTCGAGATATGGTAGGTGACAAAAATTTTTTGCAATTTTTTAAAGTAATACGAAGAAAAGTGTGCACAAGTATTACATTATATATATATATATATATATATATATATATATATATATATATATATATATATATATATATATTACTCATCTTTTCACAGGCTTTCATTTGACACCACACTCAATGACCTAGTAAAAAAAATTTTTTTTTCACTTCCGATTTCACCCCTCAAAACGAACTCCATAAGTCAAAATTTATGTTACGGTGGTATAAAATGATCAGTTACTTCACAAAACACACCCCAAATGAGTTTTCAACAAAGTTTGTTTCCAATCTTTACTGAAATCTGATGACCTTGAAATTTTTATTTTTTTTTAAATACCAGATAAATTATTAAAGGTAATGCACTCGTGATAATTTTTGTTCAATCTACCCCCCGTAGAGAATATTCCAGGGTTTTTTTCAAAATTTCTTGATAAGTACTTTTCGAGATAAGGCGCGGGACAGCGATTTTTCGCGATTTTTTTGAAAATAATACAAAGAAAAGTGCGAGCAAGTATTACATTATATATATATTTTTTACTCGTGTTTTCACAACCTTTCATTTGACTCCACACTCGATGACATAGTAAAAAAATTTTTTTTTCACTTCCGATTTCACCCCCCAAAATTAACCCCTTAAGTCAAAATTTAACTTTCAAAACTACATAGCTCTGATGAGGCCATCAATTCCTATATTACTACCAAATTTCAAGTTTCTATGACAAATAGTTTCGGAGAAAAATCGGGTGTGACAGACAGACAGACAGACGCCGAAGTGATCTTATAAGTGTTCCGTACGGAACACTAATAACCGGCCAAGTGCAAGTCGGACTTGCGCAATTAGTGTTCCGTGCGTTGATTGCTTTTAAAATAAAAATTTTATTGCGGAGATGTAAATTTTTTTTTATATACCTGATAAATTACACAGGCCAACGATGAAAAAATTTTTTTAATAATTTTACCTGATTCCTATGTTTTTTGGTGTGCTGCTGAGTGCGAAAATAATAATAAAAAAGTCGTATCACCCACCAATTTTTCACATTTTAATATTCAAAATGTGAAAAGTTTATTTTTTATCATTCGAATGTTATTAGGTTGGCAATAAAATCAGAATTTTATAAGGTTGACAGTAAAATCAAATTTTATTAGGTTGGCAATTCCGATAAATGTCAAGGCTGTTTGTTTTCTTCCAGTTAATATAACCTCGCATTGCAGTGGTTAACCCATGTGCTTTAATTTACACTCAAAATATGGCTAATCGTGGTTGTAAAAACTCTCCCAACATTTTTTTTGTTATGTATGTGGTGAGTTTGTAGTTAAAAAACATCAAAGAAACATTACTGACTTTGTAAAAAAAAGTATACTTTGCATATTTTTGGTGTAGAAAAATGTTGGACTCCCTACAAAGTACAGTCCCTGGCCAAATTATTAGACGCACTGTATTTTTTTTAATAATTTTATGTTTCTTAAGAGTTTTTTTATGCAATAATGGAATATTTAAACTACAATATTATTGATTTTTATTTAAAAGAATTGTTTGTAGACTACATATTTGTATTTATTTTTAACATATGGCAACACTGTGTTGACAAAGTGATACATGAACGTAAATAAGTACAAACCTGTATCAGTCGCGATCGGAATCGAGTCAGGTACGGACGTGTTTCTGTGGCTTTATGGACTGTGATTGTTTGTTTAACAGTTTTATACTACTCAGTTATTTGTTTATTTTGTATGCAGTGTTTTTAAAAAAGTAATTGGACTATTTTCATTATGGGAAGAAAAGGCGATCTTTCACCACGTAAAAAAGCTGAAGTGAAGGCCCTTGTGATTGCGAAAACATTTACAAACCGAGAAAATATCACGAAGATTGGAGGTTTCTGAAGCTAGTGTACGACGCATAAAAAAGAAAATTGAGTCAGGGAAGGAATTAAGCCCGAAAAGAAAGAAAAGATGCGATAGAAAACCAATTTTCACTCCACGGTCAGAGAGATGTTTGAAGAAAATTTGTGTAGAAAACAGATTTGCTACCACAAAGGTAATAAAATCACAACTCCAGGATGCTAGCGTAAATGCTTCTGAGCGCACTGTTCGAAGAAAATTGAAAGAATTAGATTTTAAGGCCTGTCGCCCCGCCAGGAAGCCCAAGTTAACAGCTGCAATGAAAGCAAAGCACCTGAAGTGGGCCAAACAATGGCAAGACAAAGATGTGGACTTCTGGAGATCGGTAAGATACAGCAATTTAATCAATAATTGATACATTATTATCATTTTCAGTTAAATAAAGCAAATAAACATGGAAGTTTATATATTTTTCCTATTTTTGACAGGTGTGCTTCAGTGACGAAAACACATTCGAAATTTTGCAGAATAAAGCTCAGTATGTGCGTCGTCGTCATGGAGAAAAGTTTCATACTGATTGTGTCGTCCCGACGGTTAAACATCCCACCAAAGTGATGATTTGGTCAGTCATCAGCCGCAAGGGCACTGGACGTCTGTATGTCGTCAAAGGAATAATGAGGCAAGATCAGTACAAAGAAGTATTACAAAATCGGTTGATTCCGCAGCTCAGAGAATGGTTTCCAAATGGGGAACCATTCACTTTCATGCAAGATGGAGCTCCCTGCCACACTGCTCGGTCAGTTAAAGCTTTTTTGCCAGAAAAAAATATCCCTCTGTTGGATTGGCCCTGATATGAACCCCATTGAAAATGTGTGGGAGCTGATGAAAAGAGAAGTGGCTAAAGATGTGATTACCAACAAAACCCAGCTCCTAGAAAAGATTATTCATGTGTGGAATCATCATCCTCAAATGCAGGAGACAGTACAATCTTGCATTGATAGCATGCCGCGCAGAATTAAAGCTTTGATAGCGGCTAAAGGTGGCTCAACTAAATATTGACTTTTACTAACATTAATTTCACTTTTCTTTAAAACTTAATAAACTTATGCTTTTCTAAATTAATGCTGTTTTATTTATGTCAAATAAATAGGTAATTGATTGGATAATATAAAAATAAAAAACAAATCAATTTAAAATAATAAAACGGTACAATATCACTCGGTAATTAATATTTTACATGAAATCTTGCCGTGCGTCTAATAATTTGGCCAGGGACTGTATATTTATAATGAATTTCCATCAAGTAGAAGCTACAACCATCCACGATTTTTTAAATACATAGTTTGTTTATTTATTTTATTCAATACCGGTTTTTAAGGGGAGATACTGATTTTCAATAAAACTTTGCAAGAGAGTTTTTTCCTCAATGCTAATTATAATGATTGTGTGACAAATTTTCGAAAATACCATTTTCGATTTTCTATCTTTCTTGAAAAAATTAAAGGAACGTGCACAACCATGTCAACGGAGACATCGACTTGTGTGCTAAGTGTGTTTATTATTGTCAAAAATTTAACTATTAGAAATATCTTTAACTCAGTACGACATATTTTTTTAATACCTAATGTTTTGCTAATTATTTCCAATACATCTTTTCCTTCAAACTCCACCTACATAAACCAGTACACATATACACTATGCCAAAAACTACTTTTACATAAATTAAATCATAAAAACCGAAGAAAAGCACTCATAACTCGACGATATCAAAATATCCAGACTTAATTTAAGTCAAAGAAAAACGAATACGCGCCGATTTTTCACCACTACCTTTATCTGAGACGTCTCGATTCGACGACGTCGAGCGTCTAAAGGCGTCTTACGCGAATTAGATCGAGAGTAGCCGAGTGGGTCCGGAAATATGTATTTATGTATTAAGTTTGAAAGAGAACTTCCTAAGTTAAATTAGTAGTAGTTATAAATACTTGGTTTTTGCCTTTCTTGGCTTATTCAATGTTCTAATCTTGAAGATTCCTCGTGCAATCGGGGACCACACAACGGAAAATCAATATAATTTGACATGGTCTAATTACAAAAACTATTATCTCCTATCCAAGCTCTCATCTGGTAAGCATGGAAGATTTCCTGGCCAATCCCGCCGATATATTGAATTTTGTTATAAATATAAATAAACATCAGTTAGTAAATATCAGTCTTATGAAATAAAATAAATAAACTTTTATTTCATAAGACTGATACAAGGTATGGAAAAAGTCAAGCCAAGTCACAGAATGTATACATCCTGAGAAAATAAGGATCTAAAGAGCTTTACAGTTGCACGTACGTACTGTAGCTTACTTACAAATATTTATAATATAACTAGCCGTGCCCGCGGCTCCGCTCGCGTGGACTTGACTCACTACTATCGTCACTGCTTATTCCTTATGTTACCTAACATAATAAAATATCTGCCATTATTTCCCCTTATTTCCCATTATTTCTCCTTATCTCCCATTATCTCGACATAATTTTCATTATCTAGGCTTATCTCTGCTCATCTCCCATTATTCTTCCTTATCTCCCATTATTTCTCCTTATCTCCCATTATCTCACCTTGTCTCCCATTATCTAGGCTTATCTCGACTTATCTCGCAATATTTCTCCTTATCTCCCATTATTTCTCCTTATCTCCCATTATCTCACCATAACGCCCATTATCTAGACTTTCTCTGCTTATCTCCCATTATTTATACTTATCTCCCATTATCTCTACATAATTTTCATCATCTAGGCTTATCTCTGCTCATCTCCCATTATTTCTCCTTATCGTCCATTATCTCACCTTATCTCCCATTATCTAGGCTTATCTCGACTTATCTCGCAATATTTCTCCTTATCTCCCATTATTTCTCCTTATCTCCCATTATCTCATCATAACTCCCATTATCTGGACTTATCTCCGCTTATCTCCCATTATTTCTCCTTATCTCCCATTATTTATACTTATCTCTCATTATCTCACCTTATCTCCCATTATCTAGGCTTATATCGAATTATATAGAACATATGTATAAATTTATAAAAACACGTAAATCGGAAAAGTGATTCTCAAGTGATAAACGCACTAACGGACAGACAGACAGACAATCAGAGAGACGTTGCATTTTATACATATTATAGATAGATAACCTGGCCAGAGAACATATGTATGTTTTAAAAAAAAGCACGTAAACCGGATAAGTGGTTCTCCAGTGATAAGCGCACTAACGGACAGACAGAAAGACAGGCAGAGACACATGCAGACAGACAGATAGAGAGACGTTGTATTTTATATATATTATAGAAAGAAGATTATAGATAACCGGGCCAGAGAACAAATGTATGAATTAAAAAAAAAACACGTAAATCGGATAAGTGGTTCTCGAGTGATAAGCGCACTAACAGACCGATAGACAGAGAGACGTTGTATTTTATATATATTATATTCTTTGCTACATGATATTGTTCCATATGTAATGCTTTAGGCAGTGTTTTGCAAGAGAAACGCGCTAGTAGCAAAACTTTTCTCCGACTTGATTCACTATTTTCGTCACTGCTTATTCCTTATGTCACCTAACGTAATAAAATATATCCTATAACCTTGCCAAAGAACATATATATGTTTAAAAAAAAAGCACGTAAATCAGATAAGTGGTTCTCCAGTGATAAGCGCACAAACGGACAGACAGACAGACAGACAGAGAGACCTTGCATTTTATATATATATTATAGATATTCTTTGCTACATGATATTGTTCCATATTTAATACTTTAGCTTGTTTAAAAAAAAAAGCACGTAAATCGGATAAGTGGTTCTCCATTGATAAGTGCACAAACGGACAAACAGACAGAGAGACGTTGCATTTTATATATATTATAGATGTAATAAAATATATATCTATAACCTGGTCAGAGAACATACGTATGAATTTAAAAAATCACGTAAATCGGATAAGTGGTTCTCGAGGGATAAGCGCACTAATGGACAGACAGAGAGACGTTGCATTTTATATATGTTATAGATATAGATTATTATTATTATTATATAACCTGGCCAAAGAATATATGTATGAATTTAAAAAAAGACACATAAATTCGATAAGTGGTTCTCGCTTGATAAACGCACTAATGGACAGACAGACAGACAGAGAGACATTGCATTATATATATATATTATAGATTATATATTATAGATATTCTCTGCTACATAATATTGTTCCATATTTAATGGTTTAAGCTGTGTATTGCAAGGGAACGCGCTAGCGGCAAACTTTTTTCTGACTTCATTCACTATTATCGTCACTGCTCATTCCTTATGCTACCTATAGTAATAAAATATAGCCTATAACCTGGCCAGAGAACATATGTATGTTTTAAAAAAAAAGTACGTAAATCGGATAAGTGGTTCTCCAGTGATAAGCACACTAACGGACAGACAGACAGACAGACAGACAGAGTGATGTTGCATTTTATATATATTATAGAAGATCCAAAAAGTTACAATTACACGTACTCTAGCTTACATACAAACATTTATAATATAAAGTCCTCGATCGAGCGATTTGAGCACCATCTCTTATGAAAGTCACTGATTTATCAAACAGATTTCGTAACCTTAGACCTCTAGAAAAATATATATTTATTTATTTTTTTTTTTGGAAAGCAATCTTCGATAATATTTGAAATTCAATCAAATTTACATCCTTTCAAATATTTTGTTAGTTTTGGTATTACGTAATAGTCCAAGAGACCTAAATCAGAGGAATATAGGGGTTGATTAATCACTTTAAAGCTTAATTCCTTTATTTTGTAAGATTACCAGCCAGTCGACACACTGTGCGATCTGGAAAAAATCCTGAGTGCTATAAGGGACATTCTCAATTACCAATCTTGATATTAGTTTCTTATACATACTTAAATTTAAAGATTTAATACTAGCCAGCAGACTATTAAAAAGCTTTATGCCGCTGTAATAGGGACTCCTTTCAAATAGAGATAATGTGTGTTCTGGTGTAACTAAATTTTTGTTATATCTTGTATCGTAATTATGCATGTCGGTCATGGCTACAAATTTATTCAAATTACTCTTAACATAAATCAGAACCTCCAGTATGTACATAGCAGGTAGAGTGAGTATCGCAAATTTTTTGAAAAGTTCACGGCATGAATGTCTTGATCTGACACCTGCAATATTTCGAACTGCTCTTTTTTGCATTCTAAATACTCTGACCATATTAGGGAAGCACCCCAAAATTTTAGGCCATATTTCAATCGAGACACAAAGTGTGCATAGTAATAAGACATTATTGTATTAAAGTTAACGACGCTTTTTAATCGAAAAATGGCAAAACACACCGATGAAAGCCTTTTGCATAATTCATTTATATGACATCCCCAATTTAAACTGTTGTCTATATAGACCCCTAACAATTTAGTCTCCGTTACCTGAGCAATAGAATGTCCGGTTACGTCAGTCCTAATCAGGAAACTTTCAACAAATTGGGATGCCCTAGGCACAAAATTTATAAAAACAGTCTTTTCAGCATTAAGACTCAAAATATTAGTTTTGAACCACTGTTCAAAAACTCTTATCATATTTTGCAGTTTATCTAGAGCCAAAGCAGTGGTGTTGTTACAGCATACATAACTGTTATCGTCTGCAAACATGGCTAAATTACTTTGGTCATCAACGATATTCGGTAAATCGTTTATAAAAATTTAAAAAAGCAGCGCACAGTGTCTCGACTAGTACAAGCTAGCGGGACAATATTATTTCTTCACTTATTTCAATTGTTTATGTATATTCCAGGTATCTTAAGCTATTTTAAGAAAAAAAAAGTTGAAAAATGTGTACTGTATGTGTATTAATCGAAATATGTAGCTGCAAGACGGAAGTGGTTTACTAATGTGTCTCATTTGTTCACTATTGTCGCTAATTGTTCTTTAATTAGCTACATACGTCTACCTACTCATTATGTGTGAAAAGCACAATCAGGTTTGTTTACAAAGAAATTTCTAGGAAAAAAATAAAAATCATAATGATAGTACCCACATTTATTAATTTACAAAATATTATTTCTTTTAAAATAAATTAGTACAATAACAGTATCTATATATCAATTATTTACAATAACAAGGTGTATAAGTAAAAGAAATATAATATTAAATAACTTATATACTAAGGCATGAATTATAAGCAACTACAACACACAATAAAATAAGAATAATAATTACAATAATAAAATACTTAAACCTACTAATCACCATCAGATGAGTCGTCATCACCGCTCTCCCATTCAGTAGAATATTCAGAGAGTAAATAATCCTCCTCATTTAATTCGTGATGGTGACTTACAGATGGTGTTTCGGATGGCAATGAAGGTGGGATAATCAACTGCAGAACCTCCGATGGAAAAGAAGTAAATTTTCTTCGCGGTAATTCTCTATACGAGTTGGTAACAGGATCAGACGTAATTAAAAGCATTCTCAAAAGATCTGTATTTGTGGCAATACGTGACCGCTTCCTGGTGTGCCGTTCACGGAATCTACGACAGTCTTTATTTCTTGCCTCCTGGGCTTCTTCGGAGAGTTGTCCAATGGGAAGAAGAAAAGACTTTATAACTTCCGCGCTGTGTACAAGAATTTTATGCACAGTAACGGGCATGGAATACCACGAATACAGATCAAGGTATAATTTTCTAGTATCAACACAAAACTTTTCGAATTCTATATAATTTATGTCATATCCCGATGACGAAGTTCTTAAAATTACATGAAATCTACGAATAAGGTTTACGTCTAATCCTGTAATTTCGCTGCTCAATTCAGCTTTGGAAAAAAATCTACGTGCTGTGTTTCCATCGTTTGTGTTACCATACCCAGGTTTTGGTTTATCTACAATGAGACCCATACGATCTTTAAACACTTTTTGTATCTCTTGTGAGCGTTGCTTCACAATAGCTTTGTCGTTATCTCCCCTCACTTCCCACTTTTTTATTTCGAAACGATAGCTGATGTGAAGCAAACATTCAAACGTGCGGATCCATGCATGTAAAGTAGATAAACCAAATGCAAGGCGTACTTCGTTGCTGGGATATTTCTTTGACTCCTCGTTCATAGTAGACGGGGTGGCACCGCAAATATAACACTTTTGTGTTGAACTTGTGTCTGTTAAGGCATTGCACGCTTTGCCATCAGTCATTGTCAACAACAAATCGTGTTTAACAGAGATTTGAGATCCAGCAACGTTACATAATGTTGGAAGAAGCTGACTTACTTCATCTAAAATTTTAGAAGTTTCTTCTTTCGTAAACTCTTTTGTCTTCTTGGCAAAAATAAACTCAATAGGACGGCAATATAAAGTAGAGGAAGGTCTTGGATTTTGCCAGATCACAGTTTCGCCATCAAGCAATCTCAAAGGGACAAATGAGTATACGAACAAAAATTCGTCTGTAGCGTTAGTGTTCTCAAATTTCTGCTTATATGTGCTATGCCCCGAACTCCCACCACAGCCCCATTTCCTTCCCAACGTATAATATGAACGAGGTAACACACTTTTAATGACTTCCGTCTGAGCTTTAACTAATCGTTCAGCCGTTTTATCCAAAATAGCGTGAAGTTTAATTTCAGCTCGAGATTCAGTCACAGAAATATATTCGTCAGAAGGACAACAAGAAGCTTTAGACTTACCTAAACTATAAAAAGATGGATACACTTGATGTCCCGCTTTCATTGACCATTTTCTTGTTTGTTTTTATGAGTGAGAAGTCGATTTCGAGTCCACATAATAAGCTAAAGCTTCGTCTGGTGTTAACTGCCAACTTTGTTCAGAACACTTATTCTTTTCTCTAGTTTCACTGACCGCGACCTTATGGATCTGTTTAGCAACACTCGAGTAGCTAACTCAGCTGCTGTAATAAGCTCACTTGCACTTCGCGATTCCAAAAGATCTTCTACTCTCCGTCTCTTCGTTTTCGTTGATGAGTCTTCAAATGATTTTCTGGGTCGCCCTACGGAAAGAGCCGCTGATGATGTTGAAGTGCACGGCTGGTTAACACACATCTTTATTTCGATTCCGGATCCCTCTAACCAGTCTTTATGTTTGATTAGAAACATTTCTTTGTTACACTTTAAAGAAGTCCGCTTTTGATTGAATTTTGCTGAAAGGCTTGATATTTTCATTTTGAGTCGTTTTAGAGAATCGTCAGAAACATCAGACATATTGAATTTTTCACTTATATAATAAAAAATGCCACTGTTTCGTTCAGTTTTGTCATGTTTTAGCCATTCTTCAAAAAAGTCCATTTTCGTCATAGTCGCGACTCGTTCTGAAAAAAATAAAATAATTTTACTTTCGGGCCTTTTCGGGGTCTATAATATATATGAATCTGTGCGTGAATGTTGTAGGTATTACATATAGAAAAATCTAGGTGGATATATGTGGATAAAAAAAAAGTTGCTACTTTTAAAGTTTACAATTAATGTAAAATTTTGCTGGATTTATCTATACATTTACAAATTGATATTACACCAAAAGTATACATATTTTTTATAAAAAATATAAGTCATAATAGAGTACATACCTTCAACAGAATATTCCATCACAAAAAACTCGTTTCACTTTGCTACCAATTTTAAAATATGTTATCACAAGAGTGTATAAAATTCAGCTGATTTGCAAATGAAAATGACCTCTCTTATAAGGGTTACTTTGACCCCCTGATAAGATACCTTTATGAGGTGATAAACAAATTAATTCTTGGAATTCGTTAAATGGGGGGGGGGTTGTTTACAAGACGTTATCAGTGGTTCCTGGAAATTACGTCATGAATATTGTCCCGCTAGCATGTTCTTGCCGAATCACTGTGCAGCGGTCCGAGAATGGACCCCTGTGGAACACCTGTAGAAACTTTCCTTCCATTCGACCTCACTCCATCAATGACTACAACTTGATCTCTATCTTTTAGATATGACTGTAACCACTCACTTACATTACCTCTTAGTCCATATCTGTCCATCTTTAATATCAATAGATTATGATTGATCAAATCAAAAGCCTTACTTAGGTCCATGAAAAGTCCAAAGCACTTTTTACTATTATCCAGCTGCTCATAAAGCTTTTCAACAAACTGCAGTATTGCAAAAGATCTATTCCTGCCTTTCCTAAATCCATGTTGACAATCGGTAAGAATTCGAAATACTGTTAGGAAATTACTTATTTGTTCAAAAACAACCCTTTCCAGTACCTTAGAAATTGAACTTAATAAATATATAGGCCGATAACTAGGATGAGCTCTCGACTTCGCCCGTGTGATCTAAAAGAAGTTACAAGGTACTAAACTAGGTAAATACGGCAGAGAACTAATACATAAACTTAGATTTTGTTCAAAAAGAGCTCCGCGATGTCTACTAGGGTAGATTGACAATCTTACATTAATTTCCTTGAGTTAAGACCCTCTGAAGTTAGTCATAATGTTTTTCTTTCGGATAATATTAACTTTTCCCCTGAGCGACAAACATTTTTAGAGTTAACGGGAAACCAGTCACACACTATATGGCCCGGTACATATAATCTTGCTAGGATTCAGATTACTGACACGCATCGCATAAAGTCACTGCAACATTCTTTGCTGCGTCAAGCACACACTTGTTGAGCTGAAGCCTATTCGGGACCAGTAGGCAACGATTGCCTATACAGTCCCTGACCAAATTATTAGACGCACTGCAAGATTTCATGTAAAATATTAATTACCGAGTGATATTGTACCGTTTTATTATTTTAAATTGATTTGTTTTTATTTTTATATTATCCAATCAATTACCTATTTATTTGACATAAATAAAACAGCATTAATTTAAAAAAGCATAAGTTTATTAAGTTTTAAAGAAAAGTGAAATTAATGTTAGTAAAAGTCAATATTTAGTTGAGCCACCTTTAGCCGCTATCAAAGCTTTAATTCTGCGCGGCATGCTATCAGTGCAAGATTGTACTGTCTCCTGCATTTGAGGATGATGATTCCACACATGAATAATCTTTTCTAGGAGCTGGGTTTTGTTGGTAATCACATCTTTAGCCACTTCTCTTTTCATCAGCTCCCACGGGGTTCATATCAGGGCTATTACCCGGCCAATCCAACAGAGGGATATTTTTTTCTGCCAAAAAAGCTTTAACAGACCGAGCAGTGTGGCAGGGAGCTCCATCTTGCATGAAAGTGAATGGTTCCCCATTTGGAAACCATTCTCTGAGCTGCGGAATCAACCGATTTTGTAATACTTCTTTGTACTGATCTTGCCTCATTATTCCTTTGACGACGTACAGACGTCCAGTGCCCTTGCCGCTGATGACTGACCAAATCATCACTTTGGTGGGATGTTTAACCGTCGGGACGACACAATCAGGATGAAACTTTTCTCCATGACGACGACGCACATACTGAGCTTTATTCTGCAAAATTTCGAATGTGCTTTCGTCACTGAAGCAGACCTGTCAAAAATAGGAAAAATATATAAACTTCCATGTTTATTTGCTTTATTTAACTGAAAATGATAATAATGTATCAATTATTGATTAAATTGCTGTATCTTACCGATCTCCAGAAGTCCACATCTTTGTCTTGCCATTGTTTGGCCCATTTCAGGCGCTTTGCTTTCATTGCAGCTGTTAACTTGGGCTTCCTGGCGGGGCGACAGGCCTTAAAATCTAATTCTTTCAATTTTCTTCGAACAGTGCGCTCAGAAGCATTTACGCTAGCATCCTGGAGTTGTGATTTTATTACCTTTGTGGTAGCAAATCTGTTTTCTACACAAATTTTCTTCAAACATCTCTCTGACCGTGGAGTGAAAATTGGTTTTCTACCGCATCTTTTCTTTCTTTTCGGGCTTAATTCCTTCCCTGACTCAATTTTCTTTTTTATGCGTCGTACACTAACTTCAGAAACCTCCAATCTTCGTGATATTTCTCGGTTTGTAAATGTTTTCGCAATCACGAAGGCCTTCACTTCGGCTTTTTTTACGTGGTGAAAGATCGCCTTTTCTACCCATAATGAAAACAGTCCAATTACTTTTTTAAAACACTGCATACAAAATAAACTAATAACTGAGTAGTATAAAACTGTTAAACAAACAATCACAGTCCATAAAGCCACAGAAACACGTCCGTACCTGACTCGATTCCGATCGCGACTGATACAGGTTTGTACTTATTGACGTTCATGTATCACTTTGTCAACACAGTGTTACCATATGTTAAAAATAAATACAAATATGTAGTCTACAACAATTCTTTTAAATAAAAATCAATAATATTGTAGTTTAAATATACCATTATTGCATAAAAACTCTTAAGAAACATAAAATTACTAAAAAAAAATACAGTGCGTCTAATAATTTGGGCAGGGACTGTATATCGAAGCCGAGTCGGCAATCTTCTTGTAGGTGAAGACATGTTGTAGGACCCCAGTAGCTCCCAGTGCTATTTAATCGACGTAACGATGATCGGGGTGGCTGGTCAATGCCCCGATGAACTTACAAAACAGTTGCTGGGAGTGGAATGTATCAACATATTTGAAATTTAAATCAAAAACTTCGGACGTAAAAAAACCAAAACACCTGCCTCTGTCGTTGCTATGGGGCAAGGGTACATAATATTCATATAACAAAAAAAATTATAAGCAGCATCCTAAAACCAGCACATTTTTAGGTAGTGTGCACTATAATTTAATTCACCCTAAGGCAGTAATGACCGTTTCAAGAAAGTTTGAGTTCTTACGAGTGGTTGAAAGGCTATACACAGTTGACTTTCGAACCCGTAGCTCTTTAGTGAATCTTACTGACAATTTCAGACTTTCACTTACGAAATCACGTACTTTTTGAATGGTAATTTCGCTCAGTTCAGTTTTTGAACGGCTCAACTTTTCCACGTTCTAAAGCATACGACTTTAAAATCACCTAGATCAAGCGGTCACATTCAATATCGTCTTTTTTTTAAGCATTTTATACATTTCTGTTACCCAATATGTTTGAAATACATATGTTCTGTCGCTCTTACCACTATAACTAGGCGTCTACTCGTATTTCTAATGGCGTGCCACAACTGACACAGGACTTATGCCGATTGTCGGCATTGACAGTATAAAGATACCACTGGCTCTTTTATTTTTAACAAAGAGACCATTGTTAAGTGGTTTTAGCGTAACAGAATCATTTTTTTTTTTTTTTTATGGGTCTAGCACACGTGCTACAGGGAAGTCCCTAAAGCGCTACAGGAGCGACACGTGTGCGGAGAAAACGATTCACGTTGTTCTTGAATCGCTGTAGATTGTACTCGATGGGAAACACAGTCCTGGGTAAACCATTCCAAAGGTATGATGTTCTCCATATAAAAGACTGCTTGAAAAGCGTTGTACGAGGAGTAACAAGCTGAACCTCATACGGATGTGAAGCATTAGCGCGACGTGTACTTCTAATATGCACCGCTCTGGGAGGAATTAAACGGGCCACATCTTTCGAACACTTTCCATGAAAGTACTTGTAGAATAGGCTCAAGTCGCCAACCGTTCTTCGATGTTCCAGCGAATCAAGGCCCGTCGGTCAATTCCGGGTGTCCAATCAGACGAACAGCTCTTCTCTGGATAGAATCCAACAAATGCAGTGTATGTTTGGGAGCGGAGCTCCAAACATGGAGCAGTATTCCATAGTTGGTCGAATTTGAGCTTTGTAAAGAATTAACAGTTGTTGTGGAGTGTAAAGCTTTCTGGTTCGAAACAATATTCCCAACTTTTGAGAAGCTCTTCTTGCTATGCCTGCAACATGTTCATGCCAGGACATATTTGCTCCCAAATTAACGCCTAACAGATTGAGTGACGATGTTAGAGAGATGGAGCGCCCCGACATAACTATGTCGGGTTCTGCAACGTTAACTTTTTTAGAAAAAACTGCCGCCTGGGTTTTTGTAGCGTTAAATTCCACTTGGTTACTGTCACCCCAAGATAGAATTTCTTCCAGGTCTTTGTTAAGTTGAATGACTTCCTGCTGTCTGCGGATACTCGTCTGAGCAGCCGATGTCCGAGCGTTCAAAGTGAATGAAGAGATAAGTGTACTGTCATCTGCAAAGCCGTAGATTGAATTCTCGGTCTTTTCCAGCAGATCGTTAATATAAATGAGGAAGAGAGTAGGAGACAGTATGGAACCTTGGGGCACACCGGCGTTGATAGTGAAGGTGTTAGAAAGAAATCCGTCAACTGCCACTCGTAAAGAACGCTCTCTGAGGAAACATGAGAGCCACAAACAGCCACAATAAGAACGTAGCTTAGCCAACAGCCCATCGTGCCAAACACGGTCAAATGCCTTGGATATGTCAAGAGCAACCGCTCGATTCTTTCGTTTTCACTATCTGACTCATATAGGAGAACGGACTTTCTAGGACCCAACAAGTCATTTCTTTGATGTTCATTGTCCGAGGATAAATTTTCATTGTCACTAACGTCACCATTTGGAATTCGGAAATTTCTGGTGCCATAAAACTTACTGGGGTCCATCTAAGAAAGAGATGTAATTATTATAAATTATCATGTCTTTATATAAAACTGTTCCAAATATGGCACAGGTAAACAAACTCATATTTTGTCTTCAATACGTCAAATTATAATTATGATATTACCTTAATAGCAAAATTAGACACCTACCTTTATAAGAATATTTTTTTCACAACAAATTATTCACAAGAGAGTATGAAAACTGTTGATCTAAAAAACCACAAAACAGGATATAGCGTGTCACAAGCCGCCACTGGACTAATGGCTTTTCCTGGCGTCGAGATTTGACTGCGGTGGAGTCTGCGCGTTTTACGTCAGAGTAGCGAACGTGCCGGATATGGAACAATTTGAAATAAGATCCTTAAGCTACTCAGGGACTTAGAAAAAAAATATATTTGATGTGTGACAAATTTGGGACAGTATGCGGTAAGGGGTTAAAGAGATAAAACCTAACCTCAATAGTGATGTGACTATCTAAAGCTAAGTGTCCACTTGACACAAAGTCTCGAGAGAAAGTCTCGAGATTAGTTCCGAAGTGTTGTCCATTTGAGATCACTTGCGCTCTCGAGACAGCAGTTGGAGACTCGACAGTCACTGCAGTCTCGAGATCAGGAAATTTTGTGTACACTTGAGAGCTTACTCTCAAGTCTCAGTCGATTCTGTGACTTGGTTGCTAGTTTGAGATTTATTTTTTTCAAAATGGATTCACGCCAAATCCTAGCCTTTCTAATTGCGCATAAAATTATGAAAAAACGGGAAGTGAAAAAAAAGGCGTGTTGGGTAAGAAAATGGGTGGATCGACGAAATGCATTGGGAGCTTCTTCAACACTTGTGAACGAGTTGCGGTTGGAAGATGCACAACAGTTTAAAAATTTCATTAGGATGTCTGCAGTTCAATTTGAATTGGTTTTAAATTTGGTAAAACACGATATTGTAAAGCAAAATACAAAGTTACGTGATGCGATTCCAGTGCATGATAGATTAATGGTCACACTTCGTTTTCTGGCTTCAGGTAAGCCTTTGAAGCGAATGTACAAATATTTTTCTCTAGAACATTACATTTTTATATAGAAATGAACTTTCAGGAGATGCTTATTGTTGTTTGCAATACCTTTTTCGCATTCCACCTTGTACAATAGGAAGAATAGTTCCCGAAGTGTGTAAAGCCATCTATCATCATTTAAAGGAGGAATATTTAAGGGTATGTATAAATTAAAAAAACAACTTTAATTATAGAAGTATAATAACAGAAACTTTACGAATTAAGGCATGTTAATTAGTGAATATAAACTATTGTAAAAATCTTGGGTTGTTTGAGTCTCAATATTTTGTTGAGAAAAGTTGTCAACAACAATGGGTGGTGATGCAATTGGCGTACTGCATGAAGTACTTGCACTTGAAGAGGATGCAGTGGACCAGTAGCATTTTTCATCCATATCAGAAATATTTAATATCGCTTTACGAATCTCACTTTTTAATACTCCTCTGCAATAATCCGATTTTAGACTTTTTAGCTCCAACGCTACGTATTCTCCAAAGCGATCGAAATCGTCTTTTGGCTTCTTCATAATTTCTATTAAGTTGGGAATGTGGAATCTTGGCACAATGATACTACTCAGTATATATCACCACTACACCAAACACTTTATTTTTGCACTCGACGCGCGTTTCGCTGACCATGTTAGCTTCATCAGGAGGGATGATTGACTAAAGCTAAACTACAAATCTACCAATTTATACTTAGCCTAACCCTTGAATTACTCAAGCGGAACTAATGACATAGGCAAGGCCGTCAGTTCCGGTCAAGTAACCAGTAGAGGGGACTATAAGGAATAGGCCCTCTGTCTTTATTTAAACTACTTTTACATTTTATGATTTCCATACTTTCGTATGCGTTCAACAATCTCCTATCAGATACATCCTTTATTAATCTTAGATTATCTAATGTTACAGTATGATTAGCTTCAAGGGCATGTTCGGCAATGCTAGACTTTTCTGTTCTATTGTATTTTAAGTGTGCTAAGTGTTCTTTAAATCTTGTTTTAATTGACCTTTTAGTTTGCCCAACATACTTTTTGTCACAATCATTACAACTAATTTCATAAATTCCACTTTTCTCACAATTAGGAATCTTATCTTTGGGATTTCCTAAGATATTCCTCAGATTGTCTGATGACTTATAGACTAAGGTGAGGCCTACCTTATTAGAATAATAGAAGAATTAATAAAACAAAAAAATCTAGTTCTTAATGAAGGTGAAGTCTTAATTTCTTTTGATGTTAGTTCTTTGTTCCCAAGTGTGCCAATTCCACAAACTTTACAATATCTCGAAGAATTACTTAGAATGAATGACTTTGAAGACGAAATTATTCGTGAATACTTAACATTATCTAAACTTTGTATGGAACAAAATTATTTCCAATATAACAATCAATTTTATGTTCAGAAAGAAGGAACAGCTATGGGTAATTGCTTATCACCTTTCATAGCCAAATTATTCATGAGTAAGTTTGAAATCGAAGCCAGTCTAGAATTCGAATATTTCCCAAGGGTATGGTATAGGTGTGTGGATGATATTTTCGCGATTTTTGATACAAAGAAAGCAAATATTGATCATTTCGTTTCTAAATTAAATAGCCGGTGTGATTCCATTAAATTCACTTACGAAGTTGAGAACAAAGGACAATTGCCTTTTCTAGATATTTTAATTATTAAAAATAATAATAGATTAGAATTTGATATATATAGGAAGGACACAGTAACAGATAGATATATATATATATATATATATATATATATATATATATATATATATATATATATATATATATATATAAGGATTCATTTCATTGCAAACAACATAAATTAGCCTCATTACATTTTTTTAGTTCATCGTTTGGTCACTTTCCCTCTGAATAAAGTAAACTTTAATAAAGAAAGGAATCGTATTAGAAATATAACTAGAGTTAATGGTTATGACGATGACTTAGTAAATAAGCTAATAAACAGACATAAGTTTAGGTTTAATATTCAGAATTCCACCTTTTTTACACGCGAAGAAAATAACACCAAGTATGTCTCCATACCATATAATCCGAAATATAGCAAGGGACACAATAAGGTATTTAATAAGGTAGGCCTCACCTTAGTCTATAAGTCATCAGACAATCTGAGGAATATCTTAGGAAATCCCAAAGATAAGATTCCTAATTGTGAGAAAAGTGGAATTTATGAAATTAGTTGTAATGATTGTGACAAAAAGTATGTTGGGCAAACTAAAAGGTCAATTAAAACAAGATTTAAAGAACACTTAGCACACTTAAAATACAATAGAACAGAAAAGTCTAGCATTGCCGAACATGCCCTTGAAGCTAATCATACTGTAACATTAGATAATCTAAGATTAATAAAGGATGTATCTGATAGGAGATTGTTGAACGCATACGAAAGTATGGAAATCATAAAATGTAAAAGTAGTTTAAATAAAGACAGAGGGCCTATTCCTTATAGTCCCCTCTACTGGTTACTTGACCGGAACTGACGGCCTTGCCTATGTCATTAGTTCCGCTTGAGTAATTCAAGGGTTAAGCTAAGTATAAATTGGTAGATTTGTAGTTTAGCTTTAGTCAATCATCGCTCCTGATGAAGCTAACATGGTTAGCGAAGCGCGCGTCGAGTGCAAAAATAAAGTGTTTGGTGTAGTGGTGATATATACTGAGTAATAATTTCTATTGCTTCCTTCAGAATGTTTTTCATCTTCTTCAGTTCTTGATGTTGCTTTGCTAATACGTTTTCTTTTTTGATCTTGTGTGGGCTCATTTTGTATGGACTCATCCTGTGAGATGTTCATGTTTTCGGGAATATTATTCTGAAAAGTTAAAAGCGCAATTAATATACTATGTTGTATAAACTTTTATGCATAGAAAAATATAAAAATACAAGTAAAATTTTTTTTTATTTCAGTATCCTTCAAGTGCTGAAGAGTTGAAGAAATATGCAGATCAATTTGAATTAAAATGGCAATTTCCACATTGTTTCGGAGCTATTGACGGAAAGCATATTACAATGGTGGCACCTGAGAACTGTGGAAGCCTTTACTATAACTATAAGGGTATACACAGCATAGTTTTGATGGGAGTCGCAGATGCCAATTATAAATTAATTTACGTTGATGTTGGTTGCAATGGTAGAATTTCTGATGGAGGTGTCTTTACAAACTGCTCCCTGCACGATGCTTTGGAAAGCAAGCAATTTTCACTTCCCGAACCAGAAGCATTGCCCCAAGATGTTTGCCAGTGCCATACATAATGGTAGCTGACGATGCTTTTGCTATGACATCGTATATATTAAAGCCCTACGGGTACCGAAATCAACCTACACCAAACAGAATTTTCAATACAGATTAAGCAGAGCTCGTCGTATAATATAAAATGTATTTGGCATTATTTATTTATTTATTTACGGGACAGGCCCATTAACTAATAAAGACAAAATACAAAAGTTTACAATATAAATGACACTTAAAACTACTTAAAACTAAAGGCTACAACTAAGAAATTCAGAAAAGAACCCCGATCTGCTTCTTAAAAAGTGACAAGGAGCTGGAGAACAATTCCAGTGATGGGCAGTTATTTACAATGCCCATAGATCTTGTTATGAAGGTATTAGCTCCGTAGGTTGTCTTATGATAAGGTTTGAAGAAGGATAACGTAGATCTAGTATGTCTAGAGGGTGCATACAAATTAATCTGAGATAAAAGTTCTGGACAATTTACAATGGAATTTAAAATTTTAAAGAACATTACAAGATCACGCTGAACTCTCCGGTTAGACAGGGTATTCAAGTTTAATACAGATGTCAGTTTTGAATAACTAAAGGAATCATTGTTAAAGAATTTAAAATTAATATGACGTAGAAATTTTACTTTGAACAAGCCTTCCAAGCTCCTAGCATGGCAAGCAAAGGTGGGTTCCACACACATGAGCAATATTCCAAGAGAGGCCTAACCAACAAGAAGTACAGCATTTTTATAGAGGTAATGGATGAAAATTCTGATGAGCAACGCCTAATGAACCCAAGCATCCTCAGAGACCTAGACGTTACCTCGGTTACATGAGGAATAAAACTCAGTGCCGAATCAAACTTAACCCCAGATCCTTAACATTAACCACGAACAAGAGAGAAGTCCCATTCATGCTGTAATCAAAAAACAATGAATTGCGTGATCTCGAGAAAGACATAGAGAAGCATTTAGAAGTATTTAAAACCATACCGTTTAACTGACACCAGACACTAAGTCTATCCAAATCACTCTGCAATCCCACACAATCCTCAATCGATCCAACCGCCGTATACAACTTCAAATCATCAGCAAAAAGCAAGAACCTGGAAGACCGAAAGCAGTCGGCCACATCATTCAAGAACAGGTTAAACAGCAGAGGCCCCATATGGGAGCCTTGAGGCACTCCTGAGGGCACAGTAATGTTGACAGACTTAAAATTATTAGCTCGGACCACTTGAACTCTGCCACACAAATAATTCCTAATCCAGCCCAATACTGGACCCGATATGCCAAGGTTATTGAGCTTCTTAAGAAGAACACCATGGTTGACCTTATCAAAGGCCTTAGAGAAATCGGTATAGTTTTGTCAAGTAAATTCAGAGTTATCCGAAAACCAACAAATTTAGCACCTAATAAAGTAATAGATGTTACTCTGGCAATATGTGCATTGCATAACTTTTTAATATGTACTTCAAAAAATTATTTGAACCCTTATTCAGTTGATTTTGAAGATCCTAATATACATGAAATTGTAAATGGCGAATGGCGGAATGAACCCCCACCACAAGGATCGTTTTTTCCACTAAAGAGAGGCCAACAGCGAAATTATGCAATCTCTCAAAAAGATGTGAGAGATGAGTTTAAAGAATACTTCATGACAACTGCAGATGAAGTTCAGTGGCAATATCGTTTAATTGCTTAAATTTAGTACCTAATCACTTTGTTTAATTTGAATTTTTTTATTTGTAATTTTATGATAAATAAAATTTCATTATGAAACATAGCAATAATTATATTGACTTACCATGTTTGAAGTCGATTTTGTGGGTGTGAAGTTGGGTAAAATGAACTGTAATGCAGTGAAAAAACTTCCATTTACTGTCATACCTGTCATCAGCACTTTCACCACTCTTCAATATAATAATACAACAAGATATATTGAAACTGTTCGAATTTTGTATATCCGGAAATTATTTTCAGTTCAATAATCAATTTTTCAAACAAAGAGATGGACTTGCCATGGGGTCTCCACTTAGTCCTTTGCTAGCCGAAATCTTTATGTCAGAATTGGAAAACAGTTTTCTAAAAACTCAACACGCGAAAAATCTTCTCTTTTGGTTTAGATATGTGGACGACATCTTAGTATGTTTCCTTGGAAATGATACTGAACTAAATTCCTCTTTAAATCAGCTAAATAATTTACACCCCAACATAAAATTCACACTTGAAAAGGAAACCGATAATAAAATAAATTTCTTAGATATTACAATTTTGAAAAAGAGAAATAGACTAGAATTCGATATCTTCCGCAAGCCAACCTTTTCAGATGTCACCATCCCAGCTGACTCAATACACCCTAACTCCCATAAACTGGCAGCCTATAGATCTATGATCCATAGAGCCTTCAATATCCCTCTTAGTAAAAACCGGTCAAGTGCAAGTTGAACTTGCACAATTAGTGTACTGAAATCTGATGACCTTGAAATATTTGTTTTTTTTATATACCATATAAATTATTAAAGGTAATGCACTCGTGATAATTTTCGTTCAATCTACACCCCGTGGAGAATATTCCAGAATTTTTTCGAAATTTTTTGATAAGTAGTTTTCGAGATAAGGCCCGGGACAGCGATTTTTCGCGAATTTTTAAAAATAATACAAAGAAAAGTGCGCGCAAGTATAATATTATATATATATTTTTTTTACTCGTGTTTTCACAAGCTTTCATTTGACACCACACTCGATGACCTAGTAAAAAATTTTTTTTTTCACTTCCGACTTCACCCCCCTAAAACCCCCTTAAGTCAAAATTTAATTCTCAAAACAACATGGCTCTGATGAGGCCATCAATTCCTATATTATTACCAAATTTCACCTTTCTATGTCGAATAGTTTCGGAGAAAATCGGGTGTGACAGACAGACAGACAGACACCGAAGTGATCTTATAAGTGTTCCGTACGGAACACTAAAAATAATTTAAAAAAAGAACTGGACACAATCAAAAATATAGCACTCGATAATGGCTTCCAACCTAAAATAATTAATACCTTAATAAACCGTAAACGAAAACAAATCACTTTCAGCTTAATCTACCCCGTAAAAGAATACCGACAAAAGAAAACATTCATACCTCTGACATATTTTGGTCCCATCTCGGATAAAATATCCCAAGTTCTCACGACCGAAAAAACAATAGCTTTAAAATCCGCTCAAAAATTATCCAATATATTTTTTAATGCCAAAGATAAAACTAATAAATACAATAAATCAGGAGTTTATAAACTTAATTGTCAAGAGTGCAATAGCTGTTACGTAGGCCAAATGGGACGGAATTTCAAGACAAGATTCGCAGAACACAATGCCTCTTATAGGCTAAAAAATGAAAAATCACACTTTGCTAAAAACACTTCTTAGAAACAGGCCATACTTTTCCCAATATCGATTGTTTACAAATACTCCATATGGCACCTAAAGGGTCAAAACTCAACTTCTTAGAATCTATAGAAATTTACAGACATTCAAAGGACCATAATATAAATTTACTGAATAGTCAATTAGACGTAGCAAATTCTCTTTTGTTCAAACTTTTTTAACATATAATAGACCCACATCTGTTCATCATATAAACATAAAATACCAAAAATCTGTTTTAGTGTTTGACAATGTAGTTGTACTACGAAATCGCGATAACGCAATTGTAAAATCTTTACAAATATATTTAGTGACAGTTAACAAAGTAATTAAGTAGTTTTATTGTTAAAATGTACTGTCACCAAGTAACGGACCACTCAATCAACTCTTTAAACGTCACTGTTTGAGGTTAAAGTTATATTTACATTTTTCAAGTAAATTTGTGATTAAAGATATTTTTTAAGGACTAAATTAATTTGATTTCAATATACGTAATACCTAATGCTGGAATGGAATATTTTTTACAGCAACCTGTGTTCTTAGCCCTGATGCCATCGTATGGCTTAAAAACTGCACTGCCAAGTAAACATTCATTTTCTGAAAGTTAGTTGGGTATATGTGGGCATGAGTGAATCTCAGGACTAATCTGTAAGACCTTCTTCGATCATAATTGAAAACCTCTTCAATGCATTTAAATGAAATCAGATATTCATTGAAAAACACGTGATTTTCAATAACTCTATTTCTGACATACCTTTACCAGATGAGGAGTGTCGAAGAAATAAAAAATTTGGTTCCCATTCACCAAAAAATATGGACATTCAGAAATGACTCGAAGTCGCGATGCATTTGCCGATAATCGGTACCCATGTCCATAATCATTGCAACAACAGTTAAACTAATGATTTATAAGTTCAAAATATATTCCAATAAAATATTTTTTGCTCTTTCACTATCAAAAGATTTGTTCAGCAGAAAATAAGCGATTGGTTGTTTCCACTGCTCAAGTGCTCCTCTAATCATTATTACTGCTACTGGAGCTTCAAGCAGGAGAGCACGCTTTAAAACCGATACCATAGTCTTCAAAACCTATTACTTCATCCCTATTTATCATATAAAATAAATTGCTCTTTATAGAAGCAGAATCCATGCATATACGAGGCTGGTTTGAAAATTCCGTGCAAAAATAAAAATTACTTATGTGTTTGGGGTAAACCTTTTTTATTTTTCGACATAGTCTCTTTTTAGGCTTATACACTTCGTCCAACGATGTTCTAGTTTGTTGATCCCTTCCGAATAATAGGATTTGTCCAAGTCTGCAAAATATCCATTAGTGTCTGCAATCACCTCCTCGTTTGAATAAAATCTTTGTCCTTCCTGCCATTTCTTCAAATTGGGGAACAAATAGTAATCCGAGGGAGCCAAGTCTGGAGAATAGGGGGATGTGAAACGAGTTGGAATCCTATTTCCATTAATTTTGCGACCACAACTGCTGAGGTGTGTGCTGGTGCGTTGTCGTGATGGAAAAGGACTTTCTTGTGGGCCAATCGCGGGCGTTTTTCTTGCAGCTCGGTTTTCAAACGGTCCAATAACGATGAATAATATTCACCTGTAATAGTTTTACCCTTTTCCAGATAGTCGATGAGGATTATCCCTTGCGAATCCCAAAAGACAGTCGCCATAACCTTTCCGGCCGAAGGAACGGTCTTCGCCTTTTTTGGTGCAGATTCCCCCTTGGTAACCCATTGTTTAGATTGTTGTTTGGTCTCAGGAGTATAGTAATGTATCCATGTTTCATCCACAGTGACGAAACGACGCTTAAAGTCCTCCGGATTCTTCTGGAACAGCTGCAAACCATCCTTGCAACACTTCACACGATTCCGTTTTTGGTCAAGCGTGAGCAATCGCGGCACCCATCTTGCGGATAGCTTTCTCATGTCCAAATGTTTATGCAAAATATTATGTACCCGTTAACTCTTCTGTCATCCATCACCATATCATGGATTTGATCAATGATTTCTGGAGTCGTAACCTCCACAGGCCGTCCAGAACGTTCAGCGTCACTTGTGCCCATATGGCCAGTCCGAAAATTTTGAAACCACTTATAAACTGTTCGAATCGAAGGTGCAGAGTCACCATAATGTTTATCAAGCTTCTCTTTAGTCTCCTGAGGCGTTTTGCCTTTCATAAAGTAATGTTTAATCACCACACGAAATTCTTTTTCGTCCATTTCTTGAAAATCACTCGACTTCCTTGATTCACATGAATGCCAAACACAAAGAAATAGACCAATATGGTGTGCGTTCATTCAAGAGATGCTACTAACTAAACATGACCTCGATACGCGCCGGTGGTGCCATCTCTCGGACTTTGCACGGACTTTTCAAATCAGCCTCGTATTACAATATTTTGCCAAACTAGAGAAAGACTGAATTTTAATTTTCAAATATTCAAAAATAAAATTATGCAAGCCAGGTGTGATTTGTAAATTTTTGACAGACTTGCAAACAGCGTGGAGTTGGTAGAACAAAAGTTTGCCTCAACATATTGTAAGCTTTAGGGCCACTGAAGAATATACCCAAGCAAAATTTCTTGAAATCATGTGAGTATCTCATACCTTGTTTCTTATGGGAATATAATCGAACTTGATGTTTAATAAAATTAGCTATTTTGTCAGGCAGCATCTTAACAGTGAAAGAATAATATTCCTCTAGATTGTTGATTACTTTTCCTCTTGAAGCCATTCTTAGTTTTTCTTGTAAAATTCTGTTTTTCCTTTCTAAAATATTAACCTTTTTCTTTTGTAAAATATTAGCTTTTTTCAAAGCACTTATCTTAGCTTGGTATTGCTTTTTTGTTGGAGACCCTTTAGTCAAAGCTTTTCCGGTCTGACACATTTTGTCTTTTAAGTTTTTAGGATGCTTATCTGAATCTGTAACACATAAAAATGATTGTTTAAAATTAGTTTTTGGCCGTCATTGAATAATGCTTTCCAACTTACCAACTTGTCTTTGCAAAGAAGCACTGCATAAATCTCTGCTAGATATGCCTGAAATTCTTGGAGATGGTTCGATTATTGTGCCATGGGATTCAAGTGGAGCTTTAATACAAATTACTTCAAATCAATCTACGATAATAACGAAAAAATTGAAATGTATCCATAATGATTCTAGAGTCTTCTTAGTGTTCCGTATGGAACACTTATAAGATGACTTCGCTGTCTGTCCGTCTGTCACACCAGATTTTCGCCGACACTATTTGTCATAGAAAGTTGAAAGTGAAAAAAAATTTTTTTTTACTAGGTCATCGAGTGTGGTGTCAAATGAAAGCTTGTGAAAACACGAGTAACAAATATATGTAATGTAATACTTGCGTGCACTTTTCTTTATACTGTTTTAAAAAAAATCGCGAAAAAAATCGCTGTCTACCCGCCTTATCTCGAAAAAGTACTTATCAAAAAATTTGGAATATTCTCCACGGGGTGTAGATTAAACGAAAATTATCACCTTTAATAATTTATCTGGTATATAAAAAAACAAAAAAATTTCAAGGTCATCAATTTTCAGTAAAGATTGGAAACAAACTTTGTTGAAAACTCATTTGGGGTGTGTTTTGTGAAGTCACTGATCATTTTATACAACTTGCACTTGACTGTTTTTTTTTTTCAAAGATTACAGTAAAAAAGCGTCCAGTTTTTTCAAATATTTCTAAGTTGTAATAATTGATGTGCAATACCTGAATTATTTTGCATTCCATTCATCGCTCCACGGCCTGTTTCAATAGGTAACTCATTTGCAGGAACTCCAATATCAATGTCAGTTAATAACTGATCTACATGGTTTTCTAAAATATCCAACTCTGATCCTATATTAACATCTGGATACGCATGGTCGAATAAACGATTTTTCAAATCATTTTTTCTGAGAAAAATGTGAGGGGCATATTTTATATTTTTTGCGCAAATTTTCAATTGGACAATTAATGACGCGTTTAGTTGCTGCAAGCCAAATCTTTGCCCTATAACCAAAATAAACCAATTTATCCGCGTACGATTTCTTACGCAATTGATATCACAGGGCAACAAAAAAATATTTTTGTTTTGGTGCCTGGGATTTTAGAGCTGATTTTAACTATATTTGGGACGCTAAATCTATACATGCAATCCGTTTTTCTCTATCAGCTCTACTTTTTTAGATACATCAACTTATCTACCAATGTGGTTTTTATTCAGTATATTCATTTATGAGAGTTCTAAAATTATTATATATTCATTAATGTAGGTACAATGGTTTTATTGTCAGTCTGTAATTGAGTAAATTCCAGGTAAATCTATAAATAGTGGAACCATTGCCTATCAGGTACCTGAACTGACCCTTTTAATCACCTAACTCGGGTAAGTCTCGTCAGTTTGTGCGTTCTTACTAATGAGAGTAGATCGAATTCGGCGTGTTATTTTATGTTAAGAAAAAGAGTGTTTTTTGTGTTATTGAACAGAATTAAAATGAGTTCAGGTTCCAGTTCAAGAAGAAGTTGTGTAAATCAACCTGATGTGTTTTGCTATATATGCGGAGAATACATGTTTCAACAAAACAGACAAACTATTACTGACTTTGTAAAGCGAGCGTATCTTGGATACTTTGGAGTTAAGCTTGGTGATCAGGACAAAACGTGAGCCTCGTATGTAAAACTTGTACAGAGCATTTACGGCAGTGGACTACCGGGAAAAGAAAATGTCTAAAATTCGGCGTACCAATGGTTTGGAGAGAACCAAAAAACCACTTCAATGATTGTTATTTCTGTTTAATAAATACTAATGGAATCAATCGAAATAACCGCAGTAAATGGACTTATCCCAATTTAGACTCGGCAATACACCCTATCCCGCACTCAGATGAAATACCGATTCCAACATTTCATCAGCTACCACATATCTCTGATGACGAATATTTTCCCTCTGATCGCTCTTCTGATGCTAATAAAAGTTCTGATGCTAATGAAACTAACAGTGACTATGAGGGGACGTCATCAGTTCCTCAACTCTTCAATCAAAATGAATTAAATGATCTCACCAGGGATCTCAATTTATCAAAAAAAGCTTCTGAAGTACTGGCTTCTAGGTTGAACGACAAAAATTTACTGGAACAAGGAACCAAAATTACCTTTTACCGTACAAGAGAAAAAAGATCTGCTACCATTCTTTTCTCAAGAAGACAATCTTGTATTTTGTCACGAAATTAGGGGACTCATGAAAGAAATGGGACTTTCTGAATATATTCCAGATGATTGGCGCCTATTTATTGACAGTTCAAAGCGAAGTTTAAAATGTGTCCTTCTACATAAAGGGAATAAATATGGTTCAATACCACTAGCTCACTCAACGAAACTGAAAGAAGAATATAATACCATAGCTTTGGTCTTGCAGAAGATAAAGTATTACGAACATCAATGGATGATTTGTGTAGACTTAAAAATGGTAAACTTTCTTCTTGGGCAGCAAAGTGGTTACACGAAATATCCGTGTTTCTTGTGCCTCTGGGATAGTAGGGACAAAACACACCACTGGGTTAGAAAAGATTGGCCTCAGAGAGAAAACATGGACGTTGGGGAAAAGAATGTCATTAACGACGCTTTGGTTGAAAGAGAAAAAATCATACTTCCTCCGTTACATATAAAGTTGGGCTTAATGAAGCAATTTGTAAAGGCTCTTGATAAGAATGGGTCTTGTTTTGCATATATAGGGGTAAAAATGCATCAGTTGAGCATAGAAAAACTCAAAGCAGGGATATTTGACGGCCCACAAATAAGACAATTAATTAAGGATCCTGCCTTCATAAATTCAATGAATCAAGTTGAACAAGAAGCTTGGACATCATTTGTTGCAGTTGTAGAAAATTTTCTAGGCAAACATAAAGCTCAAAACTATGTTAAAATGGTTAACAAGATGCTTAATAGTTTCAAATCCTTAGGGTGCAATATGAGTATTAAAATACACTATTTACACAGCCACTTAGACCGTTTTCCAGAAAATTTAGGAGACATGAGTGAGGAACAAGGTGAAAGATTTTACCAAGATATTAAAGTTATGGAGGACCGCTACCAAGGAAGATGGGACATGCACATGATGGCAGATTACTGCTGGAGTTTAAAAAGGGACTGTTTAAAAAAAACATTCAAGAATGTCGCGGAAAAGAAGCTTTCCAAGTGTTGAGTGACTATTTCATTTCTTCAATGTTTTTTTTTGTTTGTAAGTACGACATAATATTGTATTTTGTATAACTAAAATAAAAATTTCGTATCTACTTTTGTTTACTACACTTACGGATTTGAGTTACAATAATGTATATTTCTCTAAAATTGTATATCTTAAAAATTTGAGCTCCTAGGTACAAATGAATACGTTATTTGAATTCAGGACATCAAATTGATATAGAATCAGCTCAAAAAACCTCGACACCAAAACAGCTGTTCCCCTGTGTATTCTTTAATTAAATCACTTACCTTTCAACATCTTTGGGAAAGAAGAAGAAAACTAACTAACGCCCCGCGTACAGTTTGAATTATTTTTGCAATTCTCAACGGCACAACAATAACCTCCTTTCCCCATGATTATATAAATTGTTTCTCAACCTTTTCGATTCTCTTCACTTACAAACGTTTTTAATTCTCTTTTTCTACAAACTCTCTCTTCCTTCTGACTTTATATTCATACAATCTGCAGTCATATCAAAAAACGATGGACAATACATTTCCAAAGACACATTCCGAGATCGGATGTAAACACTGAGCGGCCATTTTGAAAAAGGACCGGTCAACGCACGCGCCGTCAAAATCTGGCCACCAAATTGGAGCTCAGTTTCGCTACTGTAGTATGTTTACTGTGGTAATACTCCTATTGAGGATATTTATATCTTCTTCACTTCTAGGTTAAAATATGCAATAAAGATACTTCTCGGAAAGTATCCTATAAATAATTTTGAAATGACATTATACTTATAATGAAAATCATCGAGATTTGCTAAAAAGTTCAGTTTGTCGAAATATAACCTTTCAGTCCCAAGTATAAATAGCAAGATTTAAACTGAAATTAATTTTTTGTTTGAAATATAAGGATATAAATAAAATAAGGGGCAATTAAAGAAGACAAAATTGACAAATGTTCGTTGTCTCTACTATAATCACTATAAAGTTATTGCGATTAACCTCAAACCGCCATCTGATATTCAATATGTGAATTTGCAGTACAAAAGAAAGCCAGTCTTAAAGTTTCCTTTTTAATGAAAATTTGGTTCAAATTTGTGGTGTTCTCTGTTGTGAATGCAAGGAACTAATAAATCGAAGTGCAATGGAAAATGCATATAACAAACAAAGAAGGAAAATTACAAATTAAATAAAGACAGACAATCAATTCAAAGATGGCGAAGCAGACTTGCCAGTGGGGTTTGTGTTGAGCCAAATATCTCAAAAAAATTCCTTTTTATTTATATAATAAACAATAATATGAATTCAAACTTTACTGTGTGTTATTCGCGGATGCGAGATGCCTTTAAAAAATCCATGGTACCTTAATTTGTTACAATTTTCGTCGATAAAGACTGTTGGTTCTTGGTGAATTTAGTGAAGTGATTTTGAAAAAAAAAATTAGTGACAATCTGGGTCTGCCAGTTAAAAGGGTATGATTTCAAATCATGGGAGCACAGAATACCAAGGAAAGGACTGTATCTGCGGGAACCCATTCCATTAGAACAGCAAGAAATAGACCGAGGCCTGTGAAAGATGGACGACAGACAGTCTCCAATATTTTTACTGAGCACAGTGGTATGATTCATTTACTTCTTTTTCTTTTCGAGCGAAATTAATTTGTAATTATTATTAGTCAATTCGTTAACTTTTATACGACTGTAAATAGGGTTTTATTATTTCCATTTTGACAGTTAATTCACAGCCTCCTGTACTGTCTTTGAATTGTGGTCCAGTTAACTGTTGATCACATTTTTGATTTCAAATGTTTTTTTAAAAAACAACGTGTTTGCAAAATTAATCGTAATTTTGTTGGTGAAATAAACAGGAAATATGCCACAAATTAATTTTATTTACCCTGACTACCTAATTAGTTATTTATTTACATCGGTTAACTAAATGAGTTTATCTAGCTTTAAATTGATTACACTAGTAAAAGAGAGAAAAACTATTATTCTTCACACTGTAGTGATCTATTCTATTTCTGGCAAGTATTTTATGTCATTTTGTTTTTTTTTTCTTGGAAAAAACAAAAGAAAAATCAATGCTTACTTTGACAGGTACAAGGTCATCATTTGCTGTGGTCCATTGTTTGGATATGTCAGATAACATTCTAATTTAATATTATACAAGTTTATACAAGTTTAACTTGGTGTTTAATTTAATCATAGCCTTATTTGAGAGTCAGATTGCTAAAATTTTATCTTGTAATATGACCCTCCGATTACTGATATTAACTGATAATATATCAGAAGAAAAGTTAACTGATTTTTGTAATAATGCAATTTTCTTGCATTAGTTATTGAACCACAATGTCATGTGTCGTGTTATTTCTAAAATAATGTCAAAATTTTCTAAGCTTCTTATTCCATTATGGTGTGGTTTCTTTGGCTGTTAGTCACGTAAGTTGACTACAGACCAGCTAATTAAAAATAAATTATGAATATCCCAATTTGGATTTTAATTGTTAATAAGATCAATTCTGTAGGAGTCTATTTATTTAAAAAAAAAAATCGATGCCTAGAGAATTACAAAAAAATAGAATCCGTCAAAGTTTTTTTTTAGAAAATGTGTAAGTAGAGTTCATTTTTAGTATTCCGTACGGAAGACTTATAAGATCACTTCGATGTCTGTTTTGTCACACCCAATTTTCTCTGATACTATTTGACATAGAAAGTTGAAATTTGATACTAATATAGAAATTGATCGCCTCATCAGAGCAGAGTAGTTTTGAAAGTTAAATTTTGAATTTAGATGATAAACAGGTAGAAGAAGCTCTCAAAAAATTAAAAAACCAAAAATCAGCTGGTAAGGACGAAATACAAAATGAACTATTAAAGTAGGGAGGCGTGAAACTGACTAAAGAATTGACAGGGCTCATAAACAAAATATTACAGGGATGGCGAACAAGCATAATAATACCAGTTTTTAAAAAAGGAGAAAAAACTGATCTGAATAATTATCGAGGAATTAACCTCTTGTGCACAACTTTAAAAGTGACAACAAAAATTGTTATCAATAAAATAACTCCACTTATACAACTTTCTGAAGAACAACAAGGACTCAGGAGTGGAAGATCCTGTAACGACACAGTATTTGTAATCAGACAAATTACTGAAAAATCAATTGAGTTAGTATTAAAGACAAAATGAGCAGAGACTATGAAATTAAGGTACCTGAAAAGAAAAATCCACGATTAAAGATAACAAATATTGAAAAAAAATTAGTGCAGAATTATGATACACTAACTGAAAGCATTATTTTACACAAAATGGGATAACAACAGAAGAAGAAAAAAGAGTGATGAAGGTTCTGAGCACATATGAGGACAGATGACGAAAATCAAATGTAGCAATATTAGAAGTTGATGATGTAACATATGGTCAGATAAGCAGAAGAGATGTCTTGCATATAGGATGGAGAAGATGTAGGTATTTTGACCATGTTAACATCATTCAATGCTTTAAGTGTTGGAAATTTGGGCACATAGGACAACAGTGTACAAGCAGAGAGGTAGTCTGTCCTAAATGTAGTCAGAATCATAAAAAAGAGGAATGTACAAGTGAAGTTGAAATCTGTACTAACTGCAAACATGCAAAGGAGGTATTGAAAATTGCAAATATAGATTATCACCATTCAGCTTACAATAGAAAATGTGAAGCATTCAAAAGATTATTCGAACAATTACAATTAAGAGTTAATTATCCAGATGCATTTGAGAAATCAACAAAGTAGCAATTAAAAAAAACAAAATATGATGTATCTTAATATAAATAGTTTAACCGCAAATAAAACAGAACTTGAATGGACAGTTACTCAGTGGAAGCCTACAGTAATTTGTTTGGTAGAAACACATATTACCAAAGACTTGGAAGACAGCGAAATAAACATTAATGGCTATAAAGCAGTTCATGCACTTTCAACAAGTAGGCATACAGGAGGAGCTTCTATATACGTGAAAGAAGAACTTCATTACAAGTCAACTATAAATATAGTAATAGATGGGAATTTATGGTTGGTTGGTTGGTAAAACCTATGTGTTAATGGCAAAAAATACAATGTTCTTAATGTCTACCATTCTCCTAATGCCAGTGATATTGTATTCTTGGATAAATTAGAAGAAATAATAGGAGAATATGCTGTAAAAACCTGACGGGTTTATTTTAACAGGGGATTTCAACATCAATGTTGCAAAAGATTCATATTATTCCAAGAAACTTAAAGATATTATAAAAAAATAATGGTATGTATCAAATCGTTCAAAACTTTACAAGAATTACACAGAATACAGCAACAATGATTGATCTTATAATAACTAATGAAAAAAGTATTGAATGTCAAATTCACCACTCACCCAAAATAGCGGATCACTCCATTATAACTACAGAATTTCCTTCTTTTAAAAGAGTTAAACAAAGGACAAGTGTCAGAGATACGAAAAACTTTAATGAACTTCAGTTTCAATTGGACGTTATGAGCTGTGTATGGCCTATAACCTTGAAGTCCACAAACGAGATTGCAAACTATCTGGTACAAATTATAACTGAGAAATTAAACAAGCATGCTCCAATAGTAGAAAGAGAGGCAATATGCAAATGGGGAAACAAAAAATGGTGGACGCTCGGAATTAAAGATGCAATTTCTAATAGAGACAGATTGTATAGAAGAGCAATGATAACTAGACTTGAAGATGACTGGATAAGCTATAAACAGAATAGAAACAGAGTGGTTCAGCTTATTAAAGAAAAAAAGCAAGCATATTATAATAGAAAAATAGATGAAGCTAAAGGAGATTCTAAAGAAATGTGGAGGGACTCTGAAGGGTCTAATCATTTCTAGTAAAAACAATAAATGACAGGAAGGCATTTTTTTCAAGGGAAAGATGGAAAAGGATAACAAAATAATAGCAGAAAAATTTAATGACTACTTTTTGCAAAGTATTAGCGCCATAACAAAAGACATGGGGGAAATTGAAACCCAGGAAGTTCTAAACAATATCGAAACCCCAATAAATAAATTTAATAATTTTGATACATTAGAACTAGCTGACCTTAGAAAAACTGTAAAAAATTTAAAAAATAAGACAAGTAGTGTTGATGGCATTAATGTCATAATTTTAAAACTAGCATTTGAAGTAATAGGTGATTGCTTTCTGAAACTAATTAACACTAGCCTAGTAAGAGGAAGATTCCCCCAAGAATGGAAAATGACAACGATTATTCCTATTGAGAAAGTAACTAACACTAATAGATGTGAAGAATATCGACCAATTAATATGGTAGCTACATATGAAAAACTTCTTGAAACTATTGTAAGCAAACAAATGAGAAAATACGTAGAGGAAAACAAGTTGCTTACATATTGTCAGGCTGGTTTTAGGAAAAATCATTCTTGTGAAAGTGCACTACAGACTGTTATTTCCAAGTGGAAGTCTTCTATAGGTGAGAAAAAATTGGTTGGTGTACTTCTACTTGACTTTCAAAGGGCTTTTGAAACTATAAACAGAAAGTTGTTGGTTCAGAAATTGGAAAAATATGGTTTTGAGGGAAGTGTGTTAAAATGGTTCTGTGAATATCTGGACAGCAGAACACAAAAAACAAAATATAATGGAGCATTATCTTCTATTAGGATCAATAGTCATGGTGTTCCACAGGGCACAGTGCTAGGACCTGACTTATTCATATTATATATAAATGATATAGTGAAAGTCATAAAAAAATGTGAATTACAACTATTTGCAGATGACACAATTCTCTATTATGAAAGTGATAACATAACAGATCTAGTGCAAACAATAAATGAAGACTTAGATAGGTTACAGAAGTAGCTGTGTTGTAATAGTCTTAGTGTCAATGTTAAAAAAACCAAATTTATGATACTAAAAGGCAAAAATAATACCCTAGATAACACTACTCATAATGGCATTGTGATAGACAATGACAGAATTGAACAAGTTAAAGAATATAAATATTTGGGTGTAGTTATTGATGAAAATCTATCATTTTCTAGTCATGCCACTTATATAACAAAAAAAGTATCAAAAAAAATTTATTTTTTATGTAGAATAGGTAAAAATTTAAGTACTTGGGCTAAATTGTTAATATATAAGTCGATAATAATGCCCCACCTCAATTATTGTTCCACAATTCTCTATATGTTCAACAAAAGAGATATAGACAATCTCCAGAAAAAACAAAAACTGGGCATTAAGATGTATAATATGTTGTAATAGGTATTCAAGAATAAAAGATATGTTGAAAACAACAGACTTATTAAGTGTAAAAACAAAATATCTTTTTAAATACAATGATAGTTGTTTTTTAAAAAAAAATAGAATGTACCCTGAACAATTTTAGAAAAATTACAATATGTCAATGACATTCATATAACACTAGAAATAGATTGAACTTTTATGTTCCCACTGTGAATTCATCATATGCTGAAAATTGCTTATTCCATCGAGGACTTATAGAATTTAACAATCTTCCAATAAATTTGAAAAATGCAAACTTTGTAAACTTTAAAAAATTGTTAAGAAGCTACATACTAGATAACCATAGCATTTAAGTTAGTTTGTAATTATATATATTGTAATTGTACTTGTTTAGCTTTGCTAATAATAAAGATTATTATTATTATACATTTGGTAAAAGCATTTGATAGAGTACAGCTGCAAGACATAGTGCACACACTTTATGACAAGAATATTCCATTGGAGTATTGGAAGACCAGTTTTGTCACCCCTGTGTTCAAGTCAGGAGACAGGGCTGATATCGCAAACTATAGTTTGTAAGTAGTATTTTGAGTGCCGTTCCTAAATTATTGAAAAACCTAGTAACTAAAATATTGGCATCTAAGCTGGAACCATCTATAATAGGTAAACAGTTTAGTCTGCTGAATTGAACTCGATTTGCTATACGGACTACCTGTCGAGGACCTTGGAGAGTGGATCAGAGGTACATTCCATCTATACTGATTTCTCTAAGGCCTTTGATAGGGTCAACAACCATGATGTTCTTCTTAAGAAGCTCAATAACCGTGGCATATCAGGTTTACTGTTGGGGTCAATTAGGAGTTATTTGTATGGCAGAGTTCAGGTAGTTCGAGCTAATAATTTTAAGTCTGCCAACATTACTGTGCCCTCGGGAGTGCCTCAAGGCTCTCATATGGGGCCTCTGCTGTTTAATGTGGTTGACTGCTGGTTTGATCTTCCAGGTTCTTGCTCTTTGCTGATGATTTGGAGTAATATGCGGAGGTTGGATCGATTGAGGATTGTGTGGGAGTGCAGGGTGATTTGGATAGACTTAGTGTCTTGTGTCAGTTAAACGGTATGGTTTTAAATACTTCTAAAGCTTCTCTATGCCTTTCTCAAGATCGCGCAGTTTATTGTTTTTTGATTACACCATAAAAGGGACTTCCCTCGAGTTCATGGTTAGCATTAGGGATCTGAGGGTTAAGTTTGATTAGACACTAAGTTTTATTCCTCATATAACCGAGGTAACATCTAGGTCCCTGAGGATTGCTCATGTATGTGGAACCCACCTTTTGCTTGCCATGCTTGGAGCTTGTTCAGAGTAAATTTCTATGTCATATTACTTATGATAATAATAATAATATTACTTTCTTTGCATAATAACTTGTACAAATCATGTTAAGCAAACCTAACCTGCACTTCCTCTTTGTATCGTCAAATACTGTTGAAAATAAAATAATTATGTATGTAAGTGAAATCAAAATAATAAAATCGATAATTGCTAACCAAACATACCAAAATGAAAGACAATATACATATTCAAATTGTCCAAAAGTACTCACTGTAATTGTATGGGTGTATTGATATTAATAGTTTTTTTATTTCATGTTTAATTTTACTTGTGGACAGATTTTTGAAACTATCTGGAAGGTGGTTATAAAATTTTACAGCAAAGACAATAAAACTCTTACGAGTTGCAGTCAGCCTGTGCTGAGGAATGATGATCTTATTTTTATTTCTTGTTTCATAATCGTGGATATCATCATGTGTTGTTAAGGAATCCAGGTTATTTTTAACAAAAGACAGGCATTGGTAAATATACAATGCTAGCACTGTCATAATCTTTAATTGCCCCAAATATTCTCAGCAGAATTGCCTTTGTGACACATTTACGATGACTCTTATAGCCCTCTTTTGCTGCTTAAAAATAACTGGCCAAACAACCCTATTCCCCCATAATAAAATTGCATAATTTAGTCGACTATGAAAAGACCCATGTAGGCAAGTTTTATAGTTTCCATTGTTGAGTAATGTTTTATTTTTCGAATGAAATAAATTACCTTTGATAGGCTTGAGCTGAGTTTTGCAATATGGTATCTAAAGGAGAGCCCTGAATCAATATAAGGCCCCAAAAACTTAACAGGATTATCTTCTGAATTTTTACCTAGTGATGACATGGTCTTACTTTTTTCAGGCAATGACTGTGTTGATGTTAGAGAAAAAGTAATGTTGGGTTTGAGTAGGGCGAAAGATTGGTTAAATTTTCACAAATTAACTCTTAATTTAAATAAAAAAAAATAACCAGTCAAGTGCAAGTTGAACTTGCGCAATTAGTGTTCCATACGTTGATTGCTTTTAAAATAAAAAATTTTGTTACAGATGTATAAAATGATCAGTGACTTCACAAAACATACCCCAAATGAGTTTTTCAACAAAGTTTGTTTCCAATCTTTACTGAAATCTGAAGACCTTGAAATTTTTGTTTTTTTTAAATACCAAAAAAATTATTAAAGGTAATGCACTCATGATAATTTTCGTTCAATCTACACCCCGCGGAGAATATTCTGGAATTTTTTCAAAATTTTTTGATAGGTACTTTTCGAGATAAGGCGGGGGACAGCGATTTTTCGCGATTTTTTAAAAATAATACAAAGAAAAGTGCGCGCAAGTATTATATTATATATACATTTTTTACTCGTGTTTTCACAAGCTTTCATTTGACACCACACTCGATGACCTAGTAAAAAAATTTTTTTTTCACTTCCGATTTCACCCCCCAAAACTAACCCCTTAAGTCAAAATTTAACTCTCAAAACTACATGGCTCTGATGAGGCCATCAATTCCTATATTATTACCAAATTTCAACTTTCTATGTCAAATAGTTTCGGAGAAAATCGGGTGTAACAGACAGACAGACACCGAAGCGATCTTATAAGTGTTCCGTACGGAACACTAACAAATTATATTGCTTTTTTATTGGGTGTTGTGTGACTGTTCTTTTGATTGTGTCTCGTGTTCTATCTTGTTCTAGCCTTAAATGGCAGAACTATATTATCTTGCAGTTTTTGGTTTTACATTTAACTTTAGACTATTGAGATTGGATTTTGTTATGATACAAACTGGCACATACAGCAGTTTAATCAGCTAGGTGCTAAAATTTAAAAGAGTATAATGGTAAATATAATAGTTGGAAGTGGAATTAAGTGTAATATTGTTAAATGTTGTGTCATCATCAATAAATCAATCAAAATCAATCTGATTTGGGGATTTTATTTAATTCTTAGCTAAGTTTTAGTGCTCACATAGGTAAAATACGAGTGACAGCAACACAAATGTTGGGATTTATCTTAAGAAATTGTTAGTTATTGAGTACTTAAATCCTTGGTAAGAAGCAAATTGGAATGTGGTTTCTTGATATGGTCTCAGAGTTGTACTAAACCTATATTAGCAAAAAGATCCTTTTAAAAGAGGATGGAGTGTACCCAAGGAAAAGGGCTATATTATTGCAGCAGTTTAATTTTGATAGCCTTTAGAAATGTAGAGAATTTCATTCAATAACATTTTTGTTTAAAATCGTTAATGGTAGTATTGTTAGTATTTCTTTGTTGAAAAAACTCAAGTTTGTTGATTCCAGAGGTCCTGGTAGATCAGGAATTATATCTGTTTGCCGAAAGCTACTATGAATGTTATGTTAGGAGCACCAGTGCACAAAATCTGTTTAGTTTATAACCGAAAGGCACAGTAATATGATCTTGACCTGCCCTTTGGGGCCTTGCAGATTCATTATAGTTTTATGAACTTGTACTGTGTTTGGTCATGCTTTAGTACCATACAGCCTTGGCCAAGAGTATTAGGCACCCTACAATTTACGTCATTTCTTGTGTTTCTGGGTAAAAAATTAAATTCGTATGTTTTGTAAAATCGTATATTGAGGTAAAATTATGAAATAAATTAATATTTGGTGTGTCCGCCCTTAGCTTTAATTACAGCAGCAATTCTTTGGGGCATGCTGCGTACAAGCCTAGTACATTCAGTTGTACTTATGGCATCCCACTCATCCATCAAAGCGCTTTTTAGCGCTGCTTTTGATGTTATGCTATGCTCCCGTATCTTGCGCTTCAGAATACTCTAAAGATGCTCGATAGGGTTTAGATCTGGAGACTGCGCCGGCCAATCCAACAAGACAATGTTATTGTCTCTAAACCAGCGCATCGTAGCCGCTGATCTATGACAAGGTGCATTATCTTGCTGGAATTTGATGTCGTCTAAATTAGTGTCGCCAAAAATGCACGTTAGCGAAGGCATCAGTACAGTTTCTAGTACATTTATGTACTTTTGGCTGTTCATGCGGCCTTCACAAACGAACATTTCGCCGACACCTTTAGCAGCCATACAGCCCCAGATGATAATGCTGCCTCCTCCGTCTTTTGCAATAGGTACCACGCAATCTGGATGGTATTCCTTGCCGACACGCCGTCTCACGAATGTCACACCTGACATTCCGAATAGCTGTGAGAATAGAAAAAATACTCAATTAAAAAATTAGTTATTATTTTTACTATAACGGATTAAATCAAGAGTAATTGTATGTAGTTATTTGTTAAAATAATAAATAAGTTGGATTCGTCGGACCATACAACATTAGACCAATCCTCTTCGCTAAAATGTTGGTGCTTCAGAGCCCTCTGTAAGCGTTTCTTCCTATTGGTTTCTGAAAGCCAAAGCTTCTTTCTAGCTTTGCACCCTCTTAATCCAGCTTCTGTCAGTCTTCTCCTTGCCGTCCGAGAACTAATCGACATCCCAATCTCTTCCGACAGAGTTGCAGCGAGCTTAGATGATGTTTTTTTTTCGATTTTTAATAGACTCGCGAATGAGTTTTCTGTCCTGTCGCTCATTAGTCTTACGTTTTCTGCCCGTTCTCATTTTGTTGGCATGGGAGCCAGTCTCCACAAATCTTTTAATAGCACATTGCACTGCGCACCGAGAACATTTCACTAACTTGGCTATTTCTACTTGGGACTTGCCTTGTTCATCTAGGGTTTGAATTTTAATTCATTTTTCGATACCAAGCTCAATTTTCTTAAGCATTTCTCAAATATAAGAATGTCCAGTTCACAAATAAAACACACACGAAAGCTTCTTGACACTACAAGTAGTAAAAAGAGACTGATAAAACATTAAAAATATTTATCAAAAACCTCTTAATTGCAATTTTGTGGGCCAGGTGTTTTACGGACCTGTAAAAGAGATTGTCAATTTTAAAAAAAATATTAAGAGATTACATAGTAGGTAACCATAGCATTTTAGTTAGATATGAATATTGCATGTTGTAAGTGTTTATCTTTGGCTAATAAAATTAAATTTTATTTTATTTATTATATTTTGTCAATCGCTGACAGTAGAGTACAGAATCCATCGTATGGCCAGACTACAGCAGCTCATGATCCTTCTTGGGCTTCAATCTGCGCTTTGCCATCGTATGTGGAGTTTCTTTTTTGTACATTATTGTCGTACGTTATCCACTTTTCCTCGCCCGGAATTAACCGCTTCAAAAACCGCTCTATTTCGTTACGTTTTTGTATAGATTCGCAAATGAAAATTTTTTAGCGTCATGCGGCACCGAAATATCGACTTTATTTTTGTAGCCAATTTTCTCTAAATGGTTTAAAAGTGTTTGGTGATGGATCTTTAGTTGCAGGACGATGCTATGCTTACTTACATGCCGATCTTGCTCATCTTAAGCCAAAATTCTATCAACTTCAAGCATCTTTGACAATGAAATTTCCACAATGAAAGCGACTGAACCATCTTTTGGCTGTTGCTTTTCATAACATATCTTGACCATAAACAGCACAATTTTTTTCATAGGCTTACGCAGCGTTTGTGCTTTTATGGAAATAAAATTGTAAATGTAGCTAACTTTTACAAAAATTTTCACTCATCTTCAGGGCTCTCAAAATTAAATCTAAATAAGTGAATTTCAACCTCTCTTGCACGTCTACTTCTATCAAGTATTAGCTTTTAACTAACGTTAAGTATAATCCTATAAGACTTATATTACCAGAGATATGTGACACTATAGCTACCAAACGAAAAAAGAACTCAATACTTTTTCGGCAACCATTTTTTAATTACTTTTGGTGTTACAGTAGATATTAAAATTACATATTCCTTAATTCATCATAATCAGTTTATGTATTTTTGAAATACCCAATTAATAGAAGTGGAAACCATCAGAGTGGTTTAAAAGCACCCCAAAAGGTACCACGCAATCTGGATGGTATTCCTCGCCGACACATCGTCTCACGAATGTCACACCTGACGTTCCGAATAGCTGTAAGAATAGAAAAAATACTCAGTTAAAAAATTAGTTATTATTTTGAGTAAAACGGATTAAATCAAGAGTAATTGTATGTAGTTATTTGTTAAAATAAATCATATAAAAACTTACCTCAAAGTTGGATTCGTCGGACCATACATTAGACCAATCCTCTTCGCTAAAATGTTGGTGCTTCAGAGCCCTCTGTAAGCTCTATTGGTTTCTGAAAGCCAAGGCTTCTTTCTAGCTTTGCACCCTCTTATCCAGCTTCTGTCAGTCTTCTCCTTGCCGTCCGAGAACTAATCGACATCCCACTCTCTTCCGACAGAGTTGCAGCGAGCTTAGATGATGTTTTTTTTCGATTTTTAATAGACTCGCGGATGAGTTTTCTGTCCTGTCGCTCATTAGTCTTACGTTTTCTGCCCGTTCTCATTTTGTTGGCATGGGAGCCAGTCTCCACAAATCTTTTAATAGCACATTGCACTGCGCACCGAGAACATTTCACTAACTTGGCTATTTCTACTTGGGACTTGCCTTGTTCATGTAGGGTTTGAATTTTAATTCATTTTTCGATACCAAGCTCACTTTTCTTAAGCATTTCTCAAATATAAGAATGTCCAGTTCACAAATAAAACATTCACGAAAGCTTCTTGACACTACAAGTAGTAAAAAAAGACTGATAAAACATTAAAAATATTTTTCAAAAACCTCTTAATTGCAATTTTGTGGGCCAGGTGTTTTATGGACCTGTAAAAGAGATTGTCAATTTTAAAAAAATCTTTAAGAGATTACATAGTAGGTAGCCATAGCATTTTAGTTAGATATGAATATTGCATGTTGTAATTGTTTATCTTTGGCTAATAAAATTAAATTTGCTTTTATTTATTATATCTTGTCAATCGCTGACAGTAGAGTACAGAATCGATCGTATGGCCAGACTACAGCAGCTCTTGATCCTTCTTGGCTTCAATCTGCGCTTTGCCATTGTATGTGGAGTTTCTTTCTTTTTCGTACATTATTGTCGTATGTTATACACTTTTCCTCGCCCGGAATTAACCGCTTCAGAAACGGCTCTATTTCGTTACATTTCTGTATAGATTCGCAGATGAAAATTTTTTAGCGTCATGTGGCACCGAAATATCGAGTTTCTTTTTGTAGCCAATTTTCTCGAAATGGTTTAAAAGTGTTTGGTGGTGGATCGATCTTTAGTTCCTGGCGATGCCATGGTTACTTACATGTCAATCTTGCTCATCTTAAGCCAAAATTCTATCAACTTCAAGCATCTTTGACAATGAAATTTCCAGAACGAAAGCGACTGAACCATCTTTTGGCTGTTGCTTTTCATAACGTATCTTGACCATAAACAGCACAATTTTTTTCATGGGCTTGCGCAGCGTTTGTGCTGTTATGGAAATAAAATTGTAAATGTAGCTAACTTTTACAGAAATTTTACTCATTTTCAGGGCTTTCAAAATTAAATATGAATAAATGAATTCCAACATCTCTTGCACGTCTACTTCTGTCAAATATCAGCTTTTAACTGACGTTGAGTATAACCCTATACGACTTATATTACCTGACATATGTGACACTAAACCTATCAAAGGAAAAAAAGCTCAATACTTTTTCGGCAACCATTTATTATTACTTTTGGTGTTACAATAGATATTAAAATTCCACATGCCTTAATTCATCATAATCAGTTTATGTATTTTTGAAATACCCAATTAATAGAAGTGGAAACCATCAGAGTGGTTTAAAAGCACCCCAAAAGAGCAGAGTCATGCAATCATCAAACATTTAGTAATTTTTCAGTTTTCACACCCCTCCGGAGGCATTGCAACTCACTGAAACCATCCTTAAAAACGTCTGACACTTCTTAATTTCTACATAATAATGACAATCAGCATTTTTCCTGCCGTTTTTACGAGCACTTTTTTGTTTCCCCTCATTTTTTTGTAATTAGAAATGCCTGGGGTAGAATTAAAATGCACATGGTTGATTTCATAAGGTTTGCTTTTGTGCAGGTAGGTGTGTGTAGTTCAATGTAACAAAGAATGTTTTTTGTGGTCTTTGTTGTTAGTCAAAGGCATACTTTTTAAAATTTAGGATATATTGATTTTTCCTTAATTATGTTTTTCTACATTACTCACTTAAATGAATTTTCTGTTGGTGAAGGAATTTTTTTCAAGTCAGTGGTTAAAGGTGGCAAAAGACAGGGAAACATAGGAGAGATTAGAAGAGCCCTACGCCCTGAAGTGGACAGACTTAGGTTGAGACGAAGAAGACTAAATTCACAATTTTTGTCGATCATATCTTTAAAAATTCACTATGGGCGTTTCTAATTACAAAATCCCATTTTACGACATTGGGAATGTGTTTGTATAACCAGAATTTGGCGGTATTAACAATACCAATCAAAAGAGACAGTAGAATTTTGTCTGTTTTGATTGGTATTGTTAATACCGCGAAATTCTGGTATCTATAAACATCTTTCCTGTACTCATTTGTTTACAATATTGTAAAAAGGTGTTTTTTCTTAATTGAAAACGCCCATAAATAACACAATAAAACCTAAAACACCAAACTTTGCGCACATATTTTCTAAATGCCAAACTATCTACGGCAACCGCATTTGTTTTTTTGACAATGGAAAGTGGTCTAGGCCAATTAGTTATCAATACGAACTTCCTAAAATTTATTTCTATTTTAAAATTCTGAGAAATTTCGTATTGATTATTTTGTTTAATCAGATAAATCTCAAAATAGAAGTCCAATAAAATCGAGGTTATAACCATAAACTTGCGATTGTACGTTTACATCTTACATCTGTATGAAATAGCCCGGCAGTTGCAGAATTATGTTAAGAATTCATTAAGAATAAACGTCAAAATCTTTGAACAATTTTATTATTTATTAATCGCAGACGCAAAACTCCGCATTTTATCTACATATATTAAATTGAAATTATTAGTCTGTAATTTGCTTTTGATTTTCATAACTAACGTGGCTATAGAGTAAGACGTATTTTCGTTCCAAAATTGTCTGGTGAAACATCGAAACATGTTTTTATATTGATTGTTTCGTTCATTATGACACCAGTGATGTCCATCATTTCGCGCCATACTTTACAGCCGGTGAGAGTGATTTGTTTGATGAATAAAGCGTAACGTCAAACTAAAATTTTTTTGTGAAAAAAAATTATACAGTCCCTGGCCAAATTATTAGACGCACTGCAAGATTTCATGTAAAATATTAATTACCGAGTGATATTGTACCGTTTTATTATTTTAAAATGATTTGTTTTTTATTTTTATATTATCCAATCAATTACCTATTTATTTGACACAAATAAAACAGTATTAATTTAGAAAAGCATAAGTTTATTAAGTTTTAAAGAAAAGTGAAATTAATGTTAGTAAAAGTCAATATTTAGTTGAGCCACCTTTAGCCGCTATCAAAGCTTTAATTCTGCGCGGCATGCTATCAATGCAAGATTGTACTGTCTCCTGCATTTGAGGATGATGATTCCACACATGAATAATCTTTTCTAGGAGCTGGGTTTTGTTGGTAATCACATCTTTAGCGACTTCTCTTTTCATCAGCTCCCACACATTTTCAATGGGGTTCATATCAGGGCCAATCCAACAGAGGGATATTTTTTTTCTGCCAAAAAAGCTTTAACAGACCGAGCAGTGTGGCAGGGAGCTCCATCTTGCATGAAAGTGAATGGTTCCCCATTTGGAAACCATTCTCTGAGCTGCGGAATCAACCGATTTTGTAATACTTCTTTGTACTGATCTTGCCTCATTATTCCTTTGACGACGTACAGACGTCCAGTGTCCTTGCCGCTGATGACTGACCAAATCATCACTTTGGTGGGATGTTTAACCGTCGGGACGACACAATCAGGATGAAACTTTTCTCCATGACGACGACGCACATACTGAGCTTTATTCTGCAAAATTTCGAATGTGCTTTCGTCACTGAAGCAGACCTGTCAAAAATAGGAAAAATATATAAACTTCCATGTTTATTTGCTTTATTCAACTGAAAATGATAATAATGTATCAATTATTGATTAAATTGCTGTATCTTACCGATCTCCAGAAGTCCACATCTTTGTCTTGCCATTGTTTGGCCCACTTCAGGCGCTTTGCTTTCATTGCAGCAGTTAACTTGAGCTTCCTGGCAGGGCGACAGGCCTTAAAATCTAATTCTTTCAATTTTCTTCGAACAGTGCGCTCAGAAGCATTTACGCTAGCATCCTGGAGTTGTGATTTTATTACCTTTGTGGTAGCAAATCTATTTTCTACACAAATTTTCTTCAAACATCTCTCTGACCGTGGAGTGAAAATTGATTTTCTACCGCATCTTTTCTTTCTTTTCGGGCTTAATTCCTTCCCTGACTCAATTTTCTTTTTTATGCGTCGTACACTAGCTTCAGAAACCTCCAATCTTCGTGATATTTCTCGGTTTGTAAATATTTTCGCAATCACAAGGGCCTTTACTTCAGCTTTTTTACGTGGTGAAAGATCGCCTTTTCTACCCATAATGAAAATAGTCCAATTACTTTTTTAAAACACTGCATACAAAATAAACTAATAACTGAGTAGTATAAAACTGTTAAACAAACAATCACAGTCCATAAAGCCACAGAAACACGTCCGTACCTGACTCGATCCCGATCGCGACTGATACAGGTTTGTACTTATTTACGTTCATGTATCACTTTGTCAACACAGTGTTGCCATATGTTAGAAATAAATACAAATATGTAGTCTACAACAATTCTTTTAAATAAAAATCAATAATATTGTAGTTTAAATATACCATTATTGCATAAAAACTCTTAAGAAACATGAAATTACTAAAAAAAATACAGTGCGTCTAATAATTTGGCCAGGGACTGTATTTATTAATGTATTCTGCTGTAGATGTAATACAAGCATTTGAAAGAGCACAACAACCTGAACTAAACTTGGAATTGCTATTGATTGACTTCAAGCAAGCGTTTGATTCGGTTAAGAGAACTGGATTAAATACCGTGCTAAAAGAACTGGGAGTACCGAGCAAGATAAGATGATTGTGCACGATGACACTGAAGGAGACATTCGCCAATGTCAAAACACAGAAAGGAAGAACACAAGATTTCGAAAACAAAGGCGATAGACATAGAGATGCATTATTGGCTACGTTATTCAACCTAACACTGCAATATGTACTAAGAAATATAAATCGACGTACAATACGAACAAGGGGCAGCCAGATAGTCGCATATGCGGACGATGTAGTAATTATTGCAAAAAAACAGAAAATCATGAAGGAACTGGTGAGAAAAATAAGCGTAGAAGGACCAAAAATGGGGTTGAAAATAAACGAGGAAAAAACTAAAATGATGAAAAATGGGAAACAAAATGACCAAGAAATGGAAAAGATTAGAATAAACAAATATACTTTGAAATAATAGGGAAGACTAAATATTTGGGAGTGACGCTGTATTGGGATGGGAACAAGAAAATGGAAGTAAAGGAAAGATTAATAATAGCAAGCAAGTTGTTCCATAGAAATAAAAAATTGTTAAGTAGTAAGATAATAGGAAGACACAGTAAGATGAGGATATACAAGACAATAATAGTCCCAAAACTAATGTATGCTACTGAAGTGATAAGCATGACAAAGAAACAAGAGGAAGACATGAAAAGAATTGAACGAAAGATATTGAGGGCGATCCTAGGGCCAATAAGAATATGTGAAAAAGTCTACAGAAGGAAGACTAATCAAGAAATTTTGGAAGAAATCGAGGACGACATAGTCAAAAAAAATAAAACAGAAAAGATCTAATTGGCTAGGGCACACACGGAGGGCAGGCCCAGGAGCACCAATATATGAAATACTTCAATGGGAACCGGGACGTAGAAGGAGAGGTAGACCAAGACATAAAGGCAGCAGGGATTACAAACTGGAAGGAGAAGACGTCTAACAGAAAACTTTGGAAACATCTATGCAGAGAAATATAACAAGGAAGACGGGACTGGTCAACCCATAAACTAGATCTAGAGAACCCAAAGGGTGGCCCTACCCAAAGGGGGGTGTTTCCAGGCCATTTATTATTTATTAATGTATTCTGATCTCTAAACGTTATTGACAGTATGTTTTTTAAGTCATCTACCTTAAATATGAACGAAAACTAGCAGAGCTGAAATAATACCTATTATTCCAAATAAGCACTCTCTATACTTAAGGGAACATTACACTTTCTCGGCCGTAAATTTTATTAAGTTTTATGGGGCTGAGAAATTAATAAAAAAAAACATTTTTTGAGTCCGTAATTTTTCTGGCGTATATTTTAAGTCTTCAGATACAAGGAAAAAAATTTTACATAATTTTTTAAGTGATTTTTTTGTAGGGTTTTTTTTGCAGCCTCATGGAAGCCATTTTGATAATTTTGATCTGCTGGCGTGCACGATTGCGGCTTACCGGAACGTCTGAAAAAAAATATCCTTAGAAAAAGTATGACTATGGCCCCAGTATAGACTACGATTATTTTGTTTGAGCAAAAATTCACAAAGTGTTGGACCTCTAAAGTTGGTGGTCTCAAAAATAGCATTTTTTTTTCGTAAAAGAAACATTAATAATTAAGGAAAAAATTAACCAACCTTTTTATTCTATTTTATACTGGGACTTGTTGTGTAGAAGAATATATTAAAATTTCCGACCGATCGGTTAAATGGTTTTTAACTTATCGTGCACGCCGATTACAAAAACGTTGTCTTGAGAAAAACGCGTTTAAAGGTTTGACAAACGAATTTTCACATAAAAAAATCTACTTCCTCCGTTCGATCAACAATGCCTGCTGCATACAAAATTCCTTCCGACTCCTCATACGCCTCGTTCTCAAGTATTCTTTCGTCTCTCCGTGCGATTCCGCCCTCAAAGCTTGGACTCAAATCAGAAGTTTTTACAATTTTTTCTGCAGATGTACTGGCAAAATTAGAATTACTTTCATCTGAAAATCGTAAAACTGTTTTTTACGTGCACGCTCGCTTCGAGCTAAATTGCCCGTATTTTTTTAACCATTTTGCACAATATTTCAATATCGCTGCGAGCGATAATTTTGAACTGAGCAGGCCAGTGAACCGTCTGCTTTGGAGCTACAGTTTTGCCTCAAACTGAAAAGATATTATACCCATTATAATAAGCTCTCCTTTCTGCCTGCTGCAATCTTTCTTAGAATCGTAAAAATAGCAGCAGATGTTCGACGCAGGTAGAGCAAAACCTTTGTAAACGGCCGAAAGGTCAGTTGGCACGCCGCGCGGTCGATTTGACCTGCCTTACACTTGGTGCTATAATCATCTATGACTTCGAAAGTAATTGAAATTTTCCTCTGAAATTTTCAGAGAATATTGTTGAAATATAATACTTTCCAATAGGTTACTTTCTAAGAAGTCGATTTTTCCGTTTCCTTAAAAGTGACTTGTCCAGATTTTATAGCGTTAGTCTGGGAACTTTTAGAACTCGCCACGTACAGTCAAAAACTAACAATCATTCCCAAACTAGTATTAAAATGACAAAATTTTGCATCCTTTTCGTCCTCTTCCCCTGAAGCCATATTGCTAAACTTCATAGAAATATACGTTTGTCGGAAATAAGACCTTGCCAAAACCACTTTCCCTATCCTTAAATTTAATTTGTGTACGGTTCTGCAAAGAGACCGACTCAAATATCTAGTAGAGTCTAGTTATGACTCTCCTAATTAAGTAAATTCCGGTAAACTGCATTAGTTGTACACGCTAATTAGAGACATGGGGCTTAACGCATCAGGTGAAGAGATATTTGAAGCTAACTTAATCTTGCTAGTAGTGGTTACAGTTGTGTCTAAAAATAAAATTAAAATTTAATGTCGAGTCCGTTATAGAAATTGAGGATTATTAAGTTTAGTAGATTATGTTTTTGGAATGTGCATATTTAGAAACGTACCTAACTATTGAATTATAGTCCGAACACTCCTTACGTAAGGTTGGAGATTTTGCCAGTGAGAGAGATAAGTCATCTCTGTAGTATATATATATATATATATATATATATATATATATATATATATATATATATATATATATATATATATATATAGTGAAGTCCGTTTATAACGAACTCCAAAAATTCACTAAAAATGGTTGGCTATATCCGAAGTTCGTTACAAACAGTAAGCATAATCGAATATCATTTTTCACTACTTTTTTATTTAGATTAGGCGCTAATGCTTAGAAAAATGAACCATAATAATTATTAAATTAAAAGAAAACGTTCAAACGAAAATAAAACAAGTCACACTATAGTTAATATTATGTATGTTGGTACATATACGAGTATAAACGAAAACATTAAAATACGTAGTTTATAGACAATAGACAGTAGACAATTTATTCATCTTTTCAGCTACAAAAGTTGTAGATAAGACATGTCATCAAAGGGATGTAAGATCCCATCTTAGGTAATATCAAAAATAATATATTGAAAAAAAAATAAGGAATCTTACTTTTAAACACGTTAATACACAGTAAATACAAGATATAACAAAAAAAAACATAACATACAGATTTATAACAAACAAAATACATACTGAAGATGCTTTAATTAAGTAAGAATGTTATAAAGAATAACATTCACACTCTGTCCAGCAGACAACTTTCAAATTCAGTTACAGAATAAAAAGTTTTACTTAATAGTTAGTTTTTATTTGTTTTTTAAAACGTGCCATAGATTCAATTCTTTTTACGTTTTCCGGCAGTAAGTTAAACAGTCTGCAACCTAAGTAATGACTAGTTTTTTTAATATATTCATGATTGTGTTTTTCAATACAAAAATTTTCTCTGTTTCGAGTCGGATATCTATGAAAAGATCTATGCGACATGAAGCTATCTTGATTTTGATAGATATACATTAAGAGTTTACATATATAAATACTTGCAACTGTCAATATTTTTCTATTCTTAAAGACTTCCCTACAGGATGCGTTATATGGCATACTAAAAATTAGTCTCATGATTCGTTTTTGCATTACCAGCACTCTGTCCAGTTCCTGCGCACTTTCCCAAACCGCCAGACCATAGGACATGGCTGGGTACGCATTAGCGTAATAAACAGTTACGAGATTGGGAACACTTAATGAGTTTTTTAAAGATTTTATCATAAAGAAACATTTATTTAGTCTTGAGCAAACGTCATCTATGTGCAAACTCCATTCGAGGTTAGAATCTATTATGATTCTGAACTATGGCTAACAGGCAAATTCATATTATTAAATACAATATTTAGGTTTATTGGTTTGCGCATTTTTGTCTTAAATTCCGTAGACACGGTCCTTGATAGATTTATTATAAGGTTATTCTTTTTACACCAGTTTGAGATTCAGTCAATATTGTTTTAATTTTTTTCTCCAAAAGTTTCTCATCTTTGGCTTAGATGACTATGGTCGTATCGTCAGCGAACATAAAAACGATTCCACATGAAATCTATTCAGGTAAGTCCTTTATGAACAACAAGAAAATCAGAGGGCTCAGGACACTGCCTTGAGGGGTCCCTAAGTCACAATTTGTCATTTGCTAAAAAATATTACCAATTTTTATTTTAAAGTTTCTACCCTTCAAAAATGAATTAAACCATTTATTTAGTGGTCCTCCGATACCTAGCCTTTCAAATTTTCTAACAACAAAGCCTGGGTCTATTGTGTCAAATGCCCTTGTTAGATCAAATAGTAGAGCTACTACTTTCTCATTTATATCAAGTTTTTTATTATGTATTCCTTATAAAGTCGATCGCTGCTCTGTAGAGTGTTTTTCTCTAAACCCGTGCTGGTGTGAGGTTAGAACTTTGTTATTATCAAGAAATGGAGTTATCTTATTGTAAATAACTTTTTCGAACACCTTTGAAAAACAGTTTAGTAAAGATATAGGCCTATAATTTTCAATTAAAAGAGGATCTCCCTGTTTAAATACAGGTACAATAAAATTAGTAATTTTCGTTTGTACAATTTTACTTGAAAAAGAAATGGTGTTTATATAATTGTCAAGGTCACAAAAACTATTCCATATATGTTCAGGAACGTCACGAGATTGCAAAAAATTGCGATTTCAGTCATGTTCTTAGTCGTTTCTGGAATGTATGGAATATAAATATTATCTCCTTCTCCAAGCTCGTCTTTGTCGTCATTATCGCTTAAAATCTTTCCAGAAGTCACTGATGTCACAATTTGATCATCAGTTAATATTTCTCTCATCATTAAGTCATTATCAGCACATACATATTCTTCAAAATTAAAGTGATTAGACATCTTTTAATCTCGATTTGGATAAAGTTTATAGCGTCCAAGAGAGTTACAGAAAAAATATTACCTTTATCGATCGTCTCTAACATTTTCATAAGTAAAATCTTTCTATAATGACATTTTAAAGAATGTATGACACCTTGATCCATGGATCCGGCTGGAACTTTGCACTTGAGTTTGGAGGCATAAAAACCAATTTTATTTGCTGTAGATCAACTTCAGGGTGCGCTGGACGGTTGTCAATCAAAAGTAATATTTTTCTATTTGTGAATTTTAATTCTTTGTCCCAATTCGATCAGTTCGTTTTTAAAAAGTTCTGATGTCATCCATGCTTTACTGTTTGATTTGTACTTTACAGGTAAATGTTTGTTTTTAAAACACCAGCGACGCGGCGGAACCAAGTAGAATAGGGGTTCCCAGCAAGTTTCGGCGAATTCCCTAGTTCGTTATAAACGGACACAAAACATCCAAATTTGGTTCGCTTTATCTGGAAGTTCGTTATAACTGGGTTCGTTATAACCGATAAAAATTTGCATTGGTCTTATGGAATTTTTTTCGTGTATTGTAAAATAGTTCGTTTTAATCGGAAATTCGCTATAAACGGGTTCGTTATAAGCAGACTTTACTGTATATATATATATATATATATATATATATATATATATATATATATATATATATATATATATATATATATATATATTACGTGGGTAAATCAAATATAAACGGTAATTTTGCTATTCTTCTTAGAATGCAGTTCTTAGCTAGATGATTTTGTGTGGAGTAGAACTCGTCTTTGTCGTCAGCCATGACCGAGCAAGAGGTACCTTCGTCTGTTGCGCAACGTATTATCATCAAGTTTTTAACCAATGAAGGCGTTAAACCGTCAGAAATTTTAACCCGTTTGAAGGCAGTTTGGGGAGTTTGGGGTGTATACGTGGGCAGTACACTGTCTCATGATCGAGGTCAAGCCTCGTGTGTATTACGTGGGATCGAGAAGAAATTTCCTCAAAGGGCGGGAAGTGTTCGAGAAGTCGGTGGTTGAAAACGAAAAAACATCATGAGATCGACGAATCCCTAAGGTCATGCGAGCGTGGGTACATCACTACAGATGACAACATCCCCAGTGACCAAAACTCGTTAGAACACATTATCGAAGGGTGATCGCTTACGCATTACGGTTGGCAAAAACCGTATCGAAGAAATTTCAGAGGATGTCTCAGAAACGTGGGTACACTCAGCTACAAGGGATGGAAGTGTTCAACCCTCCTTATAGACTTATCCCCCTGTGATTCTTTTTTGTCTGCGCCTATGAAAAGAATCACTGGGAGGACAGCGATTTGGAAGCAATGAAGAAGTCGAGGATTGGCTTACAACCCGCCCTCAAACCTTTATGACCAGGGAATACGGAAACTTCCAAATCGGTGGCAAAAGTGTGTAAGATCACGCAGGAGACTAATATTGAAAAATGTTAAATCAGTGATTTGTGTATAAGGTTATTCAATAAACTTATAAAAAAAATTACCGTTTATATTTGATTTACCCACGTATATATATACATACTATTTATAATTATTTTTTATTATCTTATTTCTTTTTTTTTATCGTTCACCTCCCCCGCCTGAGCAGGGATTTTTCCCCTTTTTGTATCCTACGGATATCGGCGAGGTTGCCGTAAAAAGCCTATATTGTTTTGCCCTAGTTTAACAATAACCAATTTTCAATAAAAAATATACTATGTACACTCACTAATAGCTCAGTAAAACAACTACTTTCTGCAATTAATTATTTTTGTAAACTTCTTAATGTCGCCCGGAAGTCGCCAAACTATGTAATTATTAGGATGATAGGTAAATATTTGTTAGCTAAACTTAAGAGTACGCCTATGGTAAATTTTAGAAAGTAAATATATAAAATAATAGGCGGTCAGCTAGAAAAGACTTTATTACATTATTATTATTTCGAGACAATTAATAAAAGATATAAAAGGCATTATTATTAACAATAACGTCAAGTTTTAAATATTGTTACTACGAGCATTAATATTATATACATATCAAGCTAATAAGTATTATAAAAATTACTTAATAAAAAGTCAGAAGTTTTATCACGTGTTATCTTTGATCGACTGACAAGCCAGTAAAGCAGCGGTCGGTTACAACAATTATATATATATATATATATATATATATATATAATATATATATATATATATATATATATATATAAAAAATGTATATATATATACTTAAACAAATACTGTTAGTGATTTTCGTTAAATGTATGTTTTTTTTAACTAGAAATTTTACCCAGAAATGAGTATGAAGCCAACCCTGTCTTTAATCATTACTTTTTTCACACCATCGTTCTAGACGATTCGAGACCGGCAGTCTGCTGACCTTCCTTTATACACCACTCGACCGTCGTCAACCCCAAAAAAATCACCCTCCCTGCCGTATTCTCGAAAAACATCCCTTATTCCGTTCGAAATTTTTCTCGGGTCTGTTTACCGATGTGCTTTCCCGTTCGATTCGATACGGCTCTTTGGTCGTCTTCCCTTTTTACTTTTTAATGATCAAAAAAAATAATGTTATCATGGATATTATGTTTACGTCACCAAGTGTAATAAAAATAGTTATTTCTTTAGAGGTATATTCCCGAAGATAGAAATATATATATATATATATATATATATATATATATATATATATATATATATATATATATATTAGGGGGGGTGATTCATTAGTCTTCAAACTAATTTCAGGCGCTTGTATAGGTAAAACCATAAAAAATATTTCAAATGAAGTTTCTTATATCGTATAAATTTATTCAAAATCTATCAAATAACACGTTTACATTGCAGCGAATGAACCATTATCTTGGTCATCCGTTAGGCGTTGGACGACCGAAACGTCGATTTCTTTCAACTTCCTCTTTATTCTGCCAGTCAAGTGCCGCTAGTTCTGTGCTTCCCAACCATTTTCATAAACTTTACATGAAAGTATTGCCCAAAATCCTTCAATTGGAACATTTGGTGAATTGTTATTGTGCTGTACAAATTGATTTTTCGATTTTTTAAGCCATTCTTTTGTTTTTTTGCATAATGACAACGTGCAAGGTCTGTCCAGAAGATTAATTTTGTCGCCCGCATGATTTTCTTTGATAAACTGCTTCAATTTAGTCGAGCATTTATTGATATATACGTCAGAATTTACTGCAGCAGCACTGTTTGGTTGGAAATACGGTGCTGAAATACCTTCCGATGAAATGGCAATCCACATCAACACTTTTGGTTCAAATTTCATTTTGCCGACGTATTTGACGTCGTCTGGTGCTGCTTCACGATCGTCAGTGTAGAAGGAATCATTTCCACTGAGAGAACTGTTCGAAAATGTGAAATATTTTTCATCATCCATAACGATGAATTTTCCATTCGTGAAATGCTTAACACAAAGTGCATAGTAACATTTTGGTATTTTTTTCGAGCTGTCTTATGGTATATTTCTGTGCCTTTTTACGTTTTCGAACTTGCACATTATTTTGTCGATGCACAGTTGACTGCGAAACACCATATTTCGTCGACAATTTTCTTTGCAACTGCCCAACTTTGTCTTTTGCGCTTGACACAAAGATTTTTCCTGCTAAGAACAGGTGGCCGACCAGATTTTTTTTTTTATTTTTTGGCTCTCTGCCTCCACGACAATCATGCAAAACACGAAATATGGTGGCGAGAGATATTGGCTTATCTTCAAATGCTTCGGGAATTTGCTTCGTGGACAGTTATCCAAACAAGGAAGCAACGGACTTTCGTAAATCCAGCTTGTATGACATTCCCAATACGAATAATCAAATGCGCAGATTCTGAAATCAGAGTAGAGGTACCGTTACACCTTCAGCGTAAACAACATTGGTATCTGTCATTTGTTCAGCATTTACCCAAACACCTAAAATTATATATATTGTATATATATATATATATATATATATATATATATATATATATATATATATATATAACATATACATATATATATATATATATATATATATATATATATATATAGGGTGCCCCATATGTATGGAGTAATAATTCCACAGCATTTATTAATTAGTGTATCAAAAAAATGTTTAAATAAAAGTTATAGGATGTTTTACGGCGCTCATGCTGACGTTGACAATAAAATGTTTTGAACTGTCAGTTCGAAGAAATTACGCCATCTTGATTTTTTTTTTTAAATGAAAAGCCCTGTATATTATTTTATATTTGAGTCCTACTAAAAATTTCTAGATATTTTTTGTCTAACATACCATATGTCTAAATTGAACTGTTTTGGAACTATTGTCGTTTGGAATATTTCACCAGTGAAAATTTATTGAAAGTAAAGCGAATATCAGCGACAGTTTTATAATCCCTTTTAATACTCATACTAATAATACTAAGTAAATATTATTGTAAACTTATCTTTATATAAAGCGTAACTCATTAAAATATGGCGCCCAAAATTCCCGTGTTTCTTCCGTTTAATTTTTCTTCTTAGAAATGTTTAATTGAAAAAATAATAAAGAGAAATAGCTCGTAACATGATCGTGATTCAACATTTTTTATTTTTTCTCTCAGATTCCGATGTATCAAGGTTGTAATTATTATGTTTCAATGTCATATTTATCTTCTATGAATAGATAACTTTTTTTTTAATTATTTTGTAATATAAAGGTTCAAATCTACCGGACTTGGATGGTCTTTCTTACTACTCTTTTTTCTCAAGCAAATATATGTATATATATATATATATATATATATATATATATATATATATATATATATGTATATATATATATATATATATATATATATATATATATATATATATATGTAATATATATATATATATATATATATATATATATATATATATATATATATATTATGTATATATATATATATATATATATATATATATATATATATATATATATATATATACAGTGGCGAACAAAAGTATGGAAACATTTTCTTAATCAAAAATATAAAATATTATCCTTTAGGAATAAAAAAAAACTAGTCTTGTTTTGTTGACAGAATTTTATTATTGACTCTAAAAACTTCGTTTACCTTTCCTGATAGAAAAGGTTCGTTTTGTCCTTATCGAAAGCATTGAAATAATTTTATCATTCTGCTTTAAGAGTATGTTATTGTTGATACGAAGTAATTTAGTAGCATTGTTTAATGTGTGCATTTGTTGCCAAAATGCACACATTACAGTTCAGATCTGAAACATAAAATTATTTCTCTGTATCAAAGTGGAAAGAAGCAAATTGAAATAGCAAAATCTTTAAACATGCATAGGAGCACTGTCAGCAAAATTGTTAAGAAGTTCTCGAGAATGGGCACTGTTGATCCGGCATTTAAAAGTGGTAGACCTCGAAAAACAAGTAAGAGAGTAGACAAAATTATAATTCGAAAAGCGAAAAATGATCCCGAGAAAACTGCTGTTGATATTAATAAAGAACTAAGGCAGGAATATCAGGGTGTATTGGTGTCAGACATGAGTATTAGGCGTCGTCTGTTATCTGAAAATCTTCATTGTAGGCGTGCTGTTAAAAAGCTACTCCTTACAAAGCGTCACAGAAAAGAAAGATTGAAATTTGCTAAGGAACATAAAGACTGGACTCAAAATCAGTGGTCTTTAGTAATCTTTAGTGACGAAAGTAGGTTCAATCTCTTTGGAAGATATGACCCAAAGTACTAAGATATGACACAAAGTACCTTGTACCTACTGTGAAACATGGCAGCGGAAATATCATGGTATGGGTTGTTTTCGACGGTCTGGTACGGATCCATTGACAAAGATAAGAATGGATGCTCAAATGTATCTTGAGATACTGGAAAATCATTTGATTCCTTATGAAGGAAATTTGCCATTGTCATAGATTTTTCAACAAGACAATGACACAAAACACACATCTCGCTTGGCCAAAAATTGGTTTTCTGAACAAAGATGCGGTGATGCGCTGGCCTTCACAATCACCTGATTTGAACCCCATAGAGAATCTTTGGCACTATATGAATAAACAAATTAGGAAAAGAAATATAAAAAACCGGGACGAACTTTGGATCGCATTAAAACAAGAATGGGAAAAAAATACCACCCTATTTTTGTGCTAGGCTTATCAACTCTATGGCAGAAGATGTCAAGGAGTGATTGACGCAAAAGGATATCCCACTAAATATTAAATATTTTCGACATCTTAGTGGAATTTTTATTTTATAACAAAAATGTTTCCATACTTTTGTTTGTGCATAACTTTGTTACGTTAAAAACTAAGCACATTTCTAATAAACAATAACTGTTTTAGTCCTCAAAATGTTTGTTAGTGTGTACACGATTAATAAATAAATATTGTAATTGTAAACCGTTTAAATGTTAAGCCCAGAATGGGAATTTAAATATTTTCATACTTTTGTTCGCCACTGTATATATATATATATATATATATATAT
>CM032453.1:168242753-168367753 GCA_019049505.1 Pachyrhynchus sulphureomaculatus | reverse complement strand
CATGCAAATATCCACAGACAGCCGGAAGTCGTTCAACTTAACAAAGACCTGCTAGCTTGAAGTAACAGTAACCAAGTAGAATTTAACGCTAAAAAGTTCTACTGAGTACGCATGCAATTCGTTGTATCCTAACTTTGTATCCCGTAACTTCTTAGATAAGTACCCGTAAATTCTGTTATCTTGTTTGTCAATCCTAGCCCGACTGACGAGCCGTGATACGGCGAAACGCGTCTCGAGATGAATTTTGACAAATAAGAGTAAACTGCTGGAAAATGGGCCTTGCGCGTTTTCAGTTACTTTACATCAACCACATGAGTAATATTACATATTCGTATATACGTAATGAATTACTTACCTTCTTTTTTCAGTCTTTACCAGGTGTACAAGTATGAAATGCGGATTTTTTTTCTAAAAAAACATGTTAAATTCGGTAAAATGTTAAAAGGTGCTTATTCAAAGTATGTTCCATCGCTTGTTATGCATTTTTTTCCCATCTTTCGGGCAATTTGTGAATACCACGCCAGTAAAAATCTTCCCCATTTGCTGCGAACCATTTTTTCACATGTTCGTACGAGCCTGCTCAGCAAGTGCGTGACCCATCGTTGCAAACAAGTGGTAATCGGAAGGAGCCAAGTCTGGTGAGTAAGCCGCATGGAGTAGAACTTCCCAGCTGAGTGCTTCCAACGTGTCGCGAACTAGTTTTGCCGTATGTGATAGAGCATTGTCATGAAGAAAAATGACTTTGTGTTGCCTCTTTCGGTATTCTGGCCTTCTTTCAAGCAGCGAACGGTTCAAATCTGTCAATTGTTGTTGGTAACGTTTAGTAGTAATCGTTTCCCCAGGTTTTAACAGCTCATAATAGACCACGCCTCTCTGGTCCCACCAAACACAGAGCATCGTCTTTCTGCCAAAGGGATTCGGTCTTGCGGTCGATGTGGATGGTGGGATTCTCAAAATAAATCCACTTTTCATCCCCTGTAACTATACGATGCAAAAACGACTTCCTTTTTGTACCAAGCGAGCAAAATGTCACACCTGTTTTTGCGCTTTTCCATTTGCCTGTCGTTCAACTCATGTGGTACCGGTCTTCTGAATATTTCCCATCTCTCGTAGCCGATTGGAAACAGCTTGTTGACTAACGCCCAATTGCTTGGCGAGTTGTTTTTGTATTTTCGAATCATCTTCGTCCAACAATGCTTGCAATTCCACATCTTCGTATTTTTTTTGGCGGTTTTCCACGTTCCTTGTCTGCAACATCGAAGTCACCACTTTTGAAACGCCGAAACCATCGTTGACACGTATCTCGCGATGGAGCATATTCACCATAAACTTCTCGAAGTAATCGGTATGATTCAACAGCAGTTTTCTTCAAATGAACACAACAAATTAATGCTATCCGCGAATGCTCTTTGTTCGGTATAAATTTCGACATATTGAACACAACACAACACTATGCACACACTTTTCAAATTTATCACTCGTGCGCGTCTGACACTTGTTGATGACACAACAAAATGGCGCTGTGTCAAATCTTCATAGCACAAACTGCATTGGTGCACCATTTGTAGTCTGAAATCCGCATTTCATACTTGTACACCTGGTAGTTATACCATCAGTTGAGACATAAGTCTTTGGCATTATAAATAGCTTTGACAAGAACTTAAATTTAAGTCGAAGGGTTAGCGATTTTATAAAACAAGAAGGTTCATTTTGTCCTAAAACCACAGTTGTCAGATTCGCTTTGTAAAGTTTTGTCGTTAATTAAACATCTTATGAAAGAATTTCGGCTGCCTTTTATTATTAATCACAAAAAATTTACATTGTAGGAGGATTAATCGAGCTATAAATAGAGCATTCGATAATAAGTAATAAAATTGAATTTTATTCTGCTACATAAAATGGCTATAGCTGCTTTTACGAGCGGATTTAAGTGTTTCGTTGCTATATAGAAGATATTCGAGAAAACGTAAACGGGATATGGCCCACACAACAAAAAAATCTGAAAATAAGAAGTTACATTTCCTTCCACAGATGTGTGCAGAATTTTTCATTAGGGTCGTATATAAAATAAATACTGAATTCGTAAGTGAATTTAATGAAATCATACCGGCTATTTAATTTGGAAACAAAATCATCTATATTTGCTTTCTTTGTATCAAAAATCGCGAAAACCTCATCCACATACCTTTACCATGCTCAAATTCTTGACTAGCTTCGGTTTCAAATTTACTCAAGAATAAATTGGCTACGAAAAGTGATAAGCAATTACCCATAGCTGTTCCTTCTTTTTGAACATAAAATTGACTGTTATATTGAAAATAATTTTGTTCCATACAAAATTTAGATAATGTTAAGTATTCATGAATAATTTCGTCCTCAAAAAGTCGAGAAATTTGCAAATGCAAAATGACCAGCAAAGATCCAATGAATGCTATATTCCATGCCTTTCTTTGTTGGTCATTTTGCATTTGCAAATTTCTCGACTTTCTGTTGTACTGACCAATCAAGTAACAAACCATATTCCGAAATTTTATTTCGGAGTATCGATTTAGTTCGTCCTCAAAGTCATTCATCTTAAGTAATTCTTGGAGATATTGTGGAAATGGGAAAATGTGTGTGGAAACCGAAGCCAGTCAAAAATTTGAGTATTGACCGACTGTAAAAATGTGGCTATATCTAAAACTTCTCGAACTAACGCTATAAAATTTGAAGTAGTTACTTTTAGGCTTCGTAACCCTTGTCACATTCGAAATTGTTCCTCTACACCCAAATGGGGTCCCAACATTTTTCTACTGGTCTAATATTTTCTGGAAAGCGGATGCTGTCAGTGTGCCTCCAACGCGTTCTGCAATTTGCGTTATATTTCCTCTACCGCCTCGAAGCAGTGACCCTCTAACTTCATCTTCATATGGAGAAACAGCCCGAAGTCACCGGGCATTAGATCAAGTGAATAAGGTGGGTAGGGGATGACAGAACGATCGTTGCATTGCCTTGGTGCAAGAAAAACTGAAAATAATAAACATTCTTCCACTGCCTTTTCCAGAAGTGATATTGCCTTAAAACTATGGATTCATTCTGAACTCCGAGTATTCTTTGCGCACTAACCGGCAAAACTGACGGGAATTGCGAATCTTAAAACGTTAGGAATAACAAAAATCTCGAAAACAATTTTTTTCCCAAATACAACACTAAACGGAGGAAAGTAAGTTATTAGAAAAACCTAAAAAAAGTAATAGTAAATTTACAACAATTTTCTTTTTAGATACAAATTTAGATTATCTTCTATTTTTTCCTTTTTCCAACCCTTATTATGTTATCAAAAAGTTTACGGAGTCGGAAAGAGTAAGAACAAACAAAACAACTACTAACATTCCGTGAATATTAAACGAAAACCCTAATAGCCTTCAAACATGCAAACAAGCCAAATATATTTTCCACCGTCGGGAATCAAAAAGGGATGTTTAAGGGTAGTGGAAGACGGCGTAAAATGGGTATGTTGTTATAGTTGATCTCCGAGGAGACTCTTAAAGTAGTATATTTTATTCTGAGATTTTTCTATTCGAATTTAGAGTCAAAAGAATATATATATATATATATATATATATATATATATATATATAATATATATATATATATATATATATATATACGAGGCTGGTTTGAAAAGTCCGTGCAAAAATAAAAACTACTTATGTGTTTGGGGTAAACCTTTTTTATTTTTCGACATAGTCTCCTTTTAAGCTTATACACTTCGTCCAACGATGTTCTAGTTTGTTGATCCCTTCCGAATAATAGGATTTGTCCAAGTCTGCAAAATATCCATTAGTGTCTGCAATCACATCCTCGTTTGAATAAAATCTTTGTCCCGCCAGCCATTTCTTCAAATTGGGGAACAAATAGTAGTCCGAGGGAACCAAGTCTGAAGAATAGGGGGGGATGTGAAACAAGTTGGAATCCTATTTCGATTAATTTTGCGACCACAACTGCTGAGGTGTGTGCTGGTGCGTTGTCGTGGTGGAAAAGGACTTTCTTGTGGGCCAATCGCGGGCGTTTTTCTTGCAGCTCGGTTTTCAAACGGTCCAATAACGATGAATAATATTCACCTGTAATAGTTTTACCCTTTTCCAGATAGTCGATGAGGATTATCCCTTGCCAATCCCAAAAGACAGTCACCATAACCTTTCCGGCCAAAGGAACGGTCTTCGCCTTTTTTGGTGCAGATTCCCCCTTGGTAACCCATTGTTTAGATTGTTGTTTAGTCTCAGGAGTATAGTAATGTATCCATGTTTCATCCACAGTGACGAAACGACGCTTAAAGTCTCCGCTTCTGGAACAGCTGCAAACCATCCTTGCAACACTTCACACGATTCCGTTTTTGGTCAAGCGTGAGCAATCGCGGCACCCATCTTGCGGATAGCTTTCTCATGTCCAAATGTTTATGCAAAATATTATGTACCCGTTCAGTCGAGATGCCCACAGCATTAGCAATCTCACGCACCTTAACTCTTCTGTCATCCATCACCATATAATGGATTTGATCAATGATTTCTGGAGTCGTAACCTCCACAGGCCGTCCAGAACGTTCAGCGTCACTTGTGCCCATATGGCCAGTCCGAAAATTTTGAAACCACTTATAAACTGTTCTAATCGAAGGTGCAGAGTCACCATAATGTTTATTAAGCTTCTCTTTAGTCTCCTTAGGCGTTTTGCCTTTCATAAAGTAATGTTTAATCATCACACGAAATTCTTTTTCGTCCATTTCTTGAAAATCACTCGACTTCCTTGATTCACACGAATGCCAAACACAAAAAAATAGACGAATATGACTGAAACTTGGTGTGCGTTCATTCAAGAGATGCTACTAACTAAACATGACCTCGATACGCGCCGGTGGTGCCATCTCTCGGACTTTGCACGGACTTTTCAAACCAGCCTCGTATATATGTTCCATTAATTTCGCGTATCTATAATCGATTCTTCATTCTCTTAAGGCTGCCTCGTATATATATATATATATATATATATATATATATATATATATATATATATATATATATATATATATGTATATTTAGCGTATGGCAGGAAACATTACAATACTAACATATTTAACTGGCAAACTCGAACAGGGTCCAAGTCTTCTAGTAATTTGATCCTGAGAAGGTCCGTTTGCATGAATATCTTGATCAGCCATTGCCATGTTTCAGTGACCAGGAGATTCTAACAGTTGCCCGGTCGCCAGCATGTGCTAGTTCATTTAGTTCACCTATTTTGCTGTCCAGGATGTACCACGAGGAGGCTTTTTAACGATTCTATATCCTAGTTGGATAATATTAAAAAATATGACAATACCTAAAAATTCTTAAAGTCTCGTAATTATTGCATATTTTATTCCTAAATTGTTTGTCGTACCGTTAAATGAAATGTTACACTAATTATAGTAAAAACACAAACTACTTAAATGCCGTAAATAATAACGAAAGTGTCGATTTCGCCAACAAAAACAACGCACAAGATTCTCGTTCAAAATTAGTACAATGGTGCTTCTCTCGTCGATTGCCACATGCTGAGAAAATTATTTTAGCAAGCATTTGTTTTATATTATTGAGCGAAATGGACAAGAAATTCCTTAGGTAAATGATGTTTTTTTTTAAATGGTGATGTTGCCTGATTATAAACATTAAAATTTTGTAAGATACGTGTGATATCGCTACGAATTAACGGTTCTTAGAGGACATCTGTCATTATCAAAAAGTACGGGCTGATAATGTTACTTGCCGATATTGCGCACAGTGAGACGAAGTCAAAATTCCAGTTGCCTTTCAAATTTTAAGCTGTCGCATTAATTTTTTTAAAAAATACTCGTCAGACACAGCGCTTTTACTGGCACCTGCATTTTTTTTGTTAAATTTTATTTTTTTTTTTGTAAATTTAGCTGAAAGATAAAGAAGGTTTCTTTTTTTTTAATTAATACTCTTTTGGGCAATGAACTTTTTACTGTGTACATTGAAATCTCGATAATTTGCTTATGGTAATATATGTTTCTGAGGTCGCTAATTGCTGTAAAAATAGTCATTTTTTCAAAAGTGTTAATGATTTTAAGTTATTGGCCAATTTTGGTTATTTTCCTCTGTTATTTAAGTACTTAATAATGGATACTATAATAATTTTGTCAAAAATTAAACTAATTTTCAATAAATGGCCAATTTTCAGTTTATTTAAAAATTTTATTTCTTTGTTTTCAATTGAAATTTATCAAGTGAGAATTATTGGAAGATAATAATCTACTTAACACATGGGCTGAAAAGTCCCGGGCCTAACAAAGAAAACACGGTTTTTTTGGTTCAAAATTAGCTTTATTCATCAACGTAATCTCCATCAAGAGCAACGCAATCATTCCAGCGCCGCTCTAACATTTCAATACCACTTTTGTAGAACGATTTATCTTTTGCCTCAAAATAGGCCTCAGTTTCAGCGATAACCTCTTCATTCGTGCGAAATTTCTTACCGGCGAGCATTTTTTTCAGGTCTGCGAACAGCCAGTAGTCGCTGGGAGCCAAATCTGGCGAATACGGCGGATGTGGGAGCAATTCGAAGTTCAATTCATGTAGTTTTGCCATTGTTTTGATTGACTTGTGACACGGTGCGTTGTCTTGATGAAACAAAATTTTTTTCTTTGCCATATGCGGTCGTTTCTTTGCAATTTCGGCCTTCAAACGCTCCAATAATGCTATATAATATTCACTGTTGATGGTATTTCCTTTCTCAAGATAGTCGATGAATATTACACCACGCACATCCCAAAATACCGAGGCCATAACCTTTCCAGCCGATTGTTGTGCTTTCGGGCGCTTTGGACGAGGTTCACCAGTTGCTGTCCACTCAGATGACGATCGTTTTGATTCCGGAGTGAAGTGATGGATCCATGTTTCATCCATTGTCACATATCGACGCAAAAATTCCGGTTTGTTACGTTTAAACATGGCCAAACACTGCTCAGAATCATCAACACGTTCTTGTTTTTGATCAACAGTGAGCAAACGCGGCACCCACTTTGAACAGAGCTTTCTCGTAGTCAAATGCTCATGCAATATAAAGCCAACACGTTCTTTTGATATCTTTACGATGTCAGCTAACTCACGCAACTTCACTTTTCGATCATTCAAAACGATTTTATGGATTTTTTTGATGTTTTCTGGTGTTACCGCCTCATTTGGACGTCCACTGCGTTCTGCATCATCGGTGTCTCTACGACCACGTTTGAAGTCAGCAAACCAACGTTTTATTGTTGTTTCTGATGGAGCGGAGTCCCCATAACACTTTTCAAGCCATTGCTTCGCTTGAACGGTATTTTTTCCCATCAAGAAGCAGTGTAAAATTAAAACACGAAATTGTTTTTGATCCATTGTTTTAAAAATAACAAAAGTAGCGTCACTCTTAGCACAATAACTCACAAACTAATGAATAGAATATCATGAAATTTTAACAGCTGTCTTTTCAAGGTTAGTATTAACTGAAAAAAAGGTGACTGCAATAAAAACTAGCGCCATCTATGTGTTAGGCCCGGGACTTTTCAGCCCATGTGTTATATGAGGTATATAAAAATGAATAATATTAAACTACAATAACTATAAAAAAAAGCTAAAAATAACTGAAATTGGTCAATAGCTTAAAATCTTCAAAATTTTCACTAAAATGACTATTTTTACTGTAATCAGCGACCTCAGAAACATATAAAATCATAAGCAAATTATCGAGTTTCAATGCACATAGTAAAAATTCATCGCCCAACAGAGTATCATTCAAAAAACCTTCTTCATCTTTCAACCAAAATTACAAAAAAAAATTAACAAAAAAGTAGGATCCCTAGTATATCGGAGTGGACGGCCATTTTCTAGTTCCAAACCTCAGACCACTATATTGGGCTACTAATTTCATATTAGTATGATCTTGTTCGGGGATGAGTTATATTAAACCTTGGACTTAATTTGACAACAGCTTTTTTCCATCACGATAGTCAAGAGAAACGAGAAGGAGATTGCCGACAATACTCAACGTTTAATTTGACTGAAGTTCCTGATAATGACAGTGACCTTTCTTTTTTGTCGATACATTTTCTAGTCTTACCGTATGTTTTTTCCAGTTTTTAGTGTTCCGTACGGAACACTTATAAGATCACTTCGGTGTCTGTCTGTCTGTCTGTCACCCGATTTTCTCCGAAATTATTTGTCATAGAAATTTGAAATTTGGTAATAATATAGGAATTGATGGCCTCATCAGAGCTGTGTAGTTTTGAAAGTTAAATTTTGACTTAAGGGGTTAGTTTTGGGGGGTGAATCGGAAGTGAAAAATTTTTACTAGGTAATCGAGTATGGTGTCAAATGAAAGCTTGTGAAAACACGAGTAATATATATATATATATATATATATATATATATATATATATATATAATGTAATACTTGCGCGCACTTTTCTTTGTATTATTTTTAAAAAGTCGCTGTCCACCCGCCTTATCTTGAAAAGTACTTATCAAAAAATTTTGAAAAAATTCTGGAATATTCTCCACGGGGTGTAGATTGAACGAAAATTATCACGAGTGCATTACCTGTAATAATTTATCTGGTATATTAAAAAAAAAAAACAGAAATTTCAAGGTCATTAATTTTCAGTAAAGATTGGAAATAAACCTTGTTGAAAACTCATTTGGGGTGTGTTTTGTGAAGTTACTGATCATTTTATACTTCCATTACAACATTTTTTATTTTAAAAGCAATCAACTTACGGAACACTAATTGCGCAAGTTCAACTTGCACTTGATCGGTTATTATAATTTATATAGATTATTTTAATGTTTCATACTGAACCCTTATGGGTTCATTTCGGTGTCTGTCTATCCGCCTATCTGTTAAACCCGATTTGTCTGAAACTATTTGACATAGAAAGTTGAAATTTGACGCAAATATAGGAATTGTTGGTCCAATCAGGGCGCTGTAGTTTTGAAAGTCAAATTTTATCTTAAGTTTGAGTTTTGAGGGGTGTAATGGGAAGTGAAAAAAGATGTACCAGGTCATCGAGTGGGGTGTGGGGTGCAAAAATATATATGATGTAATACTTCCGCACACTTTTCTTTGTATTATTTTTAAACGAATAGCCAAAGACCCCTGTCCACCGACCCTATCTCGAAAAGTACTGATCAAAAAAATTTGAAAAAGTTCTCAACTAGTCTCTATAAAGTGCAGAATGAGCGAAAATTATCACGAGTGCATTACGTTTGATAATTTAGCTGATATAAAAAAAAATCGGTCAAGTGCAAGTTGAACTTGCACAATTAGTGTTCCGTATATTGATTGCTTTTAAAATAAAAAAAATTGTTACGGTGGTATAAAAGGATCAGTGAATTCACAAAACACACGCGAAAGGAGTTTTCAACAAAGTTTATTTCCAATCTTTACTGAATACTGATGACCTTGAAATTTTTGTTTTTTATATACCAAATAAATTATTAAAAATAATGCACTCGTGAAAATTTTCGTTCAATCTACACCCCGTGGAGAATATTCCAGAATTTTTTCAAAATTTTTTGATCAGTACTTTTCGAGATAATGTGGGGGGACAGCGATTTTTTAAAATAATACAAAGAAAAGTGAGCCCAAGTATTACATTATATATATATATATACGAGGCATGTTTTTTAAGTAAGTACCGTTTTGCGATTCCGCCGCCGCAGCGATACGGTCGGCGTTCCGCGCATGCGCGCTGGTAACCTACATCTCATGTCTACGCACTGACGCCATTACAGTCTGATTCTTCATTGTATACGTTGTTTACTGAGTGTTTAAGATGCCTCCGACAATCGTGAGTCCCGCCGATTGTGAAGTACGGGCTGTTATACGATTTCTTAGTGCTAAAGGCGTAAAACCGATCGATATTCATCGTGAGATCTGTGAAGTTTACGGACAAAACATTATGAGTGATGGAATGGTAAGGAAATGGGTGAGAGCATTTAAAGATGGCCGCACAAATGTGCATGATGAAGAACGGAGTGGGGCGTCCTTCGGTCGTTAATGAAGATTTGGTGCAGAAAGTGGACGAAAAGGTGAGAGAAAACAGACTACCATTTGTTCCTGCACTTGAAGAAGCACCTGGGTGGTCAGCGTCTTCAAGACGATAACGAAGTCAAAACATTTGTGATACAGTGGTTAACAAGTCAGGCGGCAGAATTTTATGAGGAGGGTATTCAAAAAACTGGTGCCACGTTATGACAAGTGCCTCAATATTCACGGAAATTATGTAGAAAAGTAGATTAAGGTACAGGCTTTCATGTAAAAATAAAATTATAGCGATATCTTTGCACGTCTTTTTTTAATTCCAAAACGGTACTTACTTAAAAAACATGCCTCGTATATATATATATATATATATATATATATATATATATATATATATATATATATATATATATATATATATTACTCGTATTTTCACAAGCTTTCATTTGATACCACACTCGATAACCCAGTAAAAAAAAATTTTTTTTCACTTCCGATTTCACCCCCCAAAACTAACCCCTTAAGTCAAAATTTAACTTTCAGAGCCACACGGCTCTGGTGAGGCCATCAATTCCTATATTATTACCAAATTTCAACTTTCTATGACAAATAGTTTCGGAGAAAAATCGAGTGTGACAGACAGACAGACACCGAAGTCATCTGATGTGTTCCGTACGGAACACTAAAAAGGCTAGTTGCATGCCAAAATGGTGAAGGTTTATTTCGTTGAAAAGTTGTGAATTGAACTGAATGATAGCTACTGCTTTAAATATTAGGTACCGAGTGAAAATAATTTTATTTTATTTGTTTATAATTAAACAAATATTTGGGTAGTAAATATTTGTTTTACACTTTTAACATATTACTAGATTCTAGACTGAGCTAAATTGATTTATTGGCTATTAGATAGCTAAGATGCTATAACTATTATATATTATTGACTAAGATAACACGTGAAAATACATATTGGATCTTAAAATGTCAGGGACCTAATTAACTTAGCCTAAGTAAGGATTTTATTTTATTTTAAAGGCAGTGACGGTACGGAACACTAATTGCACATGTGCAACTTGCACTTGACCGTTTTTTTTTTGTTTCGTAAAACTTATTGACACGTTTGCGTATATTCCAATTTAGACTTTAATTTCCTTTATACAAAATTAAGGCTGTATGCTTTGGCTTCATGCAAACAAGTCTTGCAAATTGCAAATTTAGCTAGCAAAATTGTGGAGAAACAAGTTCTCAAATCAACCAACTAGATATACTTTTCGTAAAAGTAAACACTGCAGTTTCTAATCAACTTTTTATTTAATATTACTAACGTACATGAAGTATAATCATTGCACGGTGAGAATCGAAATAACACAAATAATACCGATTATAGTGAAAAAACACATTGTTGTGTTGTTTTGACTCTGCTTTAGGCGGTTTGCCCGCAGTCTCTCGTCTACGTAGGATACAGCGTAAGGGACTAATAGAAAGCCAAATTGTGTCGACTATTTCGCAAGAGATAATAAACTTAAATCTTAAAGGGTTACATCACCTTGGCGCTCGGAAAAATAGGTATAAAAAAATAAAAAAAAATTTTGACGCAGCTATTAAATATATAAATTTTTTCTTTTACACATATACAGAGTAGTTTTATGAATAATTTGAAATAATAACGAATAAAATAAATTAAAAAATGACGGAGATATGAGCCATCAAGTAGGACCCTCTTTTGAAAATCCTTGCTGATGGTGTACTTATTTTCTTTGTCAGGCATCGTCTGAAAAATAAAAAATACTTTTTTTCTTATTTAGATAGGTAATAGCTAAGATGTAGCATAGGAAAAAATTTTTTTAAAATTGTTTTGTAGAAATGACAGCTATTTGAAAAAAAAACTCTGATTTTTATCAAAATTTTAAGTTTAAAAAATTTATAACGTGGCACCCAATTAAAAAAATCCTATGCTACATCTTAGATAATATTATAAAGAATATGTGTTATAAATTTTAACAAAATCGGTTAAGTAGATCTTAAGATATCTTGTACACCAGTTTGAAAAAAGTAGTTTCGAAAAAACGCAAAGAAGAAACAGTACGGCGTCAGTGTCTTAAAACCAAATATTTTTTAAAATTACCTTCAATCTGCGCATCCTGGGCCGTACTTGAGGTCTTCCATTGTTGCCGCGATGTCCTCCGACCCCTTTTGAGCAGCTCTTTTCAATCTCCTGGCCTCGTTAGTCCCCTGTTGGGCTCTCATATTGGCTATAGATATTCGTTGAGAATCCAAGTTCTCGGTAAATTGCAGCGCGCTTGAACCAATTACAAGGTTTAATAGTGGTATCATTTCTGATACACTAATGTATCCATCATTAAATATACTAGCTGCAATATAAGATGCAATCTCAACAATTTTTGTGTCACTGTAATGCACTTTTGGAGCCATAGACTTTAGCTTCCCCAAAGGAGTTATTGTTACTGACTAAAAGAACAATACCCTTTGTCAAGGCTTTGACTGCTCGTGCCGGTCCGATCACTACCTGAGTTTCGAGCCGACTCTCTTCCGCGCTCACTTCTAATTGCTATAACTTCGGAAATAATTTTAATTTTGAAATCGTTAAACGTTTCAAATATTCTTAAAATTGTAAACAATTTATCTACCAAAAAAAAATAATTCGATTTTTTGAAAATCTCAAGGTGGTGTAACCCCTTAAATAACCTTGAGGCCTGTTAATACATCTGTCGTTAGCACCTGCCATAACTGGAAATCAGATTTTTTAATTAGCGCAAGGCGGATTTTCTAACAGATTCTCTTAGGTAGGTTTTTTTTCATGAGCTAGCACACGAGCTGCAGGAAAACCTTTAAAACGCTATAGGAGCGATGCGTGTGGGAAAAAAAGCGATGCACGTTGGTCTTGAATCGCCCTAAATTATACTGGATAGGAAACAGTTTCAAAGGGATGAGGTTATCCATATAAAAAAACTGCTTGAAAAGGGTTGTACGAGGAGTGACAAGCTGGACTTAATTCCTGTCTGCGGATATTTGCATGAGAAGCCGATGTTCAAAGGTTTATACACGTTATTGTAAATTAAATATTTTCGCAAAATTATGCCGACAAAAATTCATAACTTACAGAGATTTTAAGCACTTTCATGAGGATAATTTTTATACTGACCTACAGCGCATATCATGGGATGACATTTATTATATTGAGGACAAGGTCAGATTTATTAATTTTCATTTGTCAGGCGTGTTTAGGGACCATTGTCCTCTCAGAACGGTAAGAGTAAACAAGCCTCCAGCTCCCTGGCTAACACCTACTTTGAAAGCGCTAATGATAGAAAGAGACCGAGCACTAGCTCAGTTTAAGAGAAATAAAACTCAGGAGAGTCATCAATATTACAAAGAAATGAGAAATCTCACCCTTTACAGTGTGCGTCGTGAAAAATTGGGATATCTCGAATATTTAGAGACACAAAAGAATGCAAAATCATTATGGAAGGGACTTCAGCAATGCAATGTTCACACGGGTTCAAAAGATACCCCTCGTCTGCCTGCACATTTGGCCAATGTGAATGATATAAATGAATACTTTTTGAGCGTTTTCCGAAAGTCTAACAACTGTGCTGGTAAAATATATTATTACAGTAACAGTAAGAGGAATTTAGATCTGAACTTTAATTTCCTAATGGAAACCCCTCAGTCAATTTGCAGGTGTGTTAATAGTATAAAGTCCAGTGCTGCTGGAAATGATGGTTTGACACTTTTTATGCTTAAACTTAGTTTACCTGTTATCTTATATCATCTAACCCATATTGTTAATTGTTGCCTGGAGAGTGGGTATTTTCCGGAGAGCTGGAAAGAGTCTATTGTGTGTGTTGCTAAAGTTAAAAATCCTTTAACCGTCAGAGATTTGCGTCCAATTAGTTTGTTACCAGTTATGTCAAAAGTCTTGGAGAGGGCAGTACATACACAGGTCTCAGAATATCTCTTGACAAATGAGTTGCTCCCCTTGCATCAATCTGGCTTCCGGAGGGGTCATAGCACATCAACGGCTTTATTGAATTTAACGGATAGCATAATCAGAGCTATTGATAAAAATATGACTGTTATATCAGTCTCGTTGGATTATTCGAAAGCCTTTGATGTGCTGGATCATAACCTACTTTGTGCTAAACTGCACTATCTGGGCTTCGCTGATCACTCCGTACAATTTTTCTATAGCTATTTTTCGGGTAGATGGCAGAGGGTGCGAAATGAATGATGTTTGTTCAACTGCTGGTAAAATTATCTCCGTAGTGCCCCAGGGTTCAATACTGGGGCCTCTTCTGTTTCTTATATATACTTTTGATATATTCCAAACTGCTGTATATTCATCGGTTCAGTGGTATGCTGATGACACATAGTTGCTTCATTTCTTTGAACCATCGGATCTTGAGTCTGCAGCAGAAAATTTAAATCAGGATCTCATGGCTTTGTCAGTTTACTCGGATGAACATAATTTGAGGCTAAATCCAGACAAGACTCAAGTTTTATTGTTTTGCAAGGAAAATCGGCGACCAACCTTGAGCATGGCTTTGAGACTGAGGCTGGCTGATCAGAATTTGCTGTTTTCTGATTGTGCCAAGAATTTGGGTCTTTGCATTGATACACATCTCAGATTCAGGGAACATGTTAGGGTGCTCCTACAAAAAAGTTATGCGAAAATGAAGGTTTTATATGCAAATCGTTTTATTCTGAATTTTAAGATGAGGAAAAAATTGTGTGAGTCTTTGGTCTTGTCTTCATTTCATCATTATAATATTGTGTACTATCCTTGCTTGGATGTGCTTTCAAGGAGACGATTGCAGTATGTACAGAACGTCTGCTGTAGGTTTATATTCCATTTGAGAAAATATGATCATATATCTTTAAAAATAAATGAGTTAAAATGGTTAAATTTTGCTAATACTGTGCAATTGCACTTCGTAATATTCTTAATGAGGCTCTTAGGAACTTCAGTCCCGATTTATTTAAGGGAGAAGCTAGTATCCCGAAAATTTGGTACATGATAGGTATATTAGACGGCCTGATCGCTTGACTATGCCTCAGCATCGCACTGCCTTGTTTCAGCGCAGTTTTACATATAATGCAGTAAATATATACAATACTATGAATCCAGAATTGAAAGCATGCACTATTGGCCGACTTCGTCGATTATATAGGGAAAGAAGATATATAGAAGGGAAGAGCTGTTAAATAAGCAGAATTCTCAGACGTAGTTTATTTGTATTTTGATGTATCTTGTCGATTATTGATTTTACTATGTTAGTATGTAATTGTTGCTTCATTTTTGTTTGTAAGCGCGTTGTGTGTTGAAGAGGTTAGATGTAAGAGTAACCGATGGTTAAATCTCGCCTCTTCTACTACACGATGTGTGTGGGTAATATGTACTCACATCACATGTAATTAACATCTTAATAAAGACGATATTTATTTATTTATTTATTTATTTATTTATTTATTTATTTATTTTTTTATTTATAAGCGAACATATTCTTTGCTAAATCCTATTTTAAAGGTATTTTAATAATAATTATCTTAGACATATATTTCGTATTTGTTGTGTAAAGAAACTATTATTGTAAAAACATGTGAAAGGGGCTTAGCGAAGCAATAAATCAATGGTTAAATCGACTGTAATGTCTGACCGTCTGCGTCTGGATTAGGTGTGAACATACATTGGGCAAGTATCAGGCCTATATCGATTATAAATAAAGCTAGACAAGTAGGAGCGCTCAAAAAAGGAGATAAAAAGTACAACAACAAAGGAGAAAAACAAAAACAAACAAAATCAACTAGAACGTTGTACTGGCAGAAGAACAACTGGGATGGAGATCAACATCTTCGATTTTACACACGGATGCCGTTTTTATCATAAAGCAAAGTACCGAAGAATGTATGGAATATCTCCAATAAACTGACATTCTTATGTTTCTTTGACTTAGTAAAACCTTCGATCGGGTACAACTAGAAGAGGACTTAGTTGTTCCTGTTACTTCAATTCTGTGAAGGATATATGGTACGCCTTTGTTAAAAAATACCGAGTTTTTGGCGATTTATCGTTCACTGTGGCCCACCTTATGTAGAGTACAGATGTCACTTTACTACTGAATACTCAGCTACTATCTTGACGTCAATTTAAAAACGAAGTTTTGCACTAAACAACTGTACGAACTCTTTGAAGTACAATAAATTCAGAAACCGCCATGTTCAGCATTAAATACTTGAGTACCACCGCTCAAATCCTACTAAATGTGACGTTATTTGTTAAACTTATCCTTTATAAGTAAGCAACCCTTTTTTAAATACTCATACTTAAATGACGCAATTTACCAAAAAAAAAAAAATAACCGGTCAAGTGCAAGTTGAACTTGCGCAATTAGTGTTCTGTATGTTAATTGCTTTTAAAATAAACATTTTTGTTACGGAGGTATAAAATGATCAGTGATTTCATAAAACACACCCCAAATGAGTTTTCAACAAAGTTTGTTTCCGATCTTTACTGAAAACTGATGACCTTGAAATTTTTGTTTTTTATTTTATACCAGATAAATTAGTAAAGGTAATGCTCTCGTGATAATTTTCGTTCAATCTACACCCTGTGGAGAATATTCCAGAATTTTTTCAAAATTTTTTAATCAGTACTTTTCGAGATAAGGGGGGCAGCCATTTTTCGCGATTTTTTTTTAAAAATAATACAAAGAAAAGTGTGCGCAAGTTTACATTATATACAGTGACGTGCAAAAGTTTCCGGTCAGTGACATTTCGTACTCTAATTTATTAAAAAAAAGACTTATGATTTTTAATCATCATGAGATGTTAGTATGAGATTTAGGAAACAAAATAATATAGTAAAAGAATATTATTTATGTTTGTGAATATTCTTATATTTATATGTGCAAAAATTTCCGGCCACATAATATACATTGACGCAGTAGGACGTTCAAAGACATATTTACGAATAATAGCGCGTTGAATGTTCACATTTAGTTCATAAAAAAGGTCGTGGGAGCATAAACATGGCTCGGCATATGCAAATCCAAATTCGTGAGAGAGCAATAACATTTTCAAAAGAAGGAAATTCTTCTTGTGAGATTGCTTCATTATTATCGATAGGTAAATCAACCGTGAACGATATTATTGTAAAATGCCGTTGTGGATATGGTTTACAAGGTCGTCCTCGTAGTTGAAGACCAAGAAAAACGTCTAAAAAAGTAGATCGTATCATTAAACGTAAATCAACTGCGGATGTCAAGAAAACTGCTGCCGAAATTGCACGCGAGCTGAAGGATGAAAACCTAGCTAATATTAATCGTAGTACTGTGACACGAAGACTTCATGATGTGGGAGTTTTTGGCCGTATAGGTATTAAAAACCGTTAATCAGTAAAAAGAATAAGAAGGCCTAATTACAATTTGCCAAAGATCACCTAAATTTAATATTTTTGGAAGTAATGGTAGACAACATGTACGACGTCCTATTGGTACGAGAAATGATGTTCGGTACCAAATTCCTACTGTAAAACACGGGGAAGTGTGATGGTTTGGGGAATTTTCTCTGCACAAGGAGTCGGTCCATTGATCGAGATCAACGGACATAGGAACGCTGATATTTACAAGGACATTTTAGAAAACAATTTCTTATCATATGCTGAAGAAACATTGCCGCAGAATTGGATATTTCAGCAGGATAATGACCTCAAACGTACATCCAAGTTGTTAAAACAGTGGTTTTCTGCTTCAAATGTGAGTTCTAAGCTGGCCATCTCAATCACCGGACCCAATAGAACACTTATGGGAAACGCTAGATCGTCAAGTTCGAAAACATACATATTCAAATAAAGCCGCATTATTCAAATCATTGAAGGAAAAATGGGATAAGATTTCACCTGTTTGTATTAATCGATTAATTTAGTCAATGCCACAGCGTTGTATCGCTTCAAAGGGTATGGTTACAAAACATTAACACAAAAAATATAATTTAAGTCTATTATAGAGCATATGGACTAGTAATTTTTCTTGTAGTACAAAGTGGCCGGAAACTTTTGCACATATAAATATAAGAATAATAATAATAAATATATTCACAAACATAAATATATTCTTTTACTATATTATTTTGTTTCCTATATCTCATACTCACATCTCATAATGATTAAAAATTATTAGTCTTTTTTTTTTAATAAATTAGGAGACAAAATGTCAGTGGCCGAACACTTTTGCACGCCACTGTATATTTTTGTCATTTGACACTCCACTCGATGACCTAGTAAAAAATTTTTTTTCACTTCCGATTTCATCCCTTAAGTCCAAATTTAACGTTCAAAACTATACGGCTTTGGTGAGGCCATCAATTCCTATATTAGTACCAAATTTCAACTTCCTACGTCAAATAGTTTCGGAGAAAATCGGGGGTGACAGACGTACAGACACCGAAGTGATCTTATAAGTGTTCCGTACGGAACACTAAAAACCAAGAACTAAAATCGTATCTTGACTTGATAAGGTCACAATTAGAGCTATATTGATGTACACAGCGGAAATCCGACCCGAAATATCAAGAACAAAACAACCGGTAAATACCCTAGCGGATAGAGAGAGAGAAGTAATAATATTAGATTGACGGGCAAAAATAGTTGATATAAGTGACGTGTTAAACAGAAAAAGAGAAATTGAATGCGTAATGCTGACGTTTCGCCGATCATCCTGCAGGCTTCTTGAGAGCTTATTTCGAGAACTGACTAGCACGAAACTGATTTAATTCTGCTTGCATCTGCTTTTTCCTCACTTAATAACCGAATTGAGGTGTTTAGGCATAAAATGTTTTAAAGTAGTACAATTATTAATATTGTTTATGTTCATTAAATCACGTCGCTGCCACGGTCATGGACGTCACGGTTAACGTATTTTACCGTATTTAAATTTTATATGTGGTTTATCGTTTCTTGTTCGAACAAATAACTTTAATTTAAACTGAAAGACAGCGGTTTAGAAGGAATTTTTATTATTTCATTATTTAAATATGTATTCTTAATTATTGCTAATATGAGTAACATTTTTGATAAACTAATCTACTGGTTTTAAATGTATGGCATGTCCTGTTTTATTTGATATTATTAAAAAAATATTTTTATAGAAAACTGTGAAAAGGACTTATATATAACATGCTATATTTAAAGTTACCCTGTCTTGCCTCCCCCTTTCCTTATATTATTACACTGTGCAACATTCTCGAGGTCATCGAATGTTAACTAAATTCTGACTTCAGTTTCTGGAAGTGCCCGCCCAAACTAGCAAAACCCTATTTGGGTTTTGATAGTTTAGTTCGAATTTTTTTTGCCATCATCAATTTTTTTGCTCAAGCTTTGGTTTTGCATGGCTATATCTCGTAAATTATTGGGAATTTCTCAACGCAATCTTCAGACGAAATGTTCTTCACACTAAAATACACAATTTTGTGAACATGTCGAGGCCAGATTTTCACTCTTTCGAGGTGTTTTTAGTGCAGAAAGCCCGAAAAAATGCCATTTTTTCACATTTTCGACATTAACTCACAAACCGTGCTTATTTTAGCATAACTGCCTTCGACAAAAATGTTTTCTGCATCAACACGAGTAACTTTGCTGAACATTGCAATAACCTACAATCGATCCTTATAGTTCTATTGGCCTTTGTAATGTGCATGACCTTGACAGCCCTGTTCCAAAGGGATGCTATTTTCCATATAAAAGAGCGGAACCTCATACAGATGTGATAGATTAGCGCGACATGTAATCCTGGCATACACCGAGAGTGTTGTGTCTCCAGTCGCCACCAGCTCTCTCCTGGATAGAATCCAGCATGTACAGGGGTCTTTAGGAGCAGAACCCGAAACATGGGGTCAATATTCCATCGTTAGTCGAATTTGAGCTTTGTACAGAATTAACAGTTGTTATGGTGTGTACTGCTTTCCAATTCGAAATGATATTCCCAGCTGTTCGTTGATCGTATTTGAATAATTAAGCCAGTTGATGTTGCGGACGTTAAAGTCACCCAGGATGACAATTTCAGGACTTGGGTATCTGTAAATGATAGATGATGTCTACAAGAGAAGCTTACTGTTCTAATCGATGAACTGTCCTTGTAGAGAGCGAGTACATAAGGCTTATTTAATTGCTGGTTTGGTGCACTTCAAGTTTAAACCTCGTGTATTACAAAAATCTGCTTCAAAATTGCCATCTCCTCATGTTGACGCCCCCGAACCAAATCCCACCCGAAGATCAGAACGAGGGGCTATTTTACCTCTGGATTTTTTTATGATCCTGGGAGCTTCCAATTCAAGGTTGTTAAATTCTTAGATAAAATTCTTAGCTTGTTTATATCTTCAAGAATGTCGTTAGAATAATAATAGATCCTCTTGTTTAATGTCATTCCTATCTTAAAGTAAGTATTAACTTTACATCGATAGTCGATGGTAAAAGAAACTAGTGTACGAGACTGGTTTGAAAAGTCCGTGCAAAAATAAAAACTACTTATGTGTTTGGGGTAAACCATTTTTATTTTTCGACGTAGTCTCCTTTTAGGCTTATACACTTCGTCCAACGATGTTCTAGTTTGTTGATCCCTTCCGAATAATAGGATTTGTCCAAGTCTGCAAAATATCCATTAGTGTCTGCAATCACCCTCCTCCTTTGAATAAAATCTTTGTCCCGCCAGCCATTTCTTCAAATTGGGGAACAAATAGTAGTCCGAGGGAGCCAAGTCTGGAGAATAGGGGGGATGTGAAACGAGTTGGAATCCTATTTCCATTAATTTTGCGACCACAACTGCTGAGGTGTGTGCTGGTGCGTTGTCGTGATGGAAAAGGACTTTCTTGTGGGCCAATCGCGGGGGTTTTTCTTGCAGCTCGGTTTTCAAACGGTCCAATAACGATGAATAATATTCACCTGTAATAGTTTTACCCTTTTCCAGATGATCGATGAGGATTATCCCTTACGAATCCCAAAAGACAGTCGCCATAACCTTTCCGGCCGAAGGAACGGTCTTCGCCTTTTTTGGTGCAGATTCCCCCTTGGTAACCCATTGTTTAGATTGTTGTTTGGTCTCAGGAGTATAGTAATGTATCCATGTTTCATCCACATTGACGAAACGACGCTTAAAGTCCTCCGGATTCTTCTGAAACAGCTACAAACCATCCTTGCAAACACTTCACACGATTCCGTTTTTGGTCAAGCGTGAGCAATCGCGGCACCCATCTTGCGGATAGCTTTCTCATGTCCAAATGTTTATGCAAAATATTATGTACCCGTTCAGTCGAGATGCCCACAGCACTAGCAATCTCACGCACCTTAACTCTTCTGTCATCCATCACCATATCATGGATTTGATCAATGATTTCTGGAGTCGTAACCTCCACAGGCCGTCCAGAACGTTCAGCGTCACTTGTGCCCATATGGCCAGTCCGAAAATTTTGAAACCACTTATAAACTGTTCTAATCGAAGGTGCAGAATCACCATAATGTTTATCAAGCTTCTCTTTAGTCTCCTGAGGCGTTTTGCCTTTCATAAAGTAATGTTTAATCACCACACGAAATTCTTTTTCGTCCATTTCTTGAAAATCACTCGACTTTCTTGATTCACACGAATGCCAAACACAAAGAAATAGACCAATATGGCTGAAACTTGGTGTGCGTTCATTCAAGAGATGCTACTAACTAAACATGACCTCGATACGCGCCGGTGGTGCCGTCTCTCGGACTTTGCACGGACTTTTCAAACCAGCCTCGTAAATGTTTTTAAGATTTTTTTATCACTTTCCAACGCGCCTAGATGACAAAAAAAAACAACCAGAGGATGAAAGGGGATCGATAAATTCAGCAAAATTTCCATAATATAATTTTTTACCGTATTGCCGTTAAATACGGTTTAGTTGCAAATCATAAAAAATTATCCAAAGTTGGCAGTGTTGATAGGAAATGTTAATAAAACATAAAAGAACGAGCTTAATATAATAAATAAAAAAATCTGTGGAGAGAACTGGGATGTCATTAAAAAATATCCAATAAACATTATTTGACTTTTTCATTATATTTAGTTGCAAGAAAAAGTCTATTTTTAAGTTTCAGTTATTAATTTTTGTTACTTTTAATCGTTAGTCTCCGATTCGATAGTATTAACATTGTCCAATCTTACAGTTGTTACACCACCCACGGGCATTTGGGTGTTACTCTTTTCTAATCTTAAAAAGGAAAAGACCCGTTACTAGGTCACAGGTTTTTTTGTAATTTGTATTACAGGCTGCTTATACTACATGTGTTGACCATTATTACTTTAGTATATAATTTATGGTGCGCGTAAGATTGAAATCAATATAAAAAAGAGATAAGAATGAAGGTAAAATGTACAGGGTTTTGGTTTTAAGTTGGGGGTGAACATTTATCTAATCAGTTTAGGGTAGTCGGTGCTGCTCAAGTAAAAGTAAATACTAGAATACACAAGAGTAAACGTCACATTAAAATTAAACACTACACAGATTTACGAGGATTAATTGAAAAGATGGCGATCTCACCAAAAAATAATTATAATATTTTTGTTGTAGTACCCTCAATAAGTTCATATTTTTTTTGGCTGTCACAGTGTAAAATTTTGTTGCTGTAGAATTTGTGGTTTTTTGGTTAGAATGAGTTTAGTGAGACCAAGTGCATCGTTTTTGGAAAAATGAAAAAAAGTGAACAATGTCCGGTTGTCAAGTACCTGTTTAAAAAACGATTAACACCAAAGGAGATCCACGATGATATCAAAAGAACACTAGGGGAATCTGCTTCGTCATATACCACTGTGAAAAAATAGGTTGCAGAATTTAAACGTGGACGAGAGAGCATCAAAGATGACTCCGCTCCGGCCGGCCCACGATGTCTACGACTGAAGAAAACATCGGCAAAGTGTGTGATCTCATATAAGGAGATCGTAGATTAACTATCAGGGAGATTGAAGACACTATAGGCATCTCGTATGAACGAACACAACACTTCATTGCCAACGAACTCGGATTTTCTAAAGGTGTGTCACCAGATTGCTTTCAGTTGAACAAAAACGAATTCGATTCACGATTTCTCGCGACTGTTGAGGCGATGTTTGAGGCTGATCCGCAAGATTTTCTTAACAGGTTTGTGACAATAGACGAAACCTGGGTTCATCACTATACTCCAGAGTCAAAACAACAATCCAAACAGTGGAAAAAATCTGGTGAACCGATCCCAAAGAAAGCGAAGGCAATTCTGTCGGCTGGATGGCGTCAGTTTTTTGGGATGCTAAAGGTATTGTGGCGTGTTAACTTTACCCGCATATTGAGGCGCACTTTTTGCAGCCCCTTTTTAATTTCTGAGAATGGATTGTGTGAATACAGATTTTAAAAGAACTAAAGAAATTAAACAAACACTAGCTCAGTTTTTCTTGGTAGAGTAATATGGGTAAGAGATAGTTTTTTTGTACGTTTTTTTGGAATTAGTCTCTATCGTTGTTAAAAAATTTTGGTTGTACTAATTTTTGGACACCATTCATTTTAAAATAGAAAGGATCTAACTTCAGCTAAAAAAATGAAAAAAATACTGAAGGGTTATGCAGTTGTTAAGGAAGGGGTTTTGTCCTGAAAAGTAAGATAGGTGTACAGTGAAACACTAGCTTTAAACATCAAACAAAAAAAATTTATCACTGATTAACTTAAAAGTTCTAACTTTTGCGGTTCTGGTATTACAAAAAACCTTAGCCTAATAGGTAGTTCTTATTTAGTTATTACTAAATAAAGTTCTTAAATCAGGCAGTTTACTTTTAAAACTTTGCTACACCCGGTTTATTGCAGATTCGTGAGGTTCTCTTCACGTATTATCAGTTCAAATCGATTTTAAAACACTTATCTGCGGGAAAATAGGTCTACTGATGTATATTCTGGTGACTTACGATTTTCCTACGTGCTTTTTAGGCATTGAGTTGAGCACTAAAACCGTTATTACACACTCCATCACTAATTTAACAGTACGGCTTCATGATGAGGAGAGCCTATTACGGCTACTTAAAAAAAGCCCACTACGGCTTCACTTTTAAACAAAGCCTCGTACTTGACTTGGCTCTCCGATAAAAAACTACTGCCTGCGGCCATTGGTAGGAAGAAACCTTCACTGCGCATTGGTAGGAAGAAACCTTCACTGCGGCTGGATGGAAGAAGCCTGGCTGCGGCTTGATCGGAAAAAACCTGGCTGCGGCTTGATCGGAAAAAGCCTCGATCTGCGTTCTCCAGACCCTTAATAATCCGTGAGAATTACGTCTCTAAGATGGCTACGCCGGAAACAAACATCTGACGAATCGACGCGTTCCACAGATTGAATCAAATCGGTCGGAAACCCGCAATGCATATTGTAATATGAGCGGCCAAAAACAGTAACATTACATGTTCTTAAAATCTAGGAAAAAATTAATGTTACAGTATTATTATGGTGGACAACCTTCTGAAAGGCGAAACAATAAACTCGACTTACTATTGCACTCTTTTGCGTCGTTTATGTCAAGAAATTAAAGAGAAACGCCCAGGATTACTGAGAAAGAAAGTTTTGTTCCATGAGGACAACGCTCGCGTTCACACGTCTGTTGAGTCTATGGCTCAAATTCGTGATTGTGATTTCGAACTGCTGCCCCATCCGGCTTATTCTCCTGATTTGGTACCTTTAGACTTTCATTTGTTTCCAAACCTAAAAAAACACCTTGGTGGCCAGAAATTTTCATGAAATGAAGAAGTTGAAGACCTTGAGGAGTCTTTTTTTGAAAGAGGTTTGGAAGCTTTGGCAGCAGGTGGAAGAAGAAGAAGCTAGGTGGAGATTACGTCGAAAAATAAAAATATTTTTGTACGTATTTTATTTTGTTTTCTTGGATAGGCTACGAACTTTTCAATCCATCCTCGTATATAAAAAAACAAGTATGTTCGATAGAACAGTAAATTTCAAATAAAAACCATTAACTTACTCCAGAACGCAAATACGAGGACATCCCTGCTAAAAAACTCACCAAATCTTACCGCTCCAACGAGACAAGATCAGGTGATTTTAAACCATATTATCGATCTTCGGCCGCCGCCTTTGATCTCGCTTTTTTTTTATGGGTCTAGCACACGTGCTACAGGGAACTCCCTAAAGCGTTACAGGAGCGACACGTGTGCGGAGAAAGCGATTCACGTTGTTCTTGAATCGCTGTAGATTGTACTCGGTGGGAAACACAGTCCTGGGCAAGTTATTCCAAAGGGATGATGTTCTCCATATAAAAGACTGCTTGAAAAGCGTTGTACGAGGAGTAACAAGTTGAACCTCATACGGATGTGAAGAATTAGCGCGACGTGTACTTCTAACATGCACCACTCTGGGAGGAATTAAGCGGGCCACATCCTTCGAACACTTTCCATGAAAGTACTTGTAGAACAGGTTCAAGTCGCCAACCGTTCTTCGATGTTCCAACGAATCAAGGCCGACGGTTAGTTCTGGGTTTCCAATCAGACAAACAGCTCTTCTCTGAATAGAATCCAACAAATGCAGTGTATGTTTGGGAGCGGAGCTCCAAACATGGGAGCAGTATTCCATAGTTGGTCGAATTTGAGCTTTGTAAAGAATTAACAGTTGTTGTGGAGTGTAAAGCTTTCTGGTTCGAAATAATATTCCCAACTTTTGAGAAGCTCTCCTTGCTATGCCTGCAACATGTTCATACCAGGACATATTTGCTCCTAAATTAACGCCCAACAAATTGAGTGACGATATTAGAGGAATGGAGTGCCCCGACATGACTAGGTGTTGGGTTCAGCAACGTTAACTTTTTTAGAAAAAACTGCCGCTTGGGTTTTTGTAGCGTTAAATTCCACTTGGTTACTGTCACCCCAAGATAGAATTTCTTCCAGGTCTTTGTTAAGTTGAATGACTTCCTGCTGTCTGCGGATATTCGTCTGAGTAGCCGATGTCCGAGCGTTCAAAGTGAATGAAGGGATAAGTGTACTGTCATCGGCAAAACTGTAGATTGGACTCTCGGTCTTTTCCAGCACATCGTTAATATAAATGAGAAAGAGAGTAGGAGACAGTATGGAGCCTTGGGGTACACCGGCGTTGATAGTGAAGGTGTTAGAAAGAAATCCGTCGACTGCCACTCGTAAAGAACGCTCTCTGAGGCAACATGAGAGCCACAAACAGAACTTCTCCGACATACCGTAAGAACGTAGTTTAGCCAACAGCCCATCGTGCCAAACACGGTCGAATGCCTTGGATATGTCAAGAGCAACCGCTCGAGATTCTCCAAAGTGTTCAATTGCGTTGTTCCAGACATGTGTCACATAAGTCAGAAGATCTCCTGTTGATCTATTTTTACGAAAGCCATATTGGTGATCGCTAATAATGTTGAATCCTTCAAGATATTACTTAAATGATTCGGTAATAGTCATCATTTCCTTTTTTTTTTTGATGTGACGTAAAGTAGTTGTTCGACTACACACCACTGGTATCTATGCACTACTTAGTCAGTTCTATCAAAGGAATTTCTATTGAAAAAATCATTTTACACAAAACATTAAAAGTTCCTCTTTTTTCTTCATTACTCTACTGTTTGATGAAATGATTTATGGTAATGAGTAGGGTAATCTCTTAAGGGGGTAGTCTGGTAACTCGCAGTCTTTTTTTAAGAATTTTATTTGTGAATTTTAATATTTTTATACATAATATTAAACTAAGAAAAACATTTTTTTTTTGTTTTTTCATGATTCATTTCCTTGGTAGGGTCGCCTGAACAGGGCCCTCCCCTCTGGACTTTGAAGCATCTGAAAGCATTCGAGTTGGTTCTCATAATATAGAGTTGCTGCTATAGCTGGTACTAAAATTCTATACCCACGATGAAAAAAAATGACAGATTTTTTAAATATTCGAGCTTATTTTTGCAACTTTAATTGTTTAAAATATGGTTAAGTATTAATGAATATTTATAAAAGTAGTACCGGCAATAGACATTCATGTGTAGAATAAGCCATAAATTTTAGCCCGATCCGTGCAATAGTTTTTTCTAAATCATGTCAACCAGGTCACGAAAAGATATTTCGAGAAAAAACGCCTTTAAAGTGTAATAATAAACGATATACAGACGCCGGACTGCTCCTTTCTTGACGAAAACCAACACTCAACTACTCGGAAACTGAAATGCATATAGATCGAGGATTTACGAAAACGGGGCGGAGACAATAAGTATACGGCACCTTCGGCGCGCCAGGCATACACTGCGAGACTCTTCTATTCTATCGCATTTTCCAGCCTGTTCTCGACCTTTCCAGGGCAAATAATAATGGTTTCTATCGTATTTCTACATATATTTACTATAAGAAAATGATGTTTTTAGAAACTCGATTTTTTGAAAAAAAAATTACCAGACTACCCCCTTAAAGAAAAAGTCTCAACTTAAAGAACACCCTTTATTTTTCTCAAGATTTTTCCACTGTCGGTTTTACAGGCCGTTGCCTTATTTATTTATTTTTCATAATGAGGCAATAAAACCAAATACTGCATGGTGACTGTTGCACCCCATCACCCTTCAAGTAATAAATCATCTTTAAAGAAAAGCGCCAGACGTCATTTTCTCCTTCAGTTATTCTTTTTTTCCTACATGCGAAGACATTTCCTTTTTATAATTACTCAGTCAAGATCAATTTTAATTACCGACTTTCAGTCGGCCGTTAGAGACGATTGAAAGTTCTTATGGAATCTTGTTTGTAAAGTTGTTAGGGGGTGATAACGAGCTGTGACGAGTTTCTGTGTAAAAACAAGACATTTAGGAATTTGTTAGTCTTTCGATAAAAAAATCATATTTAATTTTAATCATCAGAGAAATAAAACAGACAGAAAACGGAATTTCCTGGGGGCATTGAAGAAGAGATTTTCTGTGGGTTTTTAGTCCATCGTGAGTAATTTTCTTGTGTCAGCAACGTTACCTTTTTTAGAAAAAAATAGCGTTAAATTCTACTTTGGTTACTGTCACCCCAATAAAGAATTTCTTCCAGATCTTTATTTAGTTGAACGACTTGATACTGTCTGCGGGTATCAGCATGAGTATTCGGCCTTTACTAAAATCGTAAAAAAATCACCCAACGACAACTTCGACGTGAAATTTCCATTTGTTCACAAAACTGTTTTTTTAAAACGCTCACTGTAAACAAACTACTTGCCCAATTTCTGAGCTGACACTGTTTTACGTGGGTAAATCAAATATAAACGGTAATTTTGCTATTCTTCTTAGAATGCAGTTCTTAGCTAGATGATGTTGTGTGGAGTAGATGTTTGGTTTGTGAGGAGTGGGGGAACCGGATGGGTGCGCGCGCCAATTCGTCTTTGTCGTCAGTACAGCCATGACCGAGCAAGAGGTACCTTCGTCTGTTGTGCAACGTATTATCATCAAGTTTTTAACCAACGAAGGCGTTAAACCGTCAGAAATTTTTAACCCGTTTGAAGGCACAGTTTGGGGACAGTACACTGTCTCAGAATCATGTGTATACGTGGGCGAGAGAATTTAAGGGCGGACGAGAACGGGTTGCAAACGAAAGTCATGATCGACGCCCTAGGTCAAGCCTTACAGATGACAACATCCGTGACATTAGACACCCTATCGAACGTAATCGCCGATTAACCGTTGAAGAAATTTCCTCAGAAGTGGGTATCAGCTATGGAAGTGTTCAATCCATAATTACTGATCGACTCGGTTTCAAAAAAATTACTGCTCGATGGGTTCCAAGGTTGTTGACTGGAAACCAAAAACAGGTCAGGTCGGAGCTCGCTGAAAGGCTTCTGAATCGATTTCAGCGAGAAGGGGAGGCCTTTTTAAAGCGCATAGTGACATGTGATGAGACGTGGGTACATCACTACACTCCCGAGTCCAAAATGGCAAGTAAGGAATGGCGAAGAAAGAATGAAGGTTCCCCATTGAAGGCCAAAACTCGTCTCTCTGCTGGAAAAGTCCTTGCAAGGATTTTTTTTTGACTCTAGGGGAATTTTACTGATCGATTTCCTGCACGATCAACGTACGGTGAATGCGGCTTACTACTGCCAGTTGTTACGGTTGGCAAAAACCGCCTATCGAAAGAAAAGACGGGACATGCCCATCAGAGATGTCATTCTCCTCCAGGACAACGCCAGGCCTCACACTGCGGCTTTGACAAGAAGAAATGGGCTGGGAAACCCTCGAGCACCCTCCTTATAGCCCTGACTTATCCTCCTGTGACTATTTTTTGTTTGCGCCTATGAAAGAATCACTGAGAGGACAGCGATTTGGAAGCAATGAAGAAGTCGAGGAACACGTGCGCAATTGGCTTACAACCCGCCCTCAAACCTTTTATGACCAGGGAATACGGAAACTTCCAAATCGGTGGCAAAAGTGTGTAGATCACGCCGGAGACTACATATATTGAAAAATGTTAAATCAATGATATATAAGGTTATTCAATAAACGTATAAAAAAAAAATTACCGTTTATATTTGATTTACCCACGTAACAATAACAAATGTTAAATTTGGTAAGGTCACATTTCAATAGCACCATCTAGTGGTCGTTTGTAAAAACTTAAAAGGCGCCCTACAGAAGAAAAATGTCCCGAAACGCTGGCCAAAATATGAAGGTATTATTCGATTTCGACAAAACTCAGTATATTAGGGTTTTCGGGATCGCTGATTACGAATATGAAGTAAAATTGTCAAAGAACAAAATGGCGGCTCCAAAATGGCGGACTATCTTTGGAATAACGTGAGGTATTTTTATGAAACTCTTTATCTATGGGTTTTTGGGATTGCTGGTTACGAATATGAAGTTTAAATTTTAAACAACAAACTAGCGGCTCCAAAATGACAGACTATTTTTGGAAAAACGTGACTTATTTTTATGAAACTTTATGTACAAGGGTTTTTGGGGTCGCTGATTGCGAATATGAAGTTGAAATTCCAAAAAACAAAATGGCCGACTTTAATAACTGGAATAACGTGAGTTATTTTTATGAAACTTTTTATGAATTTTTAAATAATTTGCTACATTGTGCATCAATTTCCAGAAATGAATTTTATAATATTATCCCTAATTTTTTTAACAATTTTTTAAAGTTTGCAACACTTTCCCAAATTTTAAGAAAAACGCGTCCACGCACACCTTCGCACAAAAACTATCACAGATACCAAATTTGCGACATCTAGCACTCAATATTTCGATATTTTGGCAAAAAATGTCTAGTAAACAACCTCCAACTCATTTCACGTTAGAGTGCAATGGAGTTTTTAACTTTTTGCTATGAAAGTTATGAGACAGGTGCAAGCGGAAGACGAATTCAAACAGGTAAAAATTCCTAAATAGAACCTTTTGTTTCTTACATTATGGCCAGCTTTTCGGTTTTTTGGACTACTGTGTGGCCCTCGTATTAATTTAATAATATACCTTACGTTCAACTTCTCCCATATACCCCCCCATACGCAACAAATACATATATTTTTAAATTGATGTTGTCATAAAAACGCATTTAATCTTTATAAATAAAGTATTTTAATCGGGCGCTCGGCATATATTTTCGTTGCATTTCCGCAATCCTAACACAGTCGTTGGCATACAACTTTATGGCGGCTGCGGTCGCTACTCTTCATCATAATATTAACACGCCGTTCCATCTAATAATACATTCGCGGAATGCCAGGTTCGTGTTGATTTTTTAAATATGGTTTTGCTAATGCTAAGACGATTGCTGATCAATAAACCTTTCGTATAATTGTTTCCCGTTGTAGACGTATGTGTGGAGTTTTAAATTCCTTCTGTATTTGGAAAAAGAAAGTATCTATGCGATTCTGTCTAAAATATATTTTGCATTAAAGATTAACATAGACAAAACAGAAGTAACGGTGGTTAGCAAAAACCATATATGCATTGTGAACGGTAAATACATTCAACAAGTCCTAGTTCTAATATCTTGACAGTTGGGTGGCTAGCAAACTTGTACCAGATAACCGCAGCAAAATAGAATAAGCTAGGACAATTTTTATAAATAAGGGGTAATTCATTGGTCTTAAGACTAATTTCAGGCGCGTGTATAAGTGACACCAGGAAAAATATTTCAAATGCAGTTGCTTATATCGTATAAATTTATTCAAAATCTATCAAATAGCACGTTTACATTGCAGGGAATTGACCATTATTTTGCTTGAAACGCCATCCATCAGGCGTTGGACGACCGAAATGTCGATTTCTTTCAACTTCCTCTCTATTCTGCCAATCAAGTACCGGCGGTTCTGTAATTCCCAACCATTTTCATAAACTTTACGTGAAAGTATTGCCTAAAATCTTTCAATTGGTGGTGCCTGTGGAACATTTGGTGGACTGTCATTTTGCGGTAAAAATTATATTTTTTGACTTTAGAGCCGTTCTTGTGTTTTTATTTGCGTAATCACAACGTGCAAGGTGTGGCCAAAAGATTACTTTGTCGTGCGCATGATTTTCTTTGATAAACTGCTTCAATTTATTCAAGCATTTATTGATATACACATCAGAATTTACTGCAACAGCACTGCTTGATTAGAAATATGGAGCTGTAATACCTTTTGATGAAATGGCAATCCACATCAACACTTTTGGTTCAAATTTCATTTTGCCGGCGTATTTGACGTCGTCTGGTGCTACTTCATAATCGTCAGGATAGAAGAAATCATTTCCACTGAGAGAACTGTTCGAAAATGTAAAATATTGTTCATCATCCATAACGATGAATTTCCCATGCGTGAAATGCTAAACATGAAGTGTTTGGCAATATTTTGGTATTTTTTGAACTGTCTTGAGGTGTATTTCGGTGCCTTTTTACGTCTTCGAACCTGCACATTAGTTGTCTTCAAAATTCGATGCACAGTTGATTACAAAATCTTCAAACGCTTCGAGAATTTGCTTCGTGGACAGTTGTCCAAACAAGGAAGCAACGCACTTTCGTAAATTCAGCTTGTATCAGATTTTCAATGCGAATCATCAAATACACCTTCAGCGTAAACAATATTGCTATCTGTCAATTGTTCAGCATTTACCCAAACGCCTAAAATTAGTCTCAAGACAAATGAATCACCCTTTATGAGAGCATTACTAAGAAATCGATGTTTCAAACTGGAGTTACGATACCACTTCGTTAAATGCTGTATACTCGGCAGTGCTTTACAGTGCAGAGACCGGACTCTAAAGACAGACATCATGGGGCGACTCTTTGAGATGTGGATTTTCAGACGATTGCTCAAAACTTCCTGGATATACACATAATAAATAATGAAGTTTTGAGATGAATGCGGGTAGAAAGAGAACTATTGCGAATAGTCAAAAGAAGGAAAACCGCCTATCTTGGTTAAATATCAAAAACTCTAAGTACGAATTCCTAAAGCTTACTATGGAGGAAAAAATCGAGGGAAACGTGACATTGGAAGGAAAAAGAACGCTTTGACATCCACACACTCTTCAGAGCCGCGCAATAGAGGTGAGTACGCCAAAATTGTCACCAACATCTATTGAATGGACATGGCTCTTTAAGAACAAGAAGAAGGAGACTATTTTACCCTGAAGGGATATCGCTCAAAAATGATTCGTTCTTGTCCTACTTCAAGTAGTTTCATCCAAGAGTTCCATCCTGCCTAACAGACCGACATTATAGAGAGATAGACGGAAGTGAGAAACTATGTTTTCCTCGGCTTTGAAACGTGAAGAAATGCAAAAATTTCGGATGATAATTTATTTATAATACTTCTCTTTAGTAAGGGATGTAAAATACAAGACTGATAACAGCTGAAATAAAATAATTTGTTTGAAATTGTCAGTTGTTACAACACCGTAGAAAGTAAAATTTCGTTGTCAACTGTCGACAGGTTAACACTCGATACTGATTATATAAATTTATTAAGACCATAGTTTTTTAAATATCTAATACATAATTATATAAATATAATGCCAGATATATAGTAAGTTTTTAAATATTTTTAAAATTTAAGCATGTACGAGCGATACAATGAACTCGCATATTTTTTCCCACCGAAAACAAAGATGCTTCATAATTTAAATAATATGGTCGTACAACGCTTGATTTATTTGAATAATTTGCATTGAATGCATTGTTTACAGAATTAAAGTTTTTATATCATTATTTCAGGATATTTTTTAACTGAATAATTTTTAGTGTTTCGTACGGAACACTTATAAGATCACTTCGGTGTCTGTCCGTCTGTCACACTCGATTTTCTCTGAAACTATTTAACATAGAAAGTTGAAATATAGGAATTGATGGCCCCATCAGAGCCATGTACCAGGTGTACAAGTATGAAATGCGGATTTCAGACAACAGATGCTGCACCAATGCAGTTTGTGCTATAAAGATTTGACACTGCGCCATTTTGTTGTGTCAACAAGCGTCAGACGCGCACAAGTGATAAATTGGAAAAGTGTGTGCATAGTGTTGTATTGTTGTGTTCAATATGTCGAAATTTATACCGAACAAAGAGCATTCGCGGACAGCATTAATTTTTTGTTTTCATTTGAAGAAAATTGCTGTTGAATCATACCGATTACTTCTAGAAGCTTATGGTAAACATGCTCCATCGCAAGATACGTGTGAACGATGGTTTCGGCGTATCAAAAGTGGTGACTTCGATGTTGCAGACAAGGAACGTGGAAAACCGCCAAAAAAATACGAAGATGATTCGCAAACACAAAAACAACTCGCCGAGCAATTGGGCGTTAGCCACCAAGCTGTGTCGAAGAAAATCGGGTGTTACAGACGAACAGACGGACAGACACCGAAGTGATCTTATATGTCGAAATTTATACCGAACAAAAAGCATTCGCGGACAGCATTAATTTTTTGTTTACATTTGAAAAAACTGCTGTTGAATCATACCGATTACTTCGAGAAGCTTATGGTGAACATGCTCCATCGCAAGATACGTGTGAACGATGGTTTCGGCGAATCAAAAGTGGTGACTTCGATGTTGCAGACAAGGAACGTGAAAAACCGCAAAAAAATACGAAGATGTGGAATTGCAAGCATTGTTGGACGAAGGTGATTCGCAAACACAAAAACAACTCGCCGAGCAATTGGGCGTTAGTCAATAAGCTGTTTCCAATCGGCAACATCTTTTGCACGTCTGCTTCTGTCAAATATCAGCTTTCAACTGACGTTGAGTATAACCCTATACGACTTATATTACCTGACATAACACATGGGCTGAAAAGTCCCGGGCCTAACAAAGAAAACACGGTTTTTTTTGGTTCAAAATTAGCTTTATTTATCAACGTAATCTCCATCAAGAGCAACGCAATCATTCCAGCGCCGCTCTAAACATTTCAATACCACTTTTGTAGAACGATTTATCTTTTGCCTCAAAATAGGTCTTAGTTTCAGCGATAACCTCTTCATTCGTGCGAAATTTCTTACCGGCGAGCATTTTTTTCAGGTCTGCGAACAGCCAGTAGTCGCTGGGAGCCAAATCTGGCGAATACGGTGCGGGAGCAATTCGAAGTTCAATTCATGTAGTTTTTGCCATTGTTTTGATTGACTTATGACACGGTGCGTTGTCTTGATGAAACAAAATTTTTTTTCTTTGCCATATGCGGTCGTTTCTTTGCAATTTCGGCCTTCAAACGCTCCAATAACGCTATATAATATTCACTGTTGATGGTATTTCCTTTCTCAAGATAGTCGATGAATATTACACCACGCACATCCCAAAATACCGAGGCCATAACCTTTCCAGCCGATTGTTGTGCTTTCGGGCGCTTTGGACGAGGTTCACCAGTTGCTGTCCACTCAGATGACGATCGTTTTGATTCCGGAGTGAAGTGATGGATCCATGTTTCATCCATTGTCACATATCGACGCAAAAATTCCGGTTTGTTACGTTTAAACATGGCCAAACACTGCTCAGAATCATCAACACGTTCTTGTTTTTGATCAACAGTGAGCAAACGCGGCACCCACTTTGAACAGAGCTTTCTCATAGTCAAATGCTCATGCAATATAAAGCCAACACGTTCTTTTGATATCTTTACGATGTCAGCTAACTCACGCAACTTCACTTTTCGATCATTCAAAACGATTTTATGGATTTGTTTGATGTTTTCTGTTGTTACCGCCTCATTTGGACGTCCACTGCGTTCTGCATCATCGGTGTCTCTACGACCACGTTTGAAGTCAGCAAACCAACGTTTTATTGTTGTTTCTGATGGAGCGGAGTCCCCATAACACTTTTCAAGCCATTGCTTCGCTTGAACGGTAGTTTTTCCCATCAAGAAGCAGTGTAAAATTAAAACACGAAATTGTTTTTGATCCATTGTTTTGAAAATAACAAAAGTAGCGTCACTCTTAGCACAATAACTCACAAACTAATGAATAGAATATCATGAAATTTTAACAGCTGTCTTTTGAAGGTTAGTATTAACTGAAAAAAAGGTGACTGCAATAAAACTAGCGCCATCTATGTGTTAGGCCCGGGACTTTTCAGCCCATGTGTTATAGTTACAGAGGATGAAAAGTGGATTTATTTTGAGAATCTCAAGCGCAAAAATCATGTGTAGACCCAGCCGCACCATCCACATCGACTGCAAGACCGAATCGCTTGGGCAGAGAGATGATGCTCTGTGTTTGGTGGGACCAGAGGGGCGTGGTCTATTATGAGCTGTTAAAACCTGGGGAAACGGTTAATACTAAACGTTACCAACAACAATTGACCGATTTGAACCGTTCGTTGCTTGAAAAAATACCAGAATACCGAAAGAGGCGACACAAAGTCATTTTTCTTGATGACAAGGCTCCATCACATACGCATTCGCGACACGTTGGAAGCACTCAGCTAGGAAGTTCTACCCCATGCGGCTTACTCACCAGACTTGGCTCCTTCCGATTACCACTTGTTTTCATCGATGGGTCACGCACTTGCTGAGCAGCGCCTTGGTTCGTACGAAGATGTGAAAAAATGGCTCGATGAATGATTCACAGCAAAAAGGAAAGATTTTTACTGGGGTGGTATTCACAAATTGCCCGAAAGATGGGATAAATGTATAACAAGCGATGGGAGCATACTTTGAATAAAGCACTTTTTATCATTTTTCCGAATTTAACATGTTTTTTTAGAAAAAAAATCCGCATTTCATACTTGTACACCTGGTTGTTTTGAAAGTTAAATTTTGACTTAAGGTGTTAGTTTTGGTTTGTGAAATCGGAAGTGAAAAAAAAATTAGCAGGTCATCGAGAAGGGTATTAAATGAAAGCTTGTAAAGAGCTCAAAAATATATATGATATAATACTTGTGCACACTTTTCTTTGTATTATTTTTAAAGAATTGCAAAAAATCGCTGTCTCCCCCCTTTGCCTAGTAAAAAGTACCCATCAAAAAATTTTGAAAAAATCCTGGAATATTCTCCACGAGGTGTAGATTGAACGAAAATTATCACATTATTGATAACACAGGACCACAAAAAAAAATTTTTTTGTCAATTTACTTTGACTACAATAGATCCAGGTTATGTTTTTTGGGTCGCTGATCAACAATTCGAGGTCCATTTTAGCCCATCACATCTGGATTTTGTATAAAATAGCCATAAAATTGCTAAAAATTACCTCAAAATGAGGTCGTTTTAAAGGGCATGGTTCCGGAATGATCAAATACGCCATATACCCGCCACTTTTGGGGTCTGCAGGTCTTACTTCAATGTCCCAAATAGGTTTTAGCAGCGACCATATGTTTTGCAGCTGTCAAGTGTTAAAATGCCTTGACGAAGAGATTCTATATTGATAATGCAACCATGCTCCCTGATGCTATTGACAATTCCGATCAAGATGAGAGATTGCAGGGTATATGTTAACAGCTGTCATTTTTACTTTGGCATCCGTCACGTTTCCTTTGACATCTGTGTAGTTTACTTTGACAGCCGTCAAATGTCGAATGAAATTGTCAAAACAATGCGAATATTCTATTCCATTGAAAAATCGTGCTACCATAATGGTTGGATTGGTTATAGTAAGGGGCTTGACATAATATGTTAATTGACAACTGTCAAGCGCACTTTAAGAGCTGTCAAAGCGTGAAAGTTTTCTAGATCCTTGATAAGAACGTTATGCCTTGATCGGCGCTGTTCCAGTCCTGATATCTACGCAAGGTAATTGGCAACTTTGAGTGTAATTTAACAGCTGCCAAATGGCTGTCAACACTGTCATGATGATAGGGTTACTCTATTCCCTTGAAATCTCTGTATACGATATGATCTTGGTGGCTCTGGAAACGGTCCTAACATATAAAATATTATTTGGCAGCTGTCAAGTGTACTTTGACAGCTAGCACTGCTGAACAGAACTGTCAAGGCCATGAGAATATTCTAATAGTTCAGATCTTTGAGAAAGACACTACGTCTTATGCTTTCATCAATTCTGTTTCGGTGCTGATATCCACGCAGCTGCGAGTGCAATTTGAAAGCTGCCAAAGTAAACTTGACCGCTGATATTTTGCATTCTCTCATCTTGATGAGAATCGCCAATAGCATCAGGTAGCATTGTTGCATTAGCAATATAGAATCTCTTCGTCAAGGCATTTGGACACTCGACAGCTGTAGAACATATGATCACTGTCAAAACCTATTTGGGACATTGAAGTTATACCTGCAGACCCCAAAAGTGGCGGGTATATGGCGTATTTGTGGAACCATGCCCTCTAAAACGGACCTCTAATTCTTGATCAGGGACCCAAAAAACATAACCTAGACAAACCTATTGTAGTCCAAGTAAACTGACAAAAAAATTTTTTTGTGGTCCTGTGGTATCAATAATGTGATAATTTTCGTTCAATCTACACCTTGTGGAGAATATTCCAGAATTTTTTCAAATTTTTTTGATCAGTACTTTTTTTCTTCATCAAGGCATTTTGGCACTTGCCAGCTCCAGAACATATGGTCGCTGTCAAGATCTATTTGGGACATTGAAATAATACCCAGAAATACCAATGAGATAACAGAAAAAAGCAGACAAAGAAATAAAATACAAAATACACTCACTGCAAGACGAAACGATAAGAGACTTATACAGACGACGATTAGATCAAAAATTAAATGAATTTAACTACGACAACCTCCAACAGATGTATGACCACATAAAAGAATGCATCAAACAGGCGGCCCTAGAAGCATTAAGGAAAGAAGACAACGAGAATAAGAAACATAAAATTAGAATCTGAAAAAACCAAAGAATCTATAAAGGAGAAAAAAAGACTATACGCAAAATGGCTGAATACAAAATCAGAAGAAGATCTACAGAGATATAAAGAGAAAAATGCAGAAACAAGGAGGATGATAAACAAAGAAAAGAACGAGAGATGGAAAAAATCGTGCGAACATGTAGAACAGTATATAGGAGGAGCTAGAAGCACAGAGTCATGGAGAATAATTAAAGCATTAAGGACCAACAATAGAGAGAAGATGTACATAGAGTACGAGGCTGGTTTGAAAAGTCCGTGCAAAAATAAAAACTACTTATGTGTTTGGGGTAAACCTTTTTTATTTTTCGACATAGTCTCCTTTTAGGCTTATACACTTCGTCCAACGATGTTCTAGTTTGTTGATCCCTGATAAATGGAGAAAAAATACCATACGTTAACGAAACAATAATCAAAGGAACCGATAGATTTAAATATTTAGGAACCATCATTTCCAAAAAAACGCAACATCAGAAGAAGAGATTAAAGCTAGATTAGGACAAACGCGGACATGCATAGGACAATTAAATTCGATCCTGTGGGACAAGCACATTACAAAGAGAAACAAAACACGCATATACAAATCAATAATACAAAGCATAATGACATACGGGGCAGAAACATGGACGATCAACAAAAGAAATAAATTTAAAATTAACGCGGTAGAGATGGAGTATTGGAGAAGATGTTGTAGAGTGACACGTATGGAGAGAATAACAAATGAAGAAATAAGAAGCAGAATGAACATCAAAGAGAACGCCATAAACACCATTAAAGAAAAACGATTAAAATGGTATGGACATATAAGACGGAGCGAAGATAATAGGTGGATAAAGAAAATAACGGAGTGGAGCCCTATAGAGAGAAGAAAAAGAGGAAGATCCAGACGATCGTGGAGAGACGATGTGGACGAGGCTGTGGAGGACAGGGGTCTAACAGATGGAGATTGGGAAGATAGAAACGGATGGAATCAAAGGCTGAGAGAAGGAAGACAGCGTCAGCTGTAGAAAATCCTTTATATATATATATATATATATATATATATATATATATATATATATATATATATATATATATATATATATATAATATAAGTAATACCCGTAGAGCCCAAAAGTGCGAGTATATGGCGAATTTAATCATTCCGGAATACTATGCCCCATTTTTACTAATTTCATGGCTATTTTATGCAAAATCCAGATGTGATGGACCAAAACGGACCTCGAATTCGTGGTCAACGATCCAAAAAAACATAACCTAGATCTACTATAGTCAAAGTAAATCAACAAAAAACGAAAATTATAAGGTCATAAGTTTTCAACAAAGATGGGCAACAAACTTTGTTGAAAATTCAATTTAGAGTAACATTTTTTATTTTAAAAGCAATCAACGTACGGAACACTAATTGCGCGAGTCCAACTTGCACTTGGCCATTTTTTTTTATTTTAAAAAGAAATACATTTTTAAGATTTTTACTTCCCTCTCACCAAAATTTTTGCATCTTCTATATTTCAACTTCTCTCGATTACGAAAACACAGTCTCTCTAATTTTCGTCGGTCTGCAGCGATAACTCTCAAGTGAAACGAAATTTACTTCAAATTTGGATCATCCAAACGCCGTAAAATGTGCAACAGTTAATTTTAAGCTTTGGGACTTCAAAGTAACCCCCCTGTGCCCGAATGCACCGTTTCCACCGTTTTTTTCACTGATCGAACATTTCTTGTAAGGGCGACGCTGTCACTGCCTCCAGTGCTGCCTTCGATCTGCATTGTGTCTCTTCTACCATTTCGAAGGAACGACCCTTTAACTTTATATCATAGGGGCGAACAACCCAAAGTCACAGGATGTCAAATCAGGTAAATAAGGAATAAAGGAGGTGGGATATGACAGTCATGGAATTCTTCACCAAAAAAACAGTTGAGTACCGATCGTACTATGCATTATCGTGATAGAGGAGGAAACTTTTCTTGCTTCAAAGCCTTTTAACTAATGGAAAATTCGTCAGAGATGCTCACGATTGTCTAACGGTGGTCATCACAAATGATTTGTTGAGTTAGAAATAGCATGGAAGTTTTTGGAAAATCTTAAAGTGTGACTTTAGTCTAGAGACCATAATTAATCAACAGAAATTATTTGATGCCGTCTCCACTTCCTTTATTTTTATTGTTATTCCAAAAATTATAAGGAACAACAAAAGTAATTAATACACTAGTTTATGACTCATTCACTCAAAAAGCAATTAATAGTTTTACCATAATTAAGTATAAATCATTACCTCTTTTAAGTTCGCGACTAATGTTCATTTAGCAGAAACAATTTTTTGTTCCTTTTTTGTTGTCTGCGGTGTTTTAATAACCTTGAATGTCAACAAATAAATGAACCAGTCTAATTTTAGCAAAATTATTGTATCCAAGAATTGGTATCTCAATTTAAAATTTATGTGTTGATTAAGGTAATTACCGAATTATGTTCCTATATCACTACGTGGTGCGAGCTGAAAGTTTCCGGACTAACGTTATATAGCAAGATCGCGAAATAATATAGACTCGTGGCGATAGGTTGCGGTAGGTACATCTGTAACAATGCTACGCAGCAAGTTTCAATTGGCTAGCTTTATCATGACCTGAAATAGTAAAGTTGACATACTGTTGTAACCGACCGTTGCACGTAGGGGTATTTGAACGATCTACGCGGTTTTATAACCTTCCGTCTTCCGATGCCTAATTTCCACTCCTCCCGGTTTCTCCATCTCTCCTCCTCCAGATCTCTCTCTAGTACTTCCTTGTTGATTCCTGCTCTCCAGCTTTGGCGTGGTCTTCCTCGCTTTCTTTTTCCATGAGGGTTTCAATTTAAAATCTTTTTAGGCAGTCGGTCTTGTGACATTCTCTGTACATGTCCGTACCATACCAACTGTTGGGTTCTGATTTCGTCCACTATATCGTGCTTTATTTCTAAAGCTCGCCTTATCGTGTCATTTGGTATGCGGTCTTTTCTGGATTTTCTGGCTGCTCGTCTCCAGAAATCTATTTCTGTAACTTTTAGTATTTTTCTGTTCTTTCCTTTAATGGCCACACATGGGAGCTGTAAGTTATTATACTTTTCACTATTGAGTTGTAAATTTTCTTCTTATTTTCAATGGTTATGTTTTTGTCCCATAGTGTACTATTAAGCATTGCAATCGCTTTTCTTCCTTGGATATTCCTCTCGAATATTGCTTCTTCCAGTGTTCCGTCCCTAGATATTCTCGTTCCCAAATACTTATAACTGGCACAGTGTTTGATGGTGTGTCCTGTGGCCAGTTTCAAGTCCTGCTGTTGTCCTCCGACGCACATGTACTCGGTCTTTTTAATATTGACTTCTAGGCCCCATTTTTCATATTCATCCATACAAGTTTTCGTGTCATGTATTCCATATCATCGATGTCCTGAGCGACTACTACCTGGTCATCTGCGAATGATAGCGTGTACAATGTAGTATCGTCATCCAGTGGTAATCCCATACTGCTGCATTTCCTTTTCCAGTTCTTCAGTGCACTTTCCAAATAGATTTTAAATAGCGTTGGGGATATACAGCAGCCCTGTTTGAGACCCTTTGTGACCGGGAACCCTGTTGTTATACCATATTTGGTTTTCACACTACTTCTTGCGTCTCGGCTTTAATTATTTCGGTGCTTACATTACTCTGTTGTAGTGTTTCCCACAATCTCATTAGGGGCACGCTGTCGTAGGCCTTTTTTAGATCAACAAACAAGACATGGACTTCCTGATCAAATGCGGTTTTCTTTTCTAGGATTTGTGTCAGTGAGAAGAGATGGTCTATTGTGGATCTTCCTGCTCTAAAGCCTGCCTGTTCTTCAGCTTTACGTCCGCGTATTCCGTTTCTATTCTATTTTTAAGTATTTTTCCGTATATTCTGCTAATAGATCCTGTAACCGTTACTCCCCTATAGTTATCGCAATTATTTTTGTCTCCTTTCTTATGAATTGTTGATATGTATGATATTTTCCATTCCTCGGGTACTTCTGATGTGTTAATGCATCTTTGGAATAAGTTCCTCAAAGCGCTAAATAGCTTTTCAGTTCCGTATTTTACTATTTCTCCTGGGATGTTTCCTGGTCCTGGAGCTCTACCATTTTTTAGCGTTTTACATACTTCTTTAACTTCTGATGTTGTTATCCTTATTGGGGATCCTCGTATAACTATATTTGGGTTTCCATGTTGGGTACTTTTGAACTCTGGTCTATCTTCTGTTAGCATATTTGTAAAATATTGGTTCCATTTTTCTGGTGTTATTGTAATAAAAAATAAAAAAAGAAACTTAATTTTACAAAAAAAAATTATTTAAAATGAAAACATTTATTTACAAAATAAATGTAAAATTTAAACTTATAACACCCCTCTTTTGCATCGAGGGTTAAAAATACCCTATAAACAATCATATTTTGTTGTCCACAAACGTATTTTTATCTTCACTTGCAGAAGAACACAGTGGGTTCGGCTGTGCAGGCAGGAGCATTTCTAGCGTCTCAGGTAGGAATGAATGTGACTTTATCCTCTTTTCGCCTCATACTGCTCAACAATGGATCGGAACTTAAAAGTAAACGATTAAAAATGTCCCTGTTGCAGCTTTTTCGTGAAAACTTTCGGGCAAAATCTTCTCGGTAAGACCGAAAGTACTTGTTCCTTGCCTCTGCAGCTTCTTCAGACAGCTGCTCAATTTGTAACAAAACATTTTTTATTATCTCTGCGCCATGAACAAGTATCTTCTGCATCGTGGGTGTCATGGGATGCCACGGGTAGAGGTCCACATATAGGCGAGCAGTTTCTGATGCATACTTGTCATATTTTTTGGGTCGACTTTATGTCCGCTTGAGATTGCCTCCAAAATGACTTTTAACCTATATATCAGGTCATAGCTAAGGCCCGTTATTCCTGCTGCCAATTTCGACTTTGGACTGGTATTCCCATTATTGGTGTTTCCAAAATTATCCTTTGGCATATCGACCAATAACCCGGTTTCATTGCGAAACCGGGTCTGGATTTCAAGTTTCCTCTCTTTCTCGAGTTCCTTTTCAGCCTCTGTTTTTCTTTCTCTATATTTTTTTACTGGCAGTTTATAAGCCAGATGTAGGACACTCTCAAATAATCTTGTCCTGGCATGTAATACTGAGAGACCGAATTGTACTGCCTCGAGATTAACTTCTTTTGTTATATCCAATCGGTTAAAATCCTTTGAGATTGCACCACAAATATAGCACCGGCTTGTTGCTGTGGTTCCAGTGGCGACATTACACACTTTTCCATCCACCATTGTCATGATAATTTTTGGTTGACTATAAACTTTTTCTCATCCAAATCAACCTCAGTAGGAATGAGAGAATCAATTGATTTATTCACGTAGTTAATTTCTTGTTCTGTAACATCAGTACTCTCTTTGATAAAACGAAATCTTATCGGCCGACAAAAACGCGGAGCAGTCGGATTCTCCCCACACGGTTTTTTCATTATTTTATCCACACACTAATTTTAGAGGCACGAAGCAACTTTGAAATATATTGCTATCCGCATCACTGTCAAACTTTTGTTTGTATTGGGATTGTTGTGATCCGTCGCATCCCCATTTATCGTTAGGGTATTCCGTTTTTGTTCATTTAATGTTTGCAATACCTCTTCCAGGTAGTCGGACAATCGTGTAACAGTAAGATCCACCAAGGGCTGTAATTGAGCTTCCGCACTAGTGCTAGTTATCTTGCACGCTTCTGGTGGCGGGTAACACTTTTTTTTTCCTTTTGTAGGAGGCCACAACACGGAAAAATATGTTTGTTCGTCCTTCTTATGATTTCATACTGTTCTCTTGTTAGATCTGCGTCTATATACATTTGGATGGCTTCCTTGACAGTCAAAGGGCTACTTTTATTTTTTTGATGATTTTGGGCGATAATACACTTTTTTATATTTCGTTGCCCGAGTTGGTGTAGTGATGATTTCTTTGTGTACATTTGAAGCATCTTGCTTTCCCATTTTTCTCAACTCAACTTGCGCGCCATGCACTATCACCTCTTCTTCAAAGGTAGAGCGAAGTCTTTCTTCTTTTACTTCTCTCGCTCAATTATTCAAAAGGTTTGCTTGGTCGACCAGATTGATTTTGCAGACTGTCAACCACTGGAATTTCAAAGGTTCCTTCTAGCCATGAACTGTTGTATTGAACAAATATGTCTTCCTATTATGGGCTTTGATTCATCTACGTTTAACTTCAGATTTAAAGTGAGAGAAATTCCTTTTTAAGGTTTGTATTTGCTCTTGTGTATATCCTTCAGTTGATAAAAGTTGTTCTTTCAAGCAATTTGGTTTGTCTTCCAAATAAGGTAAATTTTCCTTCATCATGCGATCAAACAAGTATTTCCGGGTCACAACCTTCATTCCCGATGTACCAAGTGAACCTACAAAATAGAATCGTTAAGTTAAAATTGATAAAATCAAAATCTATTCTTTCTCACAATTTTGACTATAATTTTCAAAGTCGCAAAATGTATCTTATTCGGACTTATCCGGGGCCAGTTTTTTGATTTATTATTTACTGAAACTACCAACTTTAGAATATTATCAAAATTATAGCCGGATCTAACAGGGAAGTATGGAAAAGACAGTAAAACATATTTTTTTTACAAAATAATACTCGTGGAAAATACCTTTCTTTACCGTCCCTTACATTGACTCACAAATAAGTAAATGATAAAAGTTTTATGAAATAACATAGTTACATACCTGTACTTTGAGAATTCATCACTTTTTCCACTACTTTAGAACTTACAGACATAAAATTCCACTTTCACAATTATGATTTTTAAGAGCCAAGAACTGATAACGTACACGAGGTAACAGGATCGAATTCCGACTGACATAAAACAGGTAAGACTGCACGGGTGGGGTTGGAAGCGGTTGTCTTTTGTTCTCGGAAGGGTCCTCTGTGTCTGGTAGTCGGTTACCTGGCAATATTTTGTCTTTTGATTTTTTGACTTTTGGCTGCGTAGATTGTTCAAATACCTGTATGTGCGCTGCTTTACTGGTTTGTAAGTCGATCAAAAACAACACGTGATAAAACTTCTAACTTTCTATTAAGGAAATTTTATAATACTTATTAGCTTATTATAAATATAATAATATCGAGGCTCGTAATAATAATATTTAATAGTTGATGTTATTGTTTATAATAATTTTTTTTTTTTTTTATGGGTCTAGCACACGTGCTACAGGGAAGTCCCTAAAGCGCTACAGGAGCGACACGTGTGCGGAGAAAGCGATTCACGTTGTTCTTGAATCGCTGTAGATTGTACTCGATGGGAAACACAGTCCTGGGTAAACCATTCCAAAGGTATGATGTTCTCCATATAAAAGACTGCTTGAAAAGCGTTGTACGAGGAGTAACAAGCTGAACCTCATACGGATGTGAAGCATTAGCGCGACGCGTACCTCTAATATGCACCGCTCTGGGAGGAATTAAACGGGCCACATCCTTCGAACACTTTCCATGAAAGTACTTGTAGAATAGGCTCAAGTCGCCAACCGTTCTTCGATGTTCCAGCGAATCAAGGCCGTCGGTCAGTTCCGGGTGTCCAATCAGACGAACAGCTCTTCTCTGGATAGAATCCAACAAATGCAGTGTATGTTTGGGAGCGGAGCTCCAAACATGGGAGCAGTATTCCATAGTTGGTCGAATTTGAGCTTTGTAAAGAATTAACAGTTGTTGTGGAGTGTAAAGCTTTCTGGTTCGAAACAATATTCCCAACTTTTGAGAAGCTCTTCTTGCTATGCCTGCAACATGTTCATGCCAGGACATATTTGCTCCCAAATTAACGCCTAACAGATTGAGTGACGATGTTAGAGAGATGGAGCGCCCCGACATAACTATGTCGGGTTCTGCAACGTTAACTTTTTTAGAAAAAACTGCCGCCTGGGTTTTTGTAGCGTTAAATTCCACTTGGTTACTGTCACCCCCAAGATAGAATTTCTTCCAGGTCTTTGTTAAGTTGAATGACTTCCTGCTGTCTGCGGATATTCGTCTGAGTAGTCGATGCCCGAGCGTTCAAAGTGAATGAAGAGATAAGTGTACTGTCATCTGCAAAGCTGTAGATTGGATTCTTGGTCTTTTCCAGCAGATCGTTAATATAAATGAGGAAGAGAGTAGGAGACAGTATGGAACCTTGGGGCACACCGGCGTTGATAGTGAAGGTGTTAGAAAGAAATCCGTCAACTGCCACTCGTAAAGAACGCTCTCTGAGGAAACATGAGAGCCACAAACAGAACTTTTCAGACATACCATAAGAACGTAGCTTAGCCAACAGCCCATCGTGCCAAACACGGTCAAATGCCTTGGATATGTCAAGAGCAACCGCTCGAGATTCTCCAAAGTGTTCAATTGCGTTGTTCCAAACATGTGTTACATAAGTCAGAAGATCTCCTGTTGATCTATTTTTACGAAAGCCATATTGGTGATCACTAATAATGTTGAATCCTTCAAGATATTTTAGAAGATGCTGATTGATAGCCTTTTCCATGACTTTCGATATTATTGAGAGTAGTGTGATTGGTCGGTAGTTATTTGGCAAGGTCTTCTTGCCTTTTTTAGATATCGGCTGAACTGTGGCACATTTCCAGCAGGAAGGAAATATTCCCTTTCTGTAGGATAGGTTGAAAAGTCTACAGGAAACTGCTGTTAGTTCCCTCGCACAGTTCTTGAGAACTATGGCAGGTATTCCGTCAGCGCCTGAAGCCTTTTTGGTGTCAAGCTTCATCAAAATACGTTTTATGATACGCTGGCTGAAGACAATATCGGGCATCCTTGACTGCACTATGGGAATAGTAGGTGGTGTTTTTCCTTGGAAATCGACAGTAGAATGTGAAGCAAAGAGTTCAGCCAACAAGTTCGCTTTCTCAACAGGTGTCGTTGCAATAGAATTATCTGGCCGTGTGAGTGGTGGTATGGTGGATTTGGTGAAATTTTGACTAACTGCCTTAGCGACTGACCAAAAGGACCTGGAATTGCCGGGACAAGCGAGAAGTTTGTTTCTAATCCGTTGATTGTGTACCTCCTTGGTTTCGTCGATAATTTCTTTGCATCTGTTCCTGGCACGAACAAAGATGTTACGATTTATGGTGTTGGGATCTTCACGCCACTGTCGGTATGCAAGATGTTTAGAAGCAACAGCTTCTTTGCATTTTAGGTCAAACCAAGGCTTGCCGTTGGAAGGGCATTTCTTCGAAAAAGGGATGTAAGCCTCCATACCGGCCAAAATAACATCGGAAACCTCCCTGGCGCAGTCAGATGGGTCGTCGGATCGAAAACAAACGTCCAACCAAGGGAAAGTTCGAAAATATTCCATGAGATCTTCCCATTTAGCAGATTTGTAGTGCCAAATCTTGCGCGGTTTGGGCGCCTCTCCGTCACTGATTGGTAGAATACTCGATGTCGAAAGTAGTTTATGGTCGGAAGAACCTAACGGTGGATTTACGCTGACCGTGTAAATCTCCGGATTGGTGGTTAAAAACAGATCAAGAAGACTGGCGAACTCTCCGTCTCGATCAGGGATCCGTGTTGGTTCATCAATAAGCTGAGTCAAGCCACAACTGATTGAAAATGATTCGGCTTCACGACCTTGTTCGTCGGTAGTATTTGAATATTTAAGCCAGTTGATGTTGTGGACATTAAAGTCGCCCAGGATGGCAATTTCGGCATTTGGATAGTTAATTTGTAAATGATCTATGGTGTCTGCAAGAGAAGCGAAAAGTGTTCTAAAGTTTGTATCACTTGGTGGTCGATAGAGGATACAGACGAACCTTGTGGTTGGTTGAGTCGTTATTTTTAACCACATAACATCAAAGTTTGGGGGCTCCAGAGCCTCTTCTCGTTGGCAAGAGAGGTCGCTTCTGACATAAAGACAGATTCCAAAGTTACGCCTAAATCGGGAATAGAAATCGTACCCAGGATAAAGATAGTTTACTGTGCTGGTCGATGAACTGACCTTAGTTTCACAGAGAGCGAGTACATGAGGTTTATTTGATTGCAGGTGTTGGTGCACTGAATTTATGTTCGAATTTAAACCTCGTATGTTACAAAAATCCATTTTGAAATTCTGTTCACTGCATGTCGACGCCCCTGAACCAGCCCCCACCCGGAGATCCGAACGGGGGGCAATTTTACCTCCGGAATTTTTTGTATCCAGGTGCCTCATCATGCTATTTGGTCCCACAGTCCGGGACATCGGCACAGCCACGAAATGTTAAGCAACTTCACGCAGCTTAAGCCGATGCGATGGTATCACACCGGGCGATGCTGGTGGGATCTGGGCATCTACCATCTAGATTGTTCTTTAAGTCGCCTTCTACGACAGGCAGAACATACCGGGGGAGATATTCTATCCCGCCCCCCCACGGGGTGCCTTTTATGTCTTTTGTTAATTAACTAAGAATAATAATAATGTCTTCTCTACTTGGCTGCCTATTATTTTATATATTTACTCTCTAAAATGTACCGTAGACGTACTCTTAAGTTTAGCTTGCAAATATTTACCTATCATCCTAATGATTACAAAGTTTCGCGACTTCCCGACATCAAGAAGTTTACAAAGAAAATAATTAATTGTAGAAAGTAGTTGTTTTACTGAGCTATTAGTAAGTGTACATCTTTTATTGAGAATTGGTTATTGTTAAAATATGGCTTTGTAATAAACTCATAGGCGTAGCTGAATGGCAAAACAATATACAGTAGAATCTCGATTATCCGAAATAATATGGACCAAAGTGATTTCAGATAATCGAAATTTCGGTTAATCCGAATTTTTTTATAAAATAGAAGTTTAGAATGAATACAACATTGCAGATTGACTTAAAAGCATTTATACGATGTGCTATTACGTACATAGGTATTTATTAAAGCAAAGAATAGAACAATTAGTTTACTTGTTTTATATATATGTATGGAAAATCGAAAATAAAACAGTTTCATTCTTAACTTTATTGTCTTAAAAATGAGGTAATTTTTAACTGCACTCGTTTTGCGTTAGTTCTGTATTTGGCTGCAATGTCTCTCCAACGTTTGATAAGCAAAACGTCCGCGGCGGTTGCATTTTCTTGTTGTTCTACATAAGTTAACGCTTTTTCTAGGGCCTCTAGTCCTTCTGAATGTGACATTTTTACTGGAATATTGTCAGTGGCTTCTACTTCGTTATCATCATCGTCATCACTGTCTATTTTATTAGCATTTTTGCATACACTTTTAATTAATTCTTGGTCAGTCATTTCATCTTCTACACTATCACTGTTTAACCATTCACAAACATCGATTTCCGTAACACTTTCACATCCTGATATTCTTGTAATAATTTGATGTAAACTTTCATTATCTTCTGTTTCTGCCTCTGAGTAATGTCTCTCCTCTTGTGGAATCAATTTTGACCAAGATTTTTCCAGAGTACCACTCTTTATTTGATTCCAGGCTGAAGCTATCCAATATGTAACATTTTTCAAATTTATCTTTTTTAGACAATCAGTAAGATGCCACCCTCATCTACTTCTTCTAAAATATGCTCCAATAACAAACGCCTGTAAATGCGTTTTAAATTTTCCATTACACCCTAATCCATAGGCTGAATGAGAGAAGTTACAGCAGGAGGCAAAAACATTGCTTTTATTTCCCCACTTTCAAGTTGCTCCGCACTTGAGTGGGGGCGTTATCTAGTAACAGAATACATTTTCTAGGATATCCATGTTATTTTAAAAAAAGTTCCACTTAGGGAACAAAATCTCCAAAAAACTAGTCTTTAAATGGAGTCGCGTTTATCCAGGCATTGTTTTGATTTTTATACAAAACAGGAAAAGCATTGCGACGAATATTCTTAAAGGTTCGTGAAGCGTTTAAAGATTTCGATCACACTTCATTCATACTTACAGCTAATCAGCTATTCCAGGGCGATAAAGCAACTCTTCCAGTTCTTCATAAAATTTATTTTCTTCAGAATAACAGCATTTTTGCTTCTTTTGACGGAACTTCAGATCTTCACTTTGCATGCGTGCGCGCCGGGTGCGTATGTTTGAAATCAGGCATTGCTCTCGTCTTCCTAAGACACATAATGTCTTTAAAGAAAAATAAGATATCGATAAATCCTTTCATACTCATGTTCCTAAAGGTTCAAGCTATAAAGAATGCAAAGAAAAAAATCGATTTTTTGAAAATTCTAGAGTAGGATGGCTCCTTAACTGAGAATATCGTTTCACCCACTTGCTAACGAATGCCCTCGACTTGCCTATATACTTAACAGCCGCTGTAGGCGTCATTTTCGGACCTTTAGGTTGATGATGCACTATTTAACTATAAATAAGGTTAGAAATGAATCTCTTTACACAAAGCATTGTTTACAGGGGTGCCAACAGTACCTTAAAAGAAAGGAATTTCTTTTACCGATTACGAGTTATAGGTGACACGTTTTTACTTGACCGTCTGTATATACTTGTAGTGAGTGCCTAATTGGGAACATACTAAATAAGAATATACACTCTCGTGCAATCCTCCCCTCCGGTTTAGCGGTATTTTGAACTGACCCTCAAAGCTTACAAAATAATAAGGTTCTAAAGTACTAGAATATCATGCCAATCTTCTTCAACTTATCCCTTTTTATCAAAAACATTTGCAGGTGAGTATTAACTGAATTTATCTACAAACAAAAAAAATATTGACCTGAGAACACAATTCACACGTCCTATTGTATTTTATACACACGTTACGTACCCACATAATTTGGCATAAAATTTGACCTTGTCATACCTTGTAGGTACTGTTGCACAACATTAATGGTTCTCGGTTACACCTGTCCTGTCAGTATCAAACGTTGTCGATACCACATTTTTGTGGTGAATTAGATACCGTAAAGAATATAATAAATGGAACCAACATTCTGTTGGTTTTGCTACAATAGAGTTGAAATAACAGATAATTGTTTGTGTTTTTTTTTACTTAGGATTTTAAATTCTAATAAATAAATAAATCGTCGCATATCGTTTAATTCAGAGACGAGGATTGATGGAACAATTTCCGGCCTAATCAACATAGAGTAGTCAAAATTTATCAGTCATCTGATAGACGACAGCGAAAGAAATACAAATACAATAGAACCCCGGTTATCCGAGGTAACGTGGGGGGCACGCTTCTCGGGTAACTGAAAACTCGGATAATCCGGATTTGTTTTTTATTCATTCAAAAATAAACACCAATACTTTAAACCGATGTATTAACGTTTTTAACATATAAATAGGTACATACATTATAAAACAGTGAAATAGGTATCTATACGCTTCTGTTTCATATTGTATCTTCTTTTTCTCGCTGCAATGTTTCTCCATCTATTAAGAAGAAGCAAATCCGCTGGGGTTGCCTCTGGTTGTTGTTCGATATACCTCAAAGCTTTTTCCAAAGAAGCAGAACCTTCTTAATAAGAGATCTTAGTGGGAGACTGTTCATCCACCGCCGCTTCGTTATCGTCATCTGATTTTTCGGTTTCCTGTAAAGGCATTCGTTATTTCTTCAATATTCATTTCTTCTTCTAAATCATCTGCTGTAATCCATTCAACAACATCTTCTCTTATCACATTTTCGCATTAATTCAAATAAACTTTTTTCTTTTTCTTCTATCGCTGTCAAAATTTGAACAGGACATTTCTCCATGGCTTCTCAATTTCAAAGCTAATTCATTTAATGGAGTATCATCTTCACTGTCATTATAGTCCTCAAAATCAATAACTTTTGACCAAGATTTTTGAATAGTGGTAGTACGCACAGAATCCCCAGCTTGACTTACCTAGTAAATAACATTTTTCAGTGTAACCTTTCTCATCCCATTGATAATATTCCCCTTTTCTGTGTATTCTAACAGATGTTCAAGATATAAACGCCTATAATTTTTTAAAATGTTTTCGAGGATGCCTTGATCCATTGGTTGCATTATGCTGGTTACAATTGAAGGAAAAAATTTTACAACAATTTCGCCCACATGAAGTCCTTCTCCAGGGTGAGAGGGGGCATTATCCATTAAAAAAATTGCTTTAATAGGAAGACGGTTTCTGTTCAAAAATTTAGTCACAGATGGCACGAACTCTTCTTCAAACCAGTTAGTAAATAAGGTCGCATCCATCCATGCGCTCTTCTGACTTTTGTAATAGACTGGTAGGGCTTTGAGTGAGATGTCTTTTAAAGCTCTTGGACGTGCAGACCAACCATCAGTGGGATTTTGTGCTTGCCAGATACATTGGAATATACCATTATAGTTAATCTTTCCTTACTTCGTTTGTGCCCAGAAGCTGATTTTTCCTGTCAAGATGCCAATGTTTTTGATGGAAGCATTTTATAATTCAGACCAGTTTCGTCACAGTTGTAAATTTGATCACATGTGTATCCACAATTTTCGATTTGCTTTTTAAAGTTCTGCTTAAACTTCTCAATTGATGACACATCAGCAGAAAGTTTTTCACCACATACAGTTAGTTGTCGTACACAGTACCGTTTTTTCCAGCGGTCAAGCCATCCAGAACTGGCGGTAAACTGATCTATCTCTGGGAATTGCCTACTAATCATTATTGCTTTCTGTTGTAAAATTGGACCTGACAGAGGCACACCTTTTGATCTCTGTTGGTTAAACCACATGAATAAAGCTTCGTTAACCTTTTCATGGTCGCCGGTTTTCATTGATTTTCTTCCTGAGGACGAGGAGGATTCATTTATACACCACTCTTCTATTTTTGTGCGGTTTCTTTTCCAATCTCCAACTGTTACCTCACCTACTCCATAATCTGGTGCAACAATTTTAATTGTCTCTCCTGCTTCAATTCTTCTGATGGCTTTTAATTTTTCTTCATTAGGAACGACGATTCTTTTACGCTTGTTTTGCTCCATTATAATACGACAAACAAAAATTCAAACAAAGCAGTTCGTATTAATTACACTTAACTACCGGAACTCCAACCAAATAAATTATGTGAGTATACTCGTACTTCTCCGTAGTAAACGCTATAACACACTGGATTCACGCAAATTTACATGCTGAAAGAGTCCAAAAACATAAATAGGGGAACCCTTCACACGGGCCAGGGGGATTCCCCGAAGGCCCCGACGATTTTAAATGGAAATATGTACATACATATTTTAGAAGCTCGGTTAATACGCAGCATAGACGCGCGTACCTCGGATAATCAGGTTCTTAGATTGGCTCGGTTAATCCGAAGCTCGGATAATTGCGACTCGGGGTTCTACTGTAGTTAAAGCTGGTGGAAATCAAGCGATTAGTCATCAGAAGTGACTGTTGTCAATAATGGATACATATATCGTGCCGTGAAGAAATTCCTTCATTTTAAAGGAAAAATTTCAACCAAAACCAAGGTTGAATTAATTTCAGTGTATGGAGACGCCGGTTCTTTTACAAGTCTGGCTTATTGAATTTAAACGTGGAAAACGCGCATTTTCTACGAGAGTCGTTAGGAATGGCGAACACCCTCAACGATAGAGGAGCTGGTGGATTACGTTTACTAAAACATGATAAATGATCGTCAGTTAAGTTTGAGAGAGGTACCAGATAATGTTGATATCTCATACGAACGGATACACAATATTTTACGTAAAATTAAGATTAAATAAAAAGAAAAAAATTGACCAAGTGCCAGTCGGACTTGCGCAATTAGTATTCCGTACGTTGATTGCTTTTGAAATAAAAATTTTTGTTACGGAGGTATAAAATCATGACTCCTTAAATGGTTTAGTCAAAAACGACACGAACATGTTCCTATTACCGGCTATACTTTACAAGAGAAATCTAGTGAATTGGAAAGGAAAATAGAGAACACCGAGTTTAACTGTTCTAGTAGTTGGATTGAACGATTTAAAAAGCGACATAATATTAGTGGGGGTAAGATAGTAGGAATATTTCTTGAAAGAATCCATTCTAAATACCCTGATCACCCTGATAATATTCACCAATAGTTCTAAATCAGACCAGGGAGTGGGTGCAGCTTACGTCCATGACAGAATCATCAAACGCCTTAAATTACATCCATACATCTTCACAGCAGAATTACTTGCCATCAAGGAAGCTCTCAAGTCTTCAATTTCCTCAACCCAAGGACAAAAAAATTTCTCATAACTTGTGATTCCTTGAGTTCGCTGAAATACATGATCTCCAACAAAGACAACTTACTTACAGTCCCTGGCCAAATTATTAGACGCACTGCAAGATTTCATGTAAAATATTAATTACCGAGTGATATTGTACCGTTTTATTATTTTAAATTGATTTGTTTTTTATTTTTATATTATCCAATCAATTACCTATTTATTTGGCATAAATAAAACAGCATTAATTTAGAAAAGCATAAGTTTATTAAGTTTTAAAGAAAAGTGAAATTAATGTTAGTAAAAGTCAATATTTAGTTGAGCCACCTTTAGCCGTTATCAAAGCTTTAATTCTGCGCGGCATGCTATCAATGCAAGATTGTACTGTCTCCTGCATTTGAGGATGATGATTCCACACATGAATAATCTTTTCTAGGAGCTGGGTTTTGTTGGTAATCACATCTTTAGCCACTTCTCTTTTCATCAGCTCCCACACGTTTTCAATGGGGCCAATCCAACAGAGGGATATTTTTTTCTGTCAAAAAAAGCTTTAACAGACCGAGCAGTGTGGCAGGGAGCTCCATCTTGCATGAAAGTGAATGGTTCCCCATTTGGAAACCATTCTCTCAGCTGCGGAATCAACCGATTTTGTAATACTTCTTTGTACTGATCTTGCCTCATTATTCCTTTGACGACGTACAGACGTCCAGTGCCCTTGCCGCTGATGACTGACCAAATCATCACTTTGGTGGGATGTTTTAACCGTCGGGACGACACAATCAGGATGAAACTTTTCTCCATGACGACGACGCACATACTGAGCTTTATTCTGCAAAATTTCGAATGTGCTTTCGTCACTGAAGCAAACCTGTCAAAAATAGGAAAAATATATAAACTTCCATGTTTATTTGCTTTATTTAACTGAAAATGATAATAATGTATCAATTATTGATTAAATTGCTGTATCTTACCGATCTCCAGAAGTCCACATCTTTGTCTTGCCATTGTTTGGCCCACTTCAGGCGCTTTGCTTTCATTGCAGCTTGGGCTTCCTGGCGGGGCGACATGCCTTAAAATCTAATTCTTTCAATTTGCTTCGAACAGTGCGCTCAGAAGCATTTACGCTAGCATCCTGGAGTTGTGATTTTATTACCTTTGTGGTAGCAAATCTGTTTTCTACACAAATTTTCTTCAAACATCTCTCTGACCGTGGAGTGAAAATTGGTTTTCTACCGCATCTTTTCTTTCTTTTCGGGCTTAATTCCTTCCCTGACTCAATTTTCTTTTTTATGCGTCGTACACTAGCTTCAGAAACCTCCAATCTTCGTGATATTTCTCGGTTTGTAAATGTTTTCGCAATCACAAGGCCTTCACTTCAGCTTTTTTACGTGGTGAAAGATCGCCTTTTCTACCCATAATGAAAATAGTCCAATTACTTTTTTAAAACACTGCATACAAAATAAACTAATAAGTGAGTAGTATAAAACTGTTAAACAAACAATTACAGTCCATAAAGCCACAGAAACACGTCCGTACCTGACTCGATTCCGATCGCACCTGATACAGGTTTGTACTTGTTTACGTTCATGTATCACTTTGTCAACAGAGTGTGGCCATATGTTAAAAATAAATACAAATATGTAGTCTACAACAATTCTTTTAAATAAAAATCAATAATATTGTAGTTTAAATATACCATTATTGCATAAAAACTCTTCAGAAACATAAAATTACTAAAAAAAATACAGTGCATCTAATAATTTGGCCAGGGACTGTATGTATGGAAAATCGAAAATAAAACAGTTTCATTCTTAACTTTATTGTCTTAAAAATGAGGTAATTTTTAACTGCACTCGTTTTGCGTTAGTTCTGTTTTTGGCTGCAATGTCTCTCCAACGTTTGATAAGCCAACGTTCGCGGCGGTTGCATTTTCTTGTTGTTCTACATAAGTTAACGCTTTTTCTAGGGCCTCTAGTCCTTCTGAATGTGACATTTTTACTGGAATATTGTCAGTGGCTTCTACTTCGTTATAGTCATCATCATCACTGTCTATTTTATTAGCATCTTTCATACACTTTTAATTAATTCTTGGTCAGTCATTTCATCTTCCACACTATCACTGTTTAACCATTCACGAACATCGGTTTCCGTAACACTTTCACATCCTGATATTTTTGTAATAATTTGATGTAAACTTTCATTATCTTCTGTTTCTGCCTCTGAGTAATGTCTCTCCTCTTGTGGAATCAATTTTGACCAAGATTTTTCCAGAGTACTACTCTTTACTTGATTCCAGGCTGAAGCTATCCAATATGTAACATTTTTCAAATTTATCTTTTCTAGACAATCAGTAAGATTGCCAGCTTCATCTACTTCTTCTAAAATATGCTCCAATAACAAACGCCTGTAATGGCGTTTTAAATTTTCCAGTACACCTTGATCCATAGGCTGAATGAGAGAAGTTACAGCAGGAGGCAAAAACATTACTTTTATTTCCCCACTTTCAAGTTGCTCCGCACTTTAGGGAGTGGGGGCGTTATCTACTAACAGAATACATTTTCTAGGATATCCATGTTCTTTTAAAAAAAGTTCCACTTTGGGAACAAAATTTCCAAAAAACCAGTCTTTAAATAGAGTCGCGTTTATCCAGGCATTGTTTTGATTTTTATACAAAACAGGAAAAGCATTGCGACGAAAATTCTTAAAGGTTCATACTTACAGCTAATCAGCTAGTCCAGGGCGATAAAGCAACTCTTCCAGTTCTTCATAAAATTCATTTTCTTCAAAATAACAGCATTTTCCGAGCTATTTTTGCTTTTTTTGACGGAACTTCAGATCTTCACTTTGCATACGTGCGCGCCGGGTGCGTATGCTTGAAATCAGGCGTTGGTCTCGTCTTCCTAAGACACATAATGTCTTTAATGATAAATAAGATATCGATAAATCCCACAGCCATGTTCCTAAAGGTTCAAGCTATAAAGAATGCAAAGAAAAAAATCGATTTTTTGAAAGGATGGCCCCTTAACTGAGAATATCGTTTCACCCACTTGCTAACGAATGCCCTCGACTTGCCCATATATTTAACAGCCGCTGTCGGCGTCATTTTCGGACCTTTAGGATGATGATGTGCGATAATGGACTATTTAACCATAAATAAGGTTAAAAACGAATCTCTTTACACAAAGCATTGTTTACAGGGGTGCCAACGTACCTTAAAATTAATTTAAGAATTTCTTTTACCGATTACGAGTTATATGTAGGTGACGCGTTTTCACTTGACCGTCTATATATACTTGTAGTGAGTGCCTAATTGGGAACATACTAAGTAAGAATATCCACTCTCATGCAATCCTCCCCTCCGGTTTAGCGGTATTTTGAACTGACCCTCACAGCCTATAAAAAATAATAAGGTTCTAAAGTACTAGAATATCATGCCAATCTTTCTTCAACTTATCCCTTTTTATCAAAAACAGTTGCAGGTGAGTATTAACTAAATTTATCTACAAACAAAAAATATTGACCTGAGAACACATATCACACGTCCTATTTTATTTTTATACACACGTTACGTACCCACATAATTTGGCATAAAATTTGACCTTGTCATACCTTGTAGGTACTGTTGCACAACATTAATGGTTCTCGGTTACACCTGTCCTGTCAGTATCAAACGTTGTCGATACCACATTTTTGTGGTGAATTAGATACCGTAAAGAATATAATAAATGGAACCAACATTCTGTTGGTTTTGCTACAATAGAGTTGAAATAACAGATAATTGTTTGTGTTTTTTTTACTTAGGATTTTAAATTCTAATAAATAAATAATTCGTTGCATATCGTTTAATTCAGAGACGAGGATTGATGGAACAATTTCCGGCCTGATCAACATAGAGTACTAAGTTGGGAATGTGGAATCTTGGCACTCGACGCGCGTTTCGCTAACCATGTTAGCTTCATCAGGAGCGATGATTGACTAAAGCTAAACTACAAATCTACCTATTTATACTTAGCCTAACCCTTGAATTACTCAAGCGGAACTAATGAGATAGGCAAGGCCGTCAGTTCCGGTCAAGTAACCAGTAGAGGGGACTATAAGGAATAGGCCCTCTGTCTTTATTTAAACTACTTTTACATTTTATGATTTCCATACTTTCGTATGCGTTCAACAGTCTCCTATCAGATACATCCTTTATTAATCTTACATTATCCAATGTTACAGTATGATTAGCTTCAAGGGCATGTTCGGCAATGCTAGACTTTTCTGTTTTATTGTATTTTAAGTGTGCTAAGTGTTCTTTAAATCTTGTTTTAATTGACCTTTTAGTTTGCCCAACATACTTTTTGTCACAATCATTACAACTAATTTCATAAATTCCACTTTTCTCACAATTAGGAATCTTATCTTTGGGATTTCCTAAGATATTCCTCAGATTGTCTGATGACTTATAGACTAAGGTGAGGCCTACCTTATTAAATACCTTATTGAGTCCTTTGCTATATTTCGGATTATATGGTATGGAGACATACTTGGTGTTATTTTCTTCGCGTGTAAAAAAGGTGGAATTCTGAATATTAAACCTAAACTTATGTCTATTTATTAGCTTATTTACTAAGTCATCGTCATAACCATTAACTCTAGTTATATTTCTAATACGATACCTTTCTTTATTAAAGTTTACTCTATTCAGAGGGAAAGTGACCAAACGATGAACTAAAAAATGTAATGAGGCTAATTTATGTTGTTTGCAATGAAATGAATCATTAGGAATATATCTATCTGTTACTGTGTCCTTCCTATAGATATCAAATTCTAATCTATTATTATTTTTAATAATTAAAATATCTAGAAAAGGCAATTGTCCTTTGTTCTCAACTTCGTAAGTGAATTTAATGGAATCATACCGGCTATTTAATTTAGAAACAAAATGATCAATATTTGCTTTCTTTGTATCAAAAATCGCGAAAATATCATCCACATACCTATACCATATCCTTGGGAAATATTCGAATTCTTGACTGGCTTCGATTTCAAACTTACTCATGAATAAATTGGCTATGAAAGGTGATAAGCAATTACCCATAGCTGTTCCTTCTTTCTGAACAAAAAATGGATTGTTATATTGGAAATAATTTTGTTCCATACAAAGTTTAGATAATGTTAAGTATTTCACGAATAATTTCGTCTTCAAAGTCATTCATTCTAAGTAATTCTTTGAGATATTGTAAAGTTTGTGGAATTGGCACACTTGGGAACAAAGAACTAACATCAAAAAAAATTAAGACTTCACCTTCATTAAGAACTAGATTTTTTGTTTTATTAATGAATTCTAAGGAATTCTTCACTGCGAAAGTATTTAACGGTAACTTCTCAAGTTCTTTTGATAACCATTTGGATATTAAATATGTGGGTGATCCGACCGATGAAACATAGAGTAGTCAAAATTTATCAGTCATCTGATAGACGACAGCGAAAGAAATACAAATACAGTAGAACCCCGGTTATCCGAGGTAACGTGGGGGGCACCCTTCTCGGGTAACTGAAAACTCTGATAATCCGGATTTGTTTTTTATTCATTCAAAAAATAAACAAACACCAATACTTTAAATCGATGTATTAACGTTTTTAACATATAAATAGGTACATACATTATAAAACAGTGAAATAGGTATCTATACGCTTCTGTTTCATATTGCATCTTCTTTTTCTCGCTGCAATGTTTCTCCATATATTAAGAAGAAGCAAATCCGCTGGGGTTGCCTCTGGTTGTTGTTCGATATACCTCAAAGCTTTTTCCAAAGAAGCAAAACCTTCTTAATAAGAGATCTTAGTGGGAGACTGTTCATCCATCGCCGCTTAGTTATCGTCATCTGATTTTTCGGTTTCCTGAAAGGCATTCGTTATTTCTTCAATACTCATTTCTTCTTCTAAATCATCTGCTGTAATCCATTCAACAACATCTTCTCTTGTCACATTTTCGCATTAATTCAAATAAACTTTTTTCTTTTTCTTCTATCTCGCTGTCAAAATTTGAACAGGACATTTCTCCATGGCTTCTCAATTTCAAAGCTAATTCATTTAATGGAGTATCATCTTCACTGTCATTATAGTCCTCAAAATCAATAACTTTTGACCAAGATTTTTGAAGAGTGGTAGTACGCACAGAATCCGAAGCTTGACTTACCCAGTAAATAACATTTTTCAGTGTAACCTTTCTCATCCCATTGATAATATTCCCCTTTTCTGTGTATTCTAACAGATGTTCAAGATATAAACGCCTATAATTTTTTAAAATATTTTCGAGGATGCCTTGATCCATTGGTTGCATTATGCTGGTTACAATTGGAGGAAAAAATTTTACAACACCTTCTCCAGGGTGAGAGGGGGCATTATCCATTAACAAAATTGCTTTAATAGGAAGACGGTTTCTGTTCAAAAATTTAGTCACAGATGGCACGAACTCTTCTTCAAACCAGTTAGTAAATAAGGTCGCATCCATCCATGCGCTCTTCTGACTTTTGTAATAGACTGGTAGGGCTTTGAGTGAGATGTCTTTTAAAGCTCTTGGACGTGCAGACCAACCATCAGTAGGATTTTGTGCTTGCCAGATACATTGGAACATACCATTATAGTTAATCTTTCCTTACTTCGTTTGTGCCCAGAAGCTGATTTTTCCTGTCAAGATGCCAATGTTTTTGATGGAAGCATTTTATAATTCAGACCAGTTTCGTCACAGTTGTAAATTTGATCACATGTGTATCCACAATCTTCGATTTGCTTTTTAAAGTTCTGCTTAAACTTCTCAATTGATGACACATCAGCAGAAAGTTTTTCACCACATACAGTTAGGTGTCGTACACAATACCGTTTTTTCCCAGCGGTTAAGCCATCCAGAACTGGCGGTAAACTGATCTATCTCTGGGAATTGCCTACTAATCATTATTGCTTTCTGTTGTAAAATTGGACCTGACAGAGGCACACCTTTTGATCTCTGTTGGTTAAACCACATGAATAAAGCTTCGTTAACCTCTTCATAGTCGCCGGTTTTCATTGATTTTCTTCCTGAGGACGAGGAGGATTCATTTATACACCACTCTTCTATTTTTGTGCGGTTTTCTTTTCCAATCTCCAACTGTTACCTCACCTACTCCATAATCTGGTGCAACAATTTTAATTGTCTCTCCTTCAATTCTTCTGATGGCTTTTAATTTTTCTTCGTTAGGAACGACGATTCTTTTATGCTTGTTTTGCTCCATTATAGTACGACAAACAAAAATTCAAAACAAAGCAGTTCGTATTAATTACACTTAGCTACCAGAACTCCAACCAAATAAATTATGTGAGTATACTCGTACTTCTCCGTAGTAAACGCTATAACGCACTGGATTCACGCAAATTTACATGCTGAAAGAGTCCAAAAACATAAATATATGGGAACTCTTCACACGGGCCAGGGGGATTCCCCGAAGGCCCCGACGATTTTAAATGGAAATATGTACATACATATTTTAGAAGCTCGGTTAATACGCAGCATAGACGCGCGTACCTCGGATAATCAGGTTCTTAGATTGGCTCGGTTAATCCGAAGCTCGGATAATTGCGACTCGGTTAATCGGGGTTCTACTGTAGTTAAAGCTGGTGGAAATCAAGCGATTAGTTTATTTCTGGCAGTCATCAGAAGTGACTGTTGTCAATAATGGATACATATATCGTGCCGTGAAGAAATTCCTTCATTTTAAAGGAAAAATTTTTCAACCAAAACCAAGGTTGAATTAATTTCAGTGTATGGAGACGCCGGTTCTTCTTTTACAAGTCTGGCTTATTGAATTTAAACGTGGAAAAGGCGCATTTTCTACGAGAGTCGTTAGGAATGGCGAACACCCTCAACGATAGAGGAGCTGGTGGATTACGTTTACTAAAAACATGATAAATGATCGTCAGTTAAGTTTGAGAGAGGTACCAGATAATGTTGATATCTCATACGAACTGATACACAATATTTTACGTAAGATTAAATAAAAAGAAAAAAACTGACCAAGTGCCAGTCGGACTTGCGCAATTAGTATTCCGTACGTTGATTGCTTTTGAAATAAAAATTTTTGTTACGGAGGTATAAAATCATGACTCCTTGAATGGTTTAGTCAAAAACGACACGAACATGTTCCTATTATCGGCTATACTTTACAAGAGAAATCTAGTGAATTGGAAAGAAAAATAGAGAACACCGAGTTTACCTGTTCTAGTAGTTGGATTGAACGATTTAAAAAGCGACATAATATTAGTGGGGGTAAGATAGTAGGAATATTTCTTGAAAGAATCCATTCTAAATACCCTGATCACCCTGATAATATTCACCAATAGCTCTAAATCAGACCAGGGAGTGGGTGCAGCTTACGTCCATGACAGAATCATCAAACGCCTTACATTACATCCATACAACTCCATCTTCACAGCAGAATTACTTGCCATCAAGGAAGCTCTCAAGTCTTCAATTTCCTCATCCCAAGGGACAAAAAAATTTCTCATAACTTCTGATTCCTTGAGTTCGCTGAAATACATGATCTCCAACAAAGACAACAGTACTTACTTAAGTCAGATCAGCGTTCTCTTATATATGACTAAATCGAGAGGAATTGAAATTTCATTCATGTGGATCCCTTGTCACATGAACATCAAAGGTAATGACAAAGCAGACAGAGAGGCTAAACGAGCGGTAACAAACGGAACGGGAGAAAACAACAGTCAAGATTATATTAAAATGCTAAGCTCAATAAAAAGAGATTTATTCCAGCCTGGAGCATAATGAAAATAAACTATGGTCAATAAAACCTGAAGAATTCCCGCCTCTTCATAACCCAAATGATAAAAGATCAGAAAATGATTTGCTGAGAAGATTAGCCATAGGCCATACTTACCACACTCACTCACATCTCCTAAAAAAAAGAAACAGCACCGAAGTGTGTGGTATGCAATTTCCCCCTGACGGTCAAACACATCTTTGAGGCAAATCACTCCTCTCACCTGAGAAATAAACACAATATCCCACACTCCCTCAAACAGATAATTGATCAATTCTCATCAAACAATCCCGGGTGTTTTAAAAAACAAACGTTTACCAGTAAAGTACAAATCAAACAGTAAAGCCTGAATGACATTAGCAATTTTTAAAGACGAACTGATCGAATGGGACAAAGAATTAAAATTCACAAGCAGAAAAATATTACATTTGATTGACAATTGTCCAGTGCACCCTGAAATTGATCTACAGCAAATAAAATTGGTTTTTATGCCTCCAAACACAAGTGCAAAGCCTATTAATCAAGGTATGATACATTCTTTTAAATGTCATTATAGAACGATTTTACTTATGAAAATTTTAGAGACGATCGATAAAGGTAACATTTTTTCTGTAACTCTCTTGGACTTTATAAACTTTATTCATATGGCTTGGCAAAGAGGCAGTAGAGAAACCATTGCAAACTGTTTTAAACATGGCGGATTTTTAAAGAAAGAATGTCGCTATGACATCGAGAAGATCCTACTAATTGTCTAGAATTTGTTTACGATGCTAACATTCAACAAAATAGTGGAAGTAGAGATTAAAAAGATGTTTAATCACCTTAATTTTGAAGAATATGTATGTGCTGATAACGAATTAACGACGAGAGAAATATAAACTGATGATCAAATTGTGACATCAGTGAGTTCTGGAAAGATTTTAAGCGATAATGACGACGAAGACGAGCTTGGAGAAGAAGATAATATTTATGTACCATCCATTTCAGAAGCGACTAAGAAAATGACTGAAACTCGCAATTTTTTGGAATCTCGTGAAGTTCCTGAACATATATGGGGTAGTTTTTGTGACCTTGATTATATAAACACCATTTCTTTTTCAAGTAAAATTGTACAAACAATAAATTACTGATTTTATTGTATAGACTAGGTATTTTAATGTTTTCGTTTATACTCGTATACGAGGCTGGTTTGAAAAGTCCGTGCAAAGTCCGAGAGATGGCACCACCGGCGTGTATCGAGGTCATGTTTAGTTAGTAGCATCTCTTGAATGGACGCACACCAAGTTTCAGCCATATTGGTCTATTTCTTTGTGTTTGGCATTCGTGTGAATCAAGGAAGTCGAGTGATTTTCAAGAAATGGACGAAAAAAAATTTCGTGTGATGATTAAACATGACTTTATGAAAGACAAAACGCCTCAGGAGACTAAAGAGAAGCTTGATAAACATTATGATGACTCTGCACCTTCGATTAGAACAGTTTATAAGTGGTTTCAAAATTTTCGGACTGGCCATATGGGCACAAGTGACGCTGAACGTTCTGGACGGCCTGTGGAGGTTACGACTCCAGAAATCATTGATCAAATCCATGATATGGTGATGGATGACAGAAGAGTTAAGGTGCGTGAGATTGCCAGTGCTGTGGGCATCTCGACTGAACGGGTACATAATATTTTGCATAAACATTTGGACATGAGAAAGCTATCCGCAAGATGGGTGCCGCGATTGCTCACGCTTGACCAAAAACGGAATCGTGTGAAGTGTTGCAAGGATGGTTTGCAGCTTTTCCAGAAGAATCCGGAGGACTTTAAGCGTCGTTTCGTCACTGTGGATGAAACATGGATACATTACTATACTCCTGAGACCAAACAACAATCTAAACAATGGGTTACCAAGGGGGAATCTGCACCAAAAAGGCGAAGACCGTTCCTTCGGCCGGAAAGGTAATGGCGACTGTCTTTCGGGATTCGCAAGGGATAATCCTCATCGACTATCTGGAAAAGGGTTTTAAAACTATTACAGGTGAATATTATTCATCGTTATTGGACCGTTTGAAAACCGAGCTGCAAGAAAAACGCCCGCGATTGGCCCACAAGAAAGTCCGTTTCCATCACGACAACGCACCAGCACACACCTCAGCAGTTGGGGTCGCAAAATTAGTGGAAATAGGATTCCAACTCGTTTCACATCCCCCTATTCTCCAGACTTGACTCCCCCGGACTACTATTTGTTCCCCAATTTGAAGAAATGGCTGGCGGGACAAAGATTTTATTCAAACGAGGAGGTGATTGCAGACACTAATGGATATTTTGCAGACTATGTCGAAAAATAAAAAAGGTTTACCCCAAACACATAAGTAGTTTTTATTTTTGCACGGACTTCTCAAACCTTCCTCGTATGTACCAACATTCATAATAATAACTTTAGTGTGACTTGTTTTATTATTCTTTGAACGCTTTCTTTTCATTTAATAATTATTATTATTCATTTTCTAAGCATTAGCGCTTAATCTAAATAAAAAAGTAGTGCAAAATGCTATTAGATTTTGTTTACTGTTTGTAACGAACTTCGAATATAGCGAACCATTTTTAGTGATTTTTTTGGAGTTCGTTATAAACGGACTTCACTGTATATAAAAAAAGTTCATATATTAAATTTTTGAAACCCTATAAGTTCGAGAAACAACCTTCCAATCCAATTTCAGTTGTGTTTTTTTATCAGATACTTCTCAATGCGACTGTAGTTAGTAGTTCCAGTACAATTTTAAATTACGGTGCAGTTCAAGAAATTTCTATAAATTAAAAATATCCTAGTTTACCCTATAAAGTTTTTACAGGCTAATAATATTACAAGTTACAATATCGAGTGCTTTAACAGTGCATAGTCTTTAGGATTTTAAAGAGGTTTCAAAGCCCTTGAGTTTGGAATGAAAGCTATGAAATTTTTTCAAAAATTTCATTATAGCCAAGAGAATAATTTTAATATACGAGTACATAGAAGCCATCTGGACGAAAATTCGTGAAACGGAACACCTCTGACCCGACTTTTCAGAAATCCAAAAACACTGATTTATTTTAATTCTACGTATAGGTAGTGAACAGCTCTGAAATATTTTCAGTTGATATTGGTTATTATAATTGTTATAAACAATTCAAGTTTTAGGTCAATTTTTTTTCCAAAATTCATAACTCGGAAACTAATTTTTTTATGAAAATTCTAGTTGAGATAAAAATAGCCAGAAACATCATAAATTTCAAAAAAAAAATATTGCATAATGAAAAAATTTTTTTAATGAGAGAAAAATCGCTTATTATAAACACTGGAATTTAATAGGGTTCCTAACTACTTATCGACAGTAGGTTTGATTCCGTAGATGCGCCAATGGTTTCTGCAGAAAATGAAAAAAAATCTTTCGGCTATCATTTGACCTTCAAATGGCGTTAGTTTTCATTAGTGAAGGCGCCGCGTTAAGCGTGGCGTGGCACAGTGCAAAGCTGACTGGCGCAACTTAGTGTTATTAGACGCATATATAATTCAAGATAATCACATGTTTACATATATAAATATTAAGGGTCAACAAACACAGTAATTCTTTAATTAGTAATCGTTTAATTTTCATGGGGAAAATACACTTTCAACCAAAAAAAATCTATAGTAATTGAGAAATCTTGTAATGTTAAATAAATTGGTTATATCATAACTAACAAATCTATCATCTTTCGAATAAATTTTACAACACGACGTCTCTTCATTAATTGGCACGTAACTGTGAAATTGACGTGTGTTTGGAATTGATTGTGCTCGCTTAAAACGAATTTTCAGGAATTTAGCTTGCGTTTCATAGTGCAGTTTTTGTTTCATAGTTTTGCAAAAATCGCAAGTAGTGTCACTCAAACAACTGTAACTCGCAAACTAATAGACAGAATGTCATGAAAATTTTATACGAATCTTCTAAGAGTTGACACTAACTGAGAATCATATGTTTTCTTGTTTGTGCTCGCATCTCTCGGAAATTTTCAGGTCTTTTCATCCCATGTAGTAGTTAACGCCCATCAGGTTGAGTGACGATGGTAGAGGAATGGATAAAACATAACGTCAAACCAATAACTTTTATAGAAAAAAAAATAACACTAGTTATTGTAATCTGGCTTTTAAGTTTTATTATTAACTTTAAAAAGTCCAAACCTGAAGAGAAAGTTATGTTTATGAAGCGCTTTTCCATCTTAGCATTGCTAAAGTTTTCCTCCCGTTTATATCGCCATTTTGAAGTGGAGGGCTTCATCGGGTCGGTTCAATCACATTAAATTTTCACTGTATAACAGGTGTACAAGTATGAAATGCGGATTTCAGACAACAGATGGTGCACCAATGCAGTTTGTGCTATAAAGATTTGACACTGCGCCATTTTGTTGTGTCATCAACAAGTGTCAGACGCGCACGAGTGATAAATTGGAAAAGTGTGTGCATAGTGTTGTGTTCAATATGTCGAAAATTTATACCGAACAAAGAGCATTCGCGGACAGCATTAATTTTTGTTTTCATTTGAAGAAAACTGCTGTTGAATCATACCGATTACTTCGAGAAGCTTATGGTGAACATACTCCATCGCAAGATACGTGTGAACGATGGTTTCGGCGTTTCAAAAGTGGTCACTTCGATATTGCAGACGAGGAACGTGGAAAACCGCCAAAAAAATACGAAGATGTGGAATTGCAAACATTGTTGGACGAAGATGATTCGCAAACACAAAAACAACTTGCCGAGCAATTGGGCGTTAGTCATCGAGCTGTTTCCAATCGGCTACGAGAGATGGGAAAGATTCAGAAGCCGGTAGATGGGTACCACATGAGTTGAACGACAGGCAAATGGAAAAGCGTAAAAATACGTGTGACATTTTGCTCGCTCGGTACAAAAGGAAGTCGTTTTTTTGCATCGTATAGTTACAGGGGATGAAAAGTGGATTTATTTTGAGAATTCCAAGTGCAAAAAATCATGGTAGACCCAGGCGCATCATCCACATCGACCGCAAGACCGACTCGCTTCGGCAGAAAGACGATGCTCTGTGTTTGGTGGAACTAGAGGGGTGTGGTCTATTATGAGCTATTAAAACCTGAGGAAACGGTGAATACTAAACGTTACCAACAATAATTGACCGATTTGAACCGTTCGCTGCTTGAAAATGGACCGAAAGAGGCAACACAAAGTCATTTTTCTTCATGACAATGCTCCATACGGCAAAACCAGTTCGCAACAAGGTTGGAAGTGCTCAGCTGGGAAGTTCTACCCCATGCGGCTTACTCACCAGACTTAGTTCCTTCCGATTACCACTTGTTTGCATCGATGGGTCACACACTTGCTGAGCAGCGCTTTGGTTCGTACACGAAGATGTGAAAAAATGGCTCGATGAATGGTTCGCAGCAAAAGGGGAAGATTTTTACTGGCGTGGTATTCACAAATTGCCCGAAAGATGGGAAAAATGTATAACAAGTTATGGAGCATACTTTGAATAAAGCATTTTTTTCATCATTTTTCCGAATTTAACATGTTTTTTTTTTAGAAAAAAAATCCTCATTTCATACTTGTACACCTGGTAAACTTACTCGGTAATTTACAAAAGATAAAATGTTACATGTTTGTATTAACTAGTTTTTAATGAGGTTAAACTGTGCATTACGATTATTAATTTTTAAAATTAACCTGATTTTTCCTAATATAGTAAAAATAACCAAAAAGAACGCGAATTTACTTGATAATTTATTTAATAAATGTCCTCCGGCTAATTAATTTTTTATTTAGAAAATACACCTAAAACTAGAGCAAAATAATTTCAGCACAAACTGTTGCATGTTTTCGGTAAATTATGAACGAAATTCTTTTACTACGATTAACTAAACTACTTTGAATTTCAGATTTATCTATAATTTGGCGTAATTAAGACTAAGTATGGCCGTTACTATTAATTCCATTTAAGGAAAATACGTCATAAATAAGTTTTATTTGCGAAAGGACATTGCTTGTTTATGAAAAAAGTTATCGGTATTACATATACAACGGTAGCCGTGTGCGGCTTGCGTCCGCCAGAAAATCGAAATACAATCTAAGTAAGAACGCCCGTTTTCTTGAAAAAATTTTTTTGGGAACGTTTTTTGCCATCAATGTATTCTTTGGTGTGCTAACAACGGCGCAATTACCTTAGTAAGTTGTCCAATCGCCTCCTACATCAATAATCGCCTGGCATCTTCGAGGCGTGCAGTCGACAAGTTTTTCTGCATAATCTGGAAATTTTTCGATACTTGCGAGACAACTGAGTCAAAGTCCTCAGAGTGTTTTCTCTGAGTTTGCTTTTTACAAGGAACCAAACGTTTTCAATAGAGTTGGCGTCCGGCGATTGTAAGGGCCACTCTAATATCTTATCGTGCACCCAAGCGAGCTGCTTCGCGACGTGATTTTCGTCCAACGAAGGTTTCTTCAACGTGCTTTAGAATTTGACATCATGAGCACGAAAATGTCGAATGGTGTTCATGGGACACATTCAAACTGGATTTTCTTAATTTTGCAGCTCCTTGACGCCGCGTCAATTTCGGGTCCCGTGAAAAGAAAAACACGATTCGTTTTTCGATTGTTGGAGGGGCTTTGCTTACCGAGCCACATTTTGGTAAGTCTTCGATATTTTTCGCCTCGGTAAAGTGATTTATCCACTTCTTCACAAACGACACCGACTTTTTAAATATATTTAGCAGCCGCGGAATGTGTCATTTTAGGCTCCTTTGGATGGGAACAAGGAATGGCTGCCTGAAACCGACTCACTATTGCGACAATACGAAATTTTTATCCAAATTAATTTTTGACCGCAATTTTCAAGGAATCTCAGTAATTTTTTTTTTAAATCTTCGTTCTTGATTTCTCTATGGATCTGTCTGAGCGGATTTTTGATTATTTACCATTATTTTTACTAATTTATCAGCTTTCTATACTATTTTTCTGTTCTGTTTAACTAATTAATTGGAACAATGACAAAACATGTTTCAATTAATATTTGAAACCTAACCAACGAGGATTAGTATTAAAAACAACTACGGAACATTTCAGAAAATTAATTTGGGTAGAAATTGCGTATTGTCGCCATAGTGCGACGCGGAATACAAGTGACTCATTTTGAATTTTATGTAATTTCGGAATCGACCGATACTTTTATTAAAATGCGTCGTAGACAAAGGTTCCCTCTGCCGATTTTTTGTTGAATTGTTAGAATCGCATGTACCAACAATGCATTAACGCGGCCACGTTTTTACTTGACAGACTGTATCTTTAATTCTTTTATATATACATTATATGTCTATGCGGCTACAAATTCAGGGCTTATTCAGCTACAGTTCAGGCATATTAGCGGATTTCTAATTATGTCAGGAGTTTTAAAAGCGCGCAACAATATGGTTATTTCATTGCTCAATTTTTTTTTTTTGCTCAAACATTTGGAGACCTCTGGAGCGGAAAATTTTCCTCAGATGATAAGCTGAAAGCTTCTTTCTGTAACGTGTGCTCAAACAAAATATATATTTTTAGTGTTCCGTACGGAACAGTTATAAGATCATTTTGGTGTCTGTCACACCCGATTTTCTCCGAAACTGTTTGACATAAAAAGTTGAAATTTGGTACTAATATAGAGACTGATGGCCTCATCAGAGCCGTGTAGTTTTGAAAGTTAAATTTTGACTTAGGGGTTAGTTTTGAGGGGTGAAGTCGGAAGTTTGTAAAAATACGAGTTCAAATATACAGTGGCGTGCAAAAGTCTCCTGCTAGTGACATTTCGTACTCTAATTTAAAAAAAAAAAGACTAATGATTTTTAATCATTATGAGATGTGAGTATGAGATGTAGGAAGCAAAATAATATAGTAAAAGAATATTATTTATGTTTGTGAATATATTTATTATTATTATTCTTATATGTGCAGAAGTTTCCGGCCACATAATATACATTGACGCAGTAGGACGTTCAAAGACGTATTTACGAATAATAGCGCCTTGAATGTTCACATTTAGTTCATAAAAGGTCGTGGGAGCATAAACATGGCTCGACATATGCAAATCCAAATACGTGAGAGAGTAATTAAATTTTCAAAAGAAGGAAAGTCTTCTCGTGAGATTGCGACGATATTATTGTAAAATACCATTGTGGATATGGTTTAAAAGATCGTCCGCGTAGTGGAAGACCAAGAAAAACGTCTAAAAAAGTAGATCGTTTCATTAAACGCAAATCAACTGCGGATGTCAAGAAAACTGATGCCGAAATTGCACGCGAGCTAAAGGATGAAAATCTAGCTAATGTTAGTCTTAGTACTGTGACACGAAGACTGCATGATGTGGGCCTTTTTGGCCCTATAGGTATTAAAAAACCATTAATCAGTAAAAAGAATAAGAAGGCCCTATTATAATTTGCCAAAGATCACCTTAATTGGACAATCAAAGATTGGAAAAAATAGCTTTCTCAGACGAATCTAAATTGAATCCTTTTGGAAGCGATGGTAGACAACATGTACGACGTCCTATTGGTACGAGAAATGATGTTCGGTGCCAAATTCCTACTGTAAAACACGGTGGAGGAAGTCTGATGGTTTGGGGAATTTTCTCTGCACAAGGAGTCGGTCCATTGATCGAAATCAACGGAAATATGAACGCTGATACTTACAAAGACATTTTAGAAAACAATTTGTTATCATATGCTGAAGAAACATTGCCGCAGAATTGGATATTTCAGCAGGATAATGACCCCAAACGTACATCCAAGTTGTTAAAACAATGGTTTTCTGCTTCAAATGTGAGAGTTTTAAGCTGGCCATCTCAATCACCGGACTTGAACCCAATAGAACACTGATGGGAAACGCTAGATCGTCAAGTTCGAAATCATACATATTCAAATAAAGCCGCATTATTCAAATCATTGAAGGAAGAATGGGATAAAATTTCACCTGTTTGTATTAATCGATTAATTGAGTCAATGCCACATCGTTGTGCGGCTGTTATCGCTGCAAAGGGTATGGCTACAAAATATTAACATAAAAATATAATTTAAGTCTTTTATAGAGCATATGGACTAATAATTTTTCTCGTAGTACAAAGTGGCCGGAAACTTTTGCACATATAAATATAAGAATAATAATAATAAATATATTCAGAAACATAAATAATATTCTTTTACTATATTATTTTGTTTCCTATATCTCATACTCACATCTCATAATGGTTAAAAATCATTAGTCTTTTTTTTTAACAGATTATAGTACGAAATGTCACTGGTCGGAAACTTTTGCACGCCACTGTATATATAATGTAATACTTGCGCACACTTTTCTTTGTATTATCTCAAAAACTATTGATCAAAAAATTTTGAAAAAATTCTGGAATATTCTTCACAGGGTGTAGATTGAACGCACGAGTGCATTACTTTTAATAATTTATCTGTTATATAAAAAAAAAAAATTCAAGGTCATGAGTTTTCTGTAAAGATTGGAAAAAACTTTATTGAAAACTCATTTGGGGTGTGTTTTGTGATTTTTTTATTTTAAAAACAATCAACATACGGAACACTAATTGCGCAAGTTCAACTTGCACGTGACAGGTTTTTTTTTTTATTAAAACAACTTGACCTGGTCCAAATGTCCACGGTAATCAAAAAATATTTTTAGCTAGATAGATAATTTACAAAAAAACACCCACGTTATAAATAAAACCGGGTTTCTTTATTTGGGTTTTATATTCGTGCAAAAACCCCAAACACCAGACTCTAATATCCTAAATACCTACAATCATTAATTCCGATGTTAACTAATTAACTTAAAACACGGCGGTGGGTAAAAATAGCTTAACGTTGGCATGTTTATACTGTTTTCTGGTATATTTTAGGGTAAAAATTAGTAAATTAGGAACAGTGAAATGTGGAGTGTTACACAGAAACAGACCTTTTGCCTCGTCTTATTCGTTTAAATAGAGGCTTGGAAATATTAAATATTGTTAGGATCACTCGAGTAAAAAAATCACTTGAATATTCAGTTATTAAAATAAATAATTCGATTTAGTTCAGGAAAAGGACAAAATACGAGGCTGGTTTGAAAAGTCCGTGCAAAAATAAAAACTACTTATGTGTTTGGGGTAAACCTTTTTTATTTTTCGACATAGTCTCCTTTTAGGCTTATACACTTCGTCCAACGATGTTCTAGTTTGTTGATCCCTTCCGAATAATAGGATTTGTCCAAGCCTGCAAAATATCCATTAGTGTCTGCAATCACCTCCTCGTTTGAATAAAATCTTTGTCCCGCCAGCCATTTCTTCAAATTGGGGAACAAATAGTAGTCCGAGGGAGCCAAGTCTGGAGAATAGGGGGATGTGAAACGAGTTGGAATCCTATTTCCATTAATTTTGCGACCACAACTGCTGACGTGTGTGCTGGTGCGTTGTCGTGATGGAAAAGGACTTTCTTGTGGGCCAATCGCGGGCATTTTTCTTGCAGCTCGGTTTTCAAACGGTCCAATAACGATGAATAATATTCACCTGTAATAGTTTTACCCTTTTCCAGATAGTCGATGAGGATTATCCCTTGCACATCCCAAAAGACAGTCGCTATAACCTTTCCGGCCGAAGGAACGGTCTTCGCCTTTTTTGGTGCAGATTCCCCCTTAGTAACCCACTAGCAATCTCACGCACCTTAACTCTTCTGTCATCCATCACCATATCATGGATTTGATCAATGATTTCTGGAGTCGTAACCACCACAGGCCGTCCAGAACGTTCAGCGTCACTTGTGCCCATATGGCCAGTCCGAAAATTTTGAAACCACTTATAAACGGTTCTAATCGAAGGTGCAGAGTCACCATAATGTTTATCAAGCTTCTCTTTAGTCTCCTGAGGCGTTTTGCCTTTCATAAAGTAATGTTTAATCAGCACACGAAATTCTTTTTCGTCCATTTCTTGAAAATCACTCGACTTCCTTGATTCACACGAATGCCAAACACAAAGAAATAGACCAATATGGCTGAAACTTGGTGTGCGTTCATTCAAGAGATGCTACTAACTAAACATGACCTCGATACGCGCCGGTGGTGCCATCTCTCGGACTTTGCACGGACTTTTCAAACGAGCCTCGTAATGATGAGATAGGCTAAGTTTAGATACAGCAATATTATGATATTATCCTCTCTGGGGTATCACCAGGAGTAGTGTCCTGGGTTCGAGACCTCGAAAAACTTGTGCTCTTTTGTTTAATTCGTATTTCTTCCACATTCTTCACATAGTGTGCAGAAACTAATTGATTGCCTTTTGTCTTAGTTTGTGGTTGAAAGTCAATATTATGGCTTATGTTGTCAAAACCCGTTTTTATTATTATATTCATATTTGTGACCTGTGAATATTGGACACTGCATTCAAAGAACTGTACTCTTGCTACCAAAACATTTGTTTACATATTTGTCTCTATTTTACAATAAAACAACAAGACTAAATTACCTAATTCAACCTGGCATTATTGTATTAATTTTTTTTTAATGGCATCGGAAAGCGGGCGTCGAGATCAAAATTTTAAAAAAAAAAAAAGATCCATTTTGGACCAAACGGCATGAAATGGCGAGCAATTCAAATTTTAAATAACAAATTCAATTGTGCCTACTGGCTTCAATATTTGTATACCAAAATTTCAGGGTATTTTTGCTATAACAAAAGGAATATTTTCTGAAAGTTTCAAGCCGATCGGTTCACTTAGTCGACCTGTGAAATAAAATTAATTATAAATAAATAAAAAATAATTCTTATGTGCACTCTTTCGCCCACTTCTTTACATTCTTTTTCACATCATCCACCTGTTCGGAGTTCTACAGACGTTACCAAGAGCCTGGCGCCTTTACACAGAGACCAGGTGCAGAAAGAAGAAGGTGTACCTCGGAGCAAGGCGACCGCTTCATTGTCATCACAACTCTAAGAATTTTTTTTTTTTTTTTTTATGGGTCTAGCACACGTGCTACAGGGAAATCCCTAAAGCGCTACAGAAGCGACACGTGTGCGGAGAAAGCGATTCACGTTGTTCTTGAATCGCTGTAGATTGTACTCGATGGGAAACACAGTCCTGGGCAAACTATTCCAAAGGTATGATGTTCTCCATATAAAAGACTGCTTGAAAAGCGTTGTACGAGGAGTAACAAGCTGAACCTCATACGAATGTGAAGTATTAGCGCGACGTGTACTCCTAACATGCACCACTCTGGGAGGAAGTAAGCGGGCCACATCCTTCTAACACTTTCCATGAAAGTACTTGTAGAATAGGCTCAAGTCGCCAACCCTTCTTCGATGTTCCAGCGAATCAAGGCCGTCGGTTAGTTCCAGGTGTCCAATCAGACGAACAGCTCTTCTCTGGATAGAATCCAACAAATGCAGTGTATGTTTGGGAGCGGAGCTCCAAACATGGGAGCAGTATTCCATAGTTGGTCGAATTTGAGCTTTGTAAAGGATTAACAGTTGTTGTGGAGTGTAAAGCTTTCTGGTTCGAAACAATATTCCCAACTTTTGAGAAGCTCTCCTTGCTGTGCCTGCAACATGTTCATGCCAGGACATATTTGCTCCCAAATTAACGCCTAACAGATTGAGTGTCGATGTTAGAGGGATGGAGTGCCCCGACATAACTATGTCGGGTTCTGCAACGTTAACTTTTTTAGAAAAAAACTGCCGCCTGGGTTTTTGTAGCGTTAAATTCCACTTGGTTACTGTCACCCCAAGATAGAATTTCTTCCAGGTCTTTATTAAGTTGAATGACTTCCTGCTGTCTGCGGATATTCGTCTGAGTAGTTGATGTCCGAGCATTCAAAGTGAATGAAGAGATAAGTGTACTGTCATCTGGAAAGCTGTAGATTGGATTCTCGGTCTTTTCCAGCAGATCGTTAATATAAATAAGGAAGAGATCGTATGGAACCTTGGGGCACACTGGCGTTGATAGTGAAGGTGTTAGAAAGAAATCCGTCGACTGCCACTCGTAAAGAACGCTCTCTGAGGAAACTTGAGAGCCACAAACAGAACTTTTCAGACATACCATAAGAACGTAACTTAGCCAACAGCTCATCGTGCCAAACACGGTCAAATGCCTTGGATATGTCAAGAGCAACCGCTCGAGATTCTCCAAAGTGTTCAATTGCGTTGTTCCAAACATGTGTTACATAAGTGAGAAGATCTCCTGTTGATCTATTTTTACGAAAGCCATATTGGTGATCACTAATAATGTTGAATCCTTCAAGATATTTTAGAAGATGCTGATTGATAGCCTTTTCCACGACTTTCGATATTATTGAGAGTAGTGCGATTGGTCGGTAGTTATTTGGCAAGGTCTTCTTGCCGTTTTTAGGTATCAGCTGAACTGTGGCAGGAAGGAAATATTCCCTTTCTGTAGGATAGGTTGAAAAGTCTACAGAAAACTGGTGTTAGTTCCCTTGCACAGTTCTTGAGAACTATGGCAGGTATTCCGTCAGCGCCAGAAGCCTTTTTGTTGTGTAGCTTCATCAAAATACGCTGTCTGAAGACAATATCGGGCATCCTTGACTGCACTATGGAATAGTAGGTGGTGTTTTTCCTTGGAAATCGACAGTAGAATATGAAGCAAAGAGTTCAGCCAACAAGTTCGCTTTCTCAACAGGTGTCGTTGCAATAGAATTATCTGGCCGTGTGAGTGGTGGTATGGTGGATTTGGTGAAATTTTGACTAACTGCCTTAGCGACTGACCAAAAGGACCTGGAATTGCCGGGACAAGCGAGAAGTTTGTTTCTAATCCGTTGATTGTGTACCTCCTTGGTTTCGTCGATGTTGTCACTTGTCACTTGACCGGCGTTGAGGTCCAGTAGGAGCTCCGAAGTGGGAAAATCCACATTAGACTGGTCTGCGCGGAGTCCTGACATCAATCCAATTGAGCACATGTGAGATGAGCTCAAAAGAAGGGTTCGAGCCAGAAATCCAGCCCCTGCATCGCTGAGGGACTTAAAGGTTGCGATGGCGAAAAAGTGGAGAAGAATCCCACAGACAGTGGTGAAAAAACTCACCCGCTTCATGAAAGCCGGCTGGAAGCAGTAATAACTGATAGGGGTGGGGGGGGAGGATACAAAATATCAATTTTGGTTTTTAGTAATAAATTTAATTTTAAAGTTGTTCTCCTTGTTTCCCTTTTCGATCATTTTAATCAGTAAAAAGCATGATGTATGCTATAGAATTTGGTATCATTAGAAAGAGAATAGAATGGGCTTTCGAATGATACTCAAATCCGTAAAAATATGTGAATAATAAATTCTAGGATCTGTTCTAAATGAAGTAGTTTGAATCGATTTTTTTTGCTTACCAGTGTAGTTAATGAAAATACAAATTTTCTGGAAACAAAAATAAAAATTCAGATTCACGATAAAGGGAAAGAAAACTCGAAGTTTTGAAATATTTACCAAATATCCATATATTATTTCGCTCCAGGGATGAAGGAGTAATTGTAATCAACCCCTTTATATCTATATCAGTGATATCTTACTGACTAAATAATTAATAATAGTAAATGGAGTAGAATACATTCCGTGCACGCGATATTAGGGTAATATTGTGGTTAATTTACTAAGACCGCTTGGGATGTATAAATGTACAGCGTGTTTTGTGACAATGGATGCCATGTCTCTAGTGAATCTTGTAGTACAATTCTCGATTAGCTATTTTTATTGTTTTTGTTTATTTATTTATTGTTTTAAATCTAGTTTCCCACTTGTTTATCATTATTTTTATTTATTTTGATTTTTGTTTTTTTATAGATCCAGTGGGTCTTATCAAAAAACTTCTAATTAAAAATGGTGAGTATCGCTTTCATTGCTGTGTGTGTTCTTGTTTTTTTTTTGTTACTTTTTAAAGTCTTTTTTTTATTCTCTTGTTTATACTCACCCTAAAATGGTTTGTCATTTGTTGTGCTTTCTCGTTTAACTTGCTTTGTTTTTTTTTAATATTCGCTCATAAGCATCATTTTCTTTTAATGTCCAGATTTCTCTTTTTTTTTTTTAGAGTTATACACGTTGCGATTTAAAAGTTCCCAGACTACCGCTATATCGCAAGAACTCGAAATAGTAAAGACTCGCGCCAGCGGTAGGTATATCACTAATAACGCGTGACAAGTTTTCAACGTGTTGGCTCGCTTGGTTTATTCTGTATGTACGTTTGCGTAAATGTCTAAGTGTGTCCCTTTGCGATTCTTACAGCGGATACGAGAAAAGAGCAGTGCGTGTGTGCCTGAAATGTTGTTTTAAATTCGAGAAAAGCGCTACTGAAACGTATGAAATATTTCCCAAATTCTGTACTGTATGTAAATTTTCGAATGATGTTCCCGATTTAGGGCCGGCCGAACTTTGATGGAAGACAACGAGCGTTCCAAAAGACCTTCGACTGCAACGACACTTGAAATCATCACCAAAGTTCATCATATTATGCGTAAAGACCGTCGTCAGCCAATTCAGAGCATCTCTGACAAAAATTCTATTGGTTATGGAACGAGATTCCTTCTGCATCACTACAATATAACACAGTTCATTCTATACGCAACAGTTTTTGATGACGAATTCTATGACTGTCCCCCTACTTAAGGGAACATTACACTTTCTCGGTCGAAAATTTTTATAATTTTTTGAGTTCGTAATTTTTCTGACATTGTATTTAAGTCTTTAAATACAAGAAAAAAAAATGTACATAATTTTTTTAAATGATTTTTATAGGGGTTTTTTTGTAGCCTAACGGAAGCCATTTTGAAAATTTTGATTTGCTGGCGCACGACTGCAACTTAAGTTATGGTGCATGCCGATTACAAAAACGTTGTCTTGAAAAAAACGCGCTCATCAGCTCTACCTGCTGCATACAAAATTCCTTCCGATTCCTCATACGCCTCGTTCTCAAGTGTTTTTCGTCTCTCCGTGCGATTCTGGCCTTTCTGGCGGCATCAGTGAGATCAGAAGTTTTTACAATTTTTTCTGCAGATGTACTGACAAAATAAGAATTAATTTCATCTGAAAATCGATTACCATAAAACTGTCTTTTACGCGGTCTGCACACTTGCTTGGAACTAATTTCTCGTATTTTTTATCCATTTTGCAGAATATTAGCCGAGACGTTTACTGACTGGTGTAAGCCCTGCGAACGATACTTTCGAACTGAGCAGGCCAGCGTACGTTTGCTTTGGAGCTACAGTTTTGTCTCAAACTGAAAAGTTATACCCATTATAGTAAGCTCTCCTTTTACCTGCTTCTATCTTTCTTAGAATCGTAAAAGTAGCAGCAGATGTTCGACGTAAGTAGAACAAAACCTTTGTAAACGGCAGAAAGGTAAGTTGAGACGCCTCGCGGTGGTTTTGGCCTGCCTTACACTTGGCGCTATAATCGTCTATAACGTCGAAAGTATGTGAAATTTTCCTCTGAAATTTTCAAAGAATATTGAAATATAATAATTTCCAATAGAATACTTTATAAAAACTCGATTTTTCCGACCAGAGAAAATGTAATGTTCCCTTAATTTGCCTGATTTGACAACCTGTGAGTTCGGGCTATTCCTCCATAGGAAGGTGAAGTTAAAGGGTAGCTGCTGCGAGATGTTAGTGGGTCTAACCGCCTATAGCGAATCGCTATAGGCGGTTAGACCTTCCAAAAAATATTTGGACATTGGAAAAAACAATGGAACCAGTGCATTCGGGTGCAGAGGGACTACTTTGAAGGTGGCGCGAGTCATAAAGCCTAAAACTAACTACTTCCGATTTTATACTATAGCGTTAGTTCGGGAATTTTTGAATCTTACCCCTTATTTGTGAACGTACCAAAATACAACTTTTCGAGACCAGTTCATTAAGAGTTTAAAGAAAAAAAAGTAAACCTTATAGTTTGTTGTTGTCGGTTACTGTGGTAATTTGTGTGTTTACATTATTAACAAAAATGGCGTGAAAAAGACGTAGTCAGCAAAGGAGTCGCCCTTTGTTCCATTGTAAAGACTTTTAGTAGTACAGTCAAAGAATGTCACGTACCTCTTGATGCAGTAGAAGGAGAATAGAATACAGGTCTCACCCTCTTTAGAAACCTTATTGCCTGTCATCTTCAGTAATACCTTTATATAAATGAGTTTTCTCTGAAGAGGTCCATTCCATGATTTTCATTCTTTCCATTGGGTATAATATTCCTTATTTGTGTATAAAATAGTAATTTTTAGAGTAGATCTAAGATTCTTTTGAATCCTTAGGAGTTGATAGATATTTTATGACTATTTTATTCCAAGCTAATACTTTCAGTAAGTATTGTTATGCAAAAAAAAATCACCTTGTCACAAATAACACGCCTTTACATTCCATAATCACGATAATCACATTATCTTATTTTAATAACCAATATTATGTAAGTGTTTCCGCAAATAAATATATTATAAGTTTTCTTTAATTATAGACTTTCGTTTAAAATAATTTTGTTTATTACTTTAATACTAGCTTATTAGCTCGGCTTCGCTCGCATGGATTATACGATTCACATCATTTAAATAATAAGGGTCATTAGTTAGCTGAAATCTTTGCTTTACATTCAAGTGTCGATTTCCAAGGGAAGACACCACCAATTATTCTCAATGTGCAGTCAAGGATGCCCGATATTGTCATCAGACAGCGTGTCATAAAACGTATTTTATTGAATGTAAGCACCAATAATGCGCGAGCGAACTAATACCAGTTTTCTGTAGGCTTTTCAACCTATGGTATTCTACCTACAGGGAATATTTCCCTCCGGTTGAAAATGGGTTATAGTTCAGCCGATATCCAAACAACAATCAGCATCTTCTAAATATCTAAAAGTATTTGAGTTTAATGGCGACCATAAATATGGTTTTTATAAACAAAAATCAACAGGAGATCTTCTAACTTAGTTTAGAAGGAACAGTTCTCGAGATTATTAAGATTTATGTGTATCTGGGGCAAAAAAGTACTACGATGAGAGGCAGTGTCTCGGATGAAATTTCAAGAAAAATCAGGCTTGGATGATGCGCATTCGGGAAAATAAATTATATATTCAAAGATAAAGCCTTCCCAAATAAGTTAAAGGCCAAAGTTTACGACCAGTGCATCCTAGCCGTAACTACATATGATGCTGAAACTTGGACACTGAATAAAACCGATATACAAAAACTAGCTGGGACCCAGAGAGCACACGAAAGACAGATGATCGGGATAAAACTTAAAGGTAGAAAGAGAAACTAGTGGATACGTGAACAAACGAAATTAAAGGATATTATAGAGCACGTAGTAGAAAGTGGCAATGAACTGGACATGTAGTACGCACGACCGATGGAGACCACGAGAACCACGTCCCAAAACAAGATGGCGGAATGATATACAGACACAGCTGCAAATAAATTCAGGGGGAAGGCCTACATCCAACATTGGATAGAAGTAGGCTTATAGGGATAGTGACAGTGTGATCTTTCTCCTCTACATTAACGGTCCACTGGAAAGGACCAAGAATCTAATCTATTGCTAGCAGATGACAGGACGCTTATTTCTTTCTTTTACTTTGAAGGCTTACGCAAATATCCGCAGGCAGCAGGAAGTCTTTCAAAACCAACGTGGATCGCTCTTTCCGCCCACGAGTCGCTTATGTAGAGCTTTAGGGATCTTCTTGTAGCATCTGCGCTACGCGCATACAAAAAAAAAACATGAAAAGGGTATCAAAAGTACCTTTTCTCTATTACTTTGCTCTCGACATCTTCTCCACGTAAGTATTTGCAGTAAGAGTTGCATAATAATCAGTGCATGCTATTTTTCCGATATTTCCCGCATTACTAAATTAATTTTGATCAACATAGCTAAATAATGAGCTCACACGTGAAACAACACTGCTTCGACCTTGGAATTTTCCTTCATTTTACTGCACTAATTGATAAAACTGGCCATAGAGGTTTCAACAGGTTGTGTGTTTGGGAATGCTCGTTCAGCAAACTTCTTTTACTACGACTTGACCTTTTTTATTGAATTAAAGGGCGAATGAATTAAATAGAGATAAACAGATGAAGATATCTGAATAAGATTTATCTTTTCTATTGATGTGTAGAAATTAAGAATAGCTATAGAATTGTAATCTGATTAGAAGTGTTTAAAGTTTAGGGCCTCCTTAAACTATAAATATTGATGGTGAATCTTGCATCGAAACTGAAATGTGGACCATTTCATTTGATTGTTAAATACTTTTGGTTGTTTAATTGGTTATTGAAAGGCTGAGTTATATATGAAAATTAATTCAAAATTTATTTTATCAGTTAAGGTTAACCGTATGAGAGGGTCTTTAGAATGATATTCACAATCTCAGAAATGAATAGGTTTCTTCTCATTGTGAAATAGTTTTAAGGTATTTTTTGATTATGGGAATTATTATTTTTGGTAACGGCAGCATTTTAACGTATATATATATATATATATATATATATATATATATATATATATATATATATATATATATATATATATATATATAGGGTGTTATGAAAATCGCTTCATATATTAAACTGAGTATCTGTGTAGTAAAAGCAAGAAAATAAAAATATTGATGAATCGTGATAATAACACGTAACAGTAACATAAAAAGATCTCTAACTATTAATCTAAAATGAATTGAAGAGAGTGAATTGAAAACTACTTATTTACATATTTTACTATTACAAACAGTGGACTATTTCTTTATCTCCATGCTTCAAAATAAGTAATAAACAATTTGTTTCTTATAGTTACAAATTTCAAAATAAAAAATGTATTAAACACATCAGATATCGGTTGAAAAATGCGATATGATATACACAGCATAATAATATCTTTTCATTTTTTAAAATTAAGTAAACTGTAACAAAAACTAATTGTCATTAATCTTGTTTTTCTCTTAGAAGATTATTTCTTTCTCTAATTTACAATATTTCACGGAAAATGCATTTATTTTTGCTGCGTGTTTTAAAACGTTAACCAAAGGTATTGCCTTCGACAATTCACCGATGGTTGTATCATCTGTCTTCAGTTCTCTTTAAAAACTTCCTTTGTCTCTCATTCTGGCATTCCAATGTTCTTCTCAGTGGTTCCAATGGCGGCGCATTACTTGTTAAAATTGCATCGTCCAGTGGTTTATAAAATTTTCAGCTATGTTTAAGAATAAGTATGAAGTGTGTCTCTAACTGAGTCGAAGAGTCACCCGTTTTAATAGATTAAGCTGTTTTTATAATTCCCTGTATATATATATATATATATATATATATATATATATATATATATATATATATATATATATGGCGTTGGTGAAGCAACTAAAGAAAAATTGAAAGATCGCACTTCGGAAGTTCCGAAAGTGTTCTTTGGATTTGCCGGACCTTCCCAAGACGCGTTTCACCGTATCACGGCTTATCAGTTGGGCTAGACAAATACAAAGAACACTTTGGGAACTTCTGAAATGCAAATCTTTCGATTCGTCTTTAGTTGCTTCACCAACGCCATCTATGCCTTCGAGCAGGAAGCTCGAGAAGATGCGCTTCTGCAATTAAGTATCAGCTGTGCTGGCCGCTTTGTTTGGAAAGAAGACTTTAAATAAATCACCGGCAGAGTACAGGATAAGCATCTATTTTCTCATATGGATATATATATATATATAATATATATATAATATATATATATATATATATATATATATATATATATATATATATATATATATATATATATAATATATATATATATATATATATATATATATATATATATAATATATGAGGCGTTGCGGATAGTAAGGGCGAACTCAACAAAATGAAGTTTCGAAAAAATTGAATTTATAGAAAAATCTAAATGGCGAACTCAACAAAATATTGGCAAAATTAGGTTTTTATTATTTATTTATAATTTATTAGCTTTTTATTATTTACTTAAGTTGAATAGTGTATTCCGTGAATTTTTAAATGTTTTTTAAATATTTATTTGTGTATTTTTTTTTCATATTTTACTGTTCGTTTCTGATGCTACACTATCACCTAAAATTGGCAATACCTGGGAAAAAATTAGACCGGTATTAAAAATTTTGAACACATTTTATTTAATTTTAAGGTTATTGTTTTAATTAAAGGTTTTTGTTATTACAAAATAGTTACTTGATACAACATACAAAACAGTGGAAATATGGTATTGAAACTAACATAAAAAAAAACTAAAGAAAAGAAACAAATAATTAGCCAAGTTCAGTTGTAATCTATTTGGTCATCGTCCATAACATCTTCATTTTCGGCGCTCTTATTCGTTGCTGCGTCTTGAGAGGCTATAATGTTAGTAAAGGACCGACTCCAAGGTAGGGGAACATACGGTAACAAGTCCTGAATGTCCTTTAATTTGGGGGCTGGTATTTTAATGGGAGCACTGTAAAGTCTCGTCAGTGTTTCACTGGCCAAATGAAAATGATCAGGATCATAGTTTTTCACCTTGCCTTTTTGTAGTTTGACTGCCGTTTTGGCATCCAAATTGTAAGCAGAATGAATGTAGAAACCTTGCTTAAAGTTATTTGTAAATTCAAAGATCTTTCCATCTTTAAACTTAGCACCAGCCATCTGCATTTTAGTAATTTTCTTTTGAAAATTAGAGAAATTGTCTAAGTTGGACAACGCAAAACTGGTTTTTTTCGGCGACAGCTTTCAATCATTAACTTATAGTGATCCATGGTATACACAGTGCTATTCCGTATTTCTCTCTCAATGTTCCCAAAATCCCTATCACAGGGAAGGTATGAGTGCCCAGGTATCATAAAATAGTGTATAATTTCAGTGAACTGGTCTTTGTGTATAAAGTATAGATTTGCCAAAACAAGATTTAAATTCTTGTTCTGTCCAGAGCAGTTATCACTGAACATAATAACTTTTTTAACATTAACATCAACTTTACACAAATAATCGTACAAGCAACTTGCAATCTCACATGATCCACGCCTCCCTGTACTTTCATCCCAAAGGTACATCGTTGAAGAACCTGTTTTTACATTATGGATACAAATTTATAGGTCCATAGCTTCCTTTTGTAATACTGAATCCCAGTAGTCAGCTTTGGGGTTGGCAAAGCCTGCTGCAGATCAAAAGCTATGACCAGAAAAGAGTCATCGGCATTACTCCTTAATCCCTTAAGAAGAGACTGAGCAGCTTTTGCACGGGTCAGATGTAACTCCTTCTCTTGTTTAAGATTCTCGATTTCAGCAACATTTTCGGAATCGTGCATTTGACTACTTTTAATTTTTATGTCTACTTTATCGCAATAATTACAGGTGTCACTTTTTGGGGGCTCAAAACCAATATTGAACTGCATATTAAACGTATCACGATAATAGTGCTGATTTTTACCGGGCTGTAACCAGGGTAATTTTCCGTAAGTCATTCATTATAAAGAGAATAGAGCTTTTTAATATTAAGTCCAACAGGTAAGTATTTTCGATGAGGGCTTTTGGCGCGACTGTAATGACTGGTGACAGTAGGTAGTGACATGATGTGTTCTTTTACTTTAGAAAGATCGTCATTTCCTATTTTCTTCGCGGGTTCACACCTCCCCCTTTGATCCGTTGTAACAGTTCCAGTTCTGCTGGTTTTGTCAAGTACGACTCGAACGCGCTTTTCAGAGATGCCATGAATGTTATAAAACGCAGTACGACAAACTTCACGATTAGCGTGATCAACAGTCACATTATATTGAATGCGTCTCAGGGTACGACTTGGACGCCCCTTTACGTAAGATCTTTTTACATCATTGCAGATCAACAATTTTGATAAGTAAGCATTCTGTAGATCATAGTTTCCAATTTGCCAAAAAGAGTCAAAAATATTGGTGACCAGTTCAGCGCCTATTTTCTCAAAACATCCACACTTGCAAGGAGGTCCAATTTTGCGGGCAACAACGTGCCTTTTGTTATTTCTTGAAATGTAAGCACTTCCTGAATTTCGTTTCAACTTACACTCGTTTTTTTTGCCAATCATTCATCTTAGCAGGTCTCTTTCGCGAATAACCAGACACAGCACTACCATCTAAATGTTGTACACTTACTTCACTACTAGAAGGTCCAGGTTGCGCCATACTTTTCTTAAAAAAAGAAGCAACAAACCAAACAAAACACGCAGAAAGCGTAAAATTTCAAGTAAACCTTATTTAGTGACGCAAGACCGGCGGTTGCTCCGCGCGAAATTGTTGAGTTCGCCCTTACTACCCGCCCGGCTATCGCCTGTTCGAAATTTTTCATTTATTTGATACTGAAATTTGAAGGCGAAGCAAGGGCAAACTCAACAATTAGACCGGTATGTGATGTAGGAAAAGTACTATAAAATAGAATTATATAAAAAAAAAATTTGACCCAATGTTGAGTTCGCCCTTACTATCCGCAACGCCTCATATATATATATATATATATATATATATATATATATAAATATATAAAATATATATATATATATATATATATATATATATATATATATATATACATATATATATATATATATATATATATATATATATATATATATATATATATATATATATATAAAATATATATAATATATATAAAATCCTAAATTATGAAAAATATATATATATATATATATATATATATAAATATATATATATATATATATAATATATATATATATATATATATATATATATATATATATATATATATATATATATATATATATATATATATATATATATATGCAACGATTTTCTCTGATCAATTTAAAAACTTTAAAAAATTCTAAACTGACTAAAAGATAGATTTTATTCCTTTTAAAATTCTTAAGACACGTTCTTTATATGGATTTTATCCCTAGCTAGCTTTTTCCTAGTGCATTTTCGATCACCTCATGATCTCGTCAGTTTGATAGTAATAATTAGCCTAAAATTATCGTAAACTAATCTGGCATAATTTATTAATAAATTATGATTGATTTGCTTTACTCTATTTGGTTTTAAATGAATAATAGTTCAATAGGTAATTATTTCAGTTCGTAACACAACGTTTTTAACCATTATTCTTATTGCCCACAGATATGCCGTCATAAATTATAATATACAGTAATACCGTTTTTTATATTTATTTCTAAATCGACCACGAAGTAGCATATATAGGTGTGTTAAATATTCATAAATTGAGACAGAGCCTTTGAACCGATATATGTTGCAGGTGCATTATTAATTTACTAAGGCAAATACCCACAAACCGTTTTCTTTGATTAAAACATTTCGGTTTGAATATAAGTAGCATTTGATTTGTATTATATAAAAAGTAATGGATCCCGATCATTTTTTATAACTTTTTTTCGTAGTGTTTGATGTGTCTTTTATAGAGTAGTGTGATTTTCTGTCATTTAGATTTAATAAAATCGACAATTTTTTTCTCGAATAGTTTCCTTGTCCGTGTTTAGGCATACCGTCTTGATAACCTCTCATCAATTGCGTCAAAGATTTTATGAGAGTTTTATAATACATTTGTTCAGCTACTCTATCTAACTTTGAAAAATCTTTGCTCAGATTAATCCTTCCTATTACGGAGACGCTGGACAGGTAACAGTAATAAAGCTGCCTGTAAGCTTATTTTAATTATTATAGTCCCCCATCTTGTTAAAATTAGTTCTCTTTCTTCTTTAACTGTGTTTTGGCAGCCACTCGCAATCCTCCCCGTTTGCAGCTGCGCGCAATTGTTTCATAATATCAACCATCGTACCGGTTCTTTTTCTCTAATTTAATTTTCATACAGATAAAATACAAGCAAAAGTTCCAAAACATCTTCACAGATATGAATTAGTATACTCACATAGAACATGCACAGACAAAATTTCATGTTTAGACGGGCATAACAGCCTCTATTAGCCCGATTTCCAAAAAAATGGCAGGCTGATCGGTTTTTCTGGTAGTTGACTGTAAACTCTTAAGTTTACTTTCAATCATTGACCAGTATGTATCGACATGAGACTTTGACGAAACGACTAACGTCCCGCACGATTCTACTCTCATCACAATCTTGCCCTATATGCATCCAGTTTCTTCAAATACGACTTATATCATCCATCTATTTAGTGAGAGATCGTCTTATACTCTATATCTATACTCTTGGTTTGAGTTATTTGGCACCCGAAACACCAGAAATAGTAATCAACGAAACATCAGAAATACGAGGCTGGTTTGAAAAGTCCGAGAGATGGCACCACCGGCGCGTATCGAGGTCATGTTTAGTTAGTAGCATCTCTTGAATGAACGCACACCAAGTTTCAGCCATATTGGTCTATTTCTTTGTGTTTGGCATTCGTGTGAATCAAGGAAGTCGAGTGATTTTCAAGAAATGGACGAAAAAGAATTTCGTGTGGTGATTAAACATTACTTTATGAAAGGCAAAACGCCTCAGGAGACTAAAGAGAAGCTTGATAAACATTATGGTGACTCTGCACTTTCGATTAGAACAGTTTATAAGTGGTTTCAAAATTTTCGGACTGGCCATATGGGCACAAGTGACGCTGAACGTTCTGGACGGCCTGTGGAGGTTACGACTCCAGAAATCATTGATCAAATCCATGATATGGTGATGGATGACAGAAGAGTTAAGGTGCGTGAGATTGCTAATGCTGTGGGCATCTCGACTGAACAGGTACATAATATTTTGCATAAACATTTGGACATGAGAAAGCTATCCGCAAGATGGATGCCGCGATTCCTCACGCTTGACCAAAAACGGAATCGTGTGAAGTGTTGCAAGGATGGTTTGCAGCTGTTCCAGACGAATCCGGAGGACTTTAAGCGTCGTTTCGTCACTGTGGATGAAACATGGATACATTACTATACTCCTGAGACCAAACAACAATCTAAACAATGGGTTACCAAGGGGGAATCTGCACCAAAAAAGGCGAAGACCGTTCCTTCGGCCGGAAAGGCTATGGCAACTGTCTTTTGGGATTCGCAAGGGATAATCCTCTTCGACTATCAGGAAAAGGGTAAAACTATTACAGGTGAATATTATTCATCGTTATTGGACCGTTTGAAAACCGAGCTGCAAGAAAAACGCCCGCGATTGGCCCACAAGAAAGTCCTTTTCCATCACGACAACGCACCAGCACACACCTCAGCAGTTGTGGTCGCAAAATTAATGAAAATAGGATTCCAACTCGTTTCACATTCTCCCTATTCTCCAGACTTGGCTCCCTCGGACTACTATTTGTTCCCCAATTTGAAGAAATGGCTGGCGGGACAAAAATTTTATTCAAACGAGGAGGTGATTGCAGACACTAATGGATATTTCGCAGACGACAAATCCTACTATTCGGAAGGAATCAACAAACTAGAACATCGTTGGACGAAGTGTATAAGCCTAAAAGGAGACTATGTCGAAAAATAAAAAAGGTTTACCCCAAACACATAAGTAGTTTTTATTTTTGCACGGACTTTTCAAACCAGCCTCGTAGATGATAAACAGATGGAAGAAGCTCTCAAAAAATTAAAAAGCCGAAAATCAGCTGATAAGGACGAAATATAAAATGAACTATTAAAGTACGGAGGAGTGAAACTGTGACTTAAGGTTTGACAAAGTTCACAAACAAAATAATACAGGGATCGCGAATACCAGAAGAATGGAGAACAATCATAATGATACTACTTTTTAAAAAAGAAGATGGGAATAATTATCGAGGAATTAACCTCTTGTACACAACTTTAAAACTGACGACAAAAATTGTTACCAATAAAATAACTCCACTTATACAGCTTTCCGAAGAACAACAAAGATTCAGGAGCGGAAAATCCTGTAATGATGCAGTATTTGTAATCAGACAAATTACTGATAAATCAATTGAGTATAACAGACCAGCGTTCTTATGCTTTATAGATTTGGTAAAAGCATTTGATAGAGTACAGCTGCGAGACATAGTGCACATACTTTATGACAAGAATTGGATACAATAAAACTAATTGAGAACATTTACAAAAGAAATAAAGTAGAAGCGAGAGTCAATTCGGAGTTAACTGAACCCATAGAGGTAACAACTGGTATTAGACAAGGAGACTCACTGAGTCCCCTACTATTTAACCTTATATTAGATGAAGTAATTAAACAGATAAAAACAAAAGAAGGCATAATGGGCAATAAAGCGATACAAATATTGTGTTACGCCTACGGTACTGTCCTAGTCGCTGAGAATGAAGATGACTTGCAGAGATTATTACATCAGTTTAACAGAACAGCAGAAACTCTGGAAATCGGTAATCAGATTGTAGAGTAGGTGATATTTAGGAATTAAATTATCATATAACAACATAGAAAAAGAAATAAAAGAACAAATAGTAAAAGCCAGTAGAATAGCAGGATGCTTGAATGATACTATTTGGAAAAATAAATACTTGAGAACAGAAGCAAAATCTCATATATTTAAATCTGTAATTCGACCAGTTATGACCTACACAACAGAGACAAGACCAGAAATACTCAAAACTCAGAGATACTTACAAACAAGTGAAATGAAAACATTAAGAAGAATTGCAGGAAGAACACTTTGGGATAGAGGAACAAATGAAAACATGAGGCACGTATGTGAAGTAGAGGACATTAACACGTGGATAAGAAACAGAAAACAAGAATGGAACCAACACATAAATAGAATGTCCGAATGACGATTAGTGGGCCAAAGGAGTATAGGACGCCCACGAAAAAGATCGAATGACGACCTGTAACGACGATACATTAAAGAAAAATAGGCTGCAATGCCTAATATAAAGAAGAAGAAAAGAGTTATTTTCTCGATGTCATATCTGCGGATATCCTTATTTATTCCCGCACGCGAAGCCTTTAGCTGATGCTAATATATTACAAATTAAGAATAGTATATACCAGTTTTTACTTTTTTTTTAAGTCATTATTCTGATTAAAGTTGACACACCCGGTATAATCGATTCATTCAAAACCAGTTTCATATCGTACAATCCGATCTCTCGTGCATTTAAAAAACCTTTTTCTGGCCAATTTGCGTTCGCTTTAAGATTATCTAGAGCGGAAGCAACACCCTATATAAAAGTTGCTTCTAACAGAAAAGTAAGATAGACAGAGACCGACGATAGAGATAACGGTACGGAATGCATAAGGGTTAAGTTACGTAAATGAAACAAAGGACCTCTTTTATCGGAATTTAATTTGTTGTCGTTGTGCTTTTGTCTGTTTTTACGATAGATCAATACATTTATTAATGGCGGCCTATACAGAGTGATACGGAATCAAGAAGAAAAATAATATCCATTCATGTAAATTAATTCTAATAAAAACTGTGTCCTATCTCGAATGATAGGTATGACACTTTGTCAGGTTGGGTTGATTTTTCGACGTTTTTTCTACGATTGCACTAGGCAACTTCAGGGATCTTTATTCTTTAAAGTTAATAACAGTTTTAGTGTTCTAGTCTCAAAGAGTAAAGATTCTTTAACAGATCAAACTATCATTGAACCAGAGAAAGCTTAAAAATTGCAACTATATTGCAAGAGATATGTTTTTCCAGACTCCTAAATCAGATCAGTAATAGTAGTAGCGTCGTAAGTAGTAGTACTAAGCAATGCGTCAGTAGTTCCAGTAACAGTGTTTAGTGTCTGTTTAATGCTATACACTGAAGTAGCATTCATCATGTCGGACCACAAAAATTAAGTGGCGCTGACGATGCAATTATCTTCAGTAAATTCTTTGAGAACCAAAATTTTGCCAGTACCCACAAGATTCACACAGTTCCAGCCATTACCGAAAGCGTCACATCCAGTGAGTTACAGTTTCCATTCTATAATAGTGATTTAGCATCATGTGACATCTTTTTTTTTCAAATATCTGAAGAAAAAGTCCAAGGCCGAAAATTTTCTTCTGATGATGAGCTGAAAGCCGCTGTGTCGTATAAAAACGTTTTTTTTTTTTTTTTTTGACGAATCGACACAACTCGAGAAACGCTGGACTGAGTGTATTAGTATATACCCCAAATGAATGATCTGTTAGAAGCCGCAATGAGTGCGGTCAGGACAAGTAGAAAACACTGGACAAAATTTAAACGCTGTTTTGTGCGTCTGTACAACGCCGCTAAAAAACTTGAATGATCGCACATGGTTTGTTAGTAAAACGTGTTGAGAATGCGTACCGATGTTGTTACTTATATTGGGTAATTTTAATACCAGGTTATATGTGGTTATATGTAGCTTATTTTAAAGTACAAATTTGGAAATGAAATAGAATATAAAATGATATTATTTATTTTCTTCTATTAGCTAAAACTATGCAAGATAATTTTACTTTACTATGTTGGGAATGTGGAATATTTGGCATAATGACACTACTCCGTATTTATCACCACTACACCAAACACTTTATTTTTGGCGTCGACGGGCGTTTCTCTAACCATGTTAGCTTCATCAGGAGCGATGATTGACTAAAGCTAAACTACAAATCTACCTTATTTATACTTAGCTTAACATCTGAATTACTCAAGCGGAATTAATTACATGGGCGAAGTCATCAGTTCTGGTCAAGTAACCAGTAGAAGGGACTATAAGGAATAGGCCCTCTGTCTTTATTTAAACTCCATTTACATTTTATAATTTCCATACTTTCATATGCATTCAATAGTCTCCTATCAGATACATCTTTAACTAATCTTAGATTAGCTAATGTTACGGCAAGATCAACTTCAAGGGCATGTTCGGCAATGCTAGACTTTTCTATTCTACCGTATTTTAAATGGGCTAAATGTTTTTTAAATCATATTTTAATTGACCTTCTAGTTTCCCCAATATACTTTTTGTCGGAATCATTACAACTAATTTCATATATGCCACATTTTCTACAATTAGCAATCTTATCTTTGGGATTTTCTAAGATATTCCTTATTAAATATCTTATTGAGAGTCCCCTGCTATATCTCGGATTCTATGGTAAGGAGACATACTTGTTCTTATTTGCTTCACGTGTAAAAAAGATGGAATTTTGAATATTTAACTTGTACTAATGTCTATTTATTAACCTGTTTATTAAGTCATCGTCATAACCCTTAACTCTAGTTATATTCTTAATACGATTCCTTGCATTATTGAAGTTTATTCCATTGTGATCAAACGAAGAACTAAAAAATGTAATGCGGCTAATTTATGTTGTTTGTAATGAAATGAATCGTTGAGAATATATCTATCTGTTATTATAATAATAAGTTATATTATTTTTAAAAATTAAAATATCTAGAAATGGTAATTGTCCCTTGTTCTTTTTTCGTAATTAAGTTTAATATAATCATATCGGCTATTTACTCTTTTTGTATAATTTTACTTCACTAGATTAGGCTTTTATTAATATAGCGAAGCCCAGTGAATCATTGAATATTTTAAATTTTGGAAATTTGACAACACTTACATTCAACTAAATCGTAACCCATCGTTTTCAGTCGCCCTGGATAAATAAGCTGAACCTTAGTGTAGATGGTAGTTATATCGAAAAATATTGTTTTTTATATATCTAGGTAGGTATTTAAAAAAAAACGCTCTCCTAATGTAACAGTTAAAAATGCAGCATAACAAAGCGCCAAATAAATTAATTGGCAACTATTTTAATCCCAGATCAAAGTATGTTGTGTATGAAAATATAGGGAATAAAAGGGAAAATGCCTTGGTCTAGCTTTACTTTCTTTTATTTTCAATCTACTCGGATAATCTCACAATGTACTCCCGACCATTTACTTTACTTTACTAACTGCTTCTTAAACATCATTCCCTGCGATCTATTTCTCTTTTCCGATGACATAGTTATTTTTGTTACGTGAACCGCCATCAAAGTGTTATCATTCTTATATTCAATATTTATTTATTGTACTTTAACCTTGTTTTAAGTAACTTATATATAGATTAACAGAAAGTCCTCAGACCTTAACAACCTAACCCAAGTAAAGACTAACGATTTCAGTAAAAAATATAATACTTATCTTAATATAAGACTGAAGAAGTCGTCCTTTATCACAGTTCATTTATCACCTCAATAGTAAACTGGCGTCGTTCGCGTTGAAACGAGTTTCGCTCAAAAATAGCTACTTTACCCTATTTACTTGGCAACTTGCCCTAGAGCGATTTTTGCCCAAAAAGGGCTCCTTTAGCCTACTTATTTGACGCCTTGAAACGACTTTTGCGCAAAAATAGCTACTTTAACTGACTTTTTTGGCAACTTCGCCTTGTAATCATCAGCTTTTGCTAGAATACGTCTAGCGGCGATCTGCTGAAATTACAGGTGGTCTTCACATCTGTCACTATAGTTTAATTACGCGAAATGGGTTTCTGTACTGTCTGTATCATAACCAATTTGCCTTCGTTATAGTTTAAAGCCTAATGTCGAACTTTATCATACCTTTCTTTTTGCTTTTGTTGATCTCTCTGTATAAGATCTGAAATGCATACCAATTAAATAGGTTACAGTAGCCATTTCTGAGCGCTCCTGGGCAAAGGTTGCCAACTAAGTAAGCTAAAGTAGCTATATTGGCTCCAATGCGAATGCGAACTGTGGTGACGGACGACTTCCTCAGGATGGCCGAGTTTTATATTAAGATAAGTATTATATTAAAACATATTTATTCCTTCCGCTCTTCGAAGACGTGAACGTGAATCCCACCGCTATGTTAAACAATATAAGGGTATAAAAGGGAAAATGCTTCGGTCTAGCTTTATATTCTTTTATTTTCAGCCTGCAGGTGTAATCTCACAACTTATTACCCTGGATCATGTATTACTAACTTACGACTTTCATCCTAAAAATCTTAGTCATCATTTACTGCGATCTATTTCTATTTTTATTGACATACGTGAGCTACCATCAAAGTCGATCAGTATTAATTTATTTTAATCAGTTTAGCTGCTACAACTCCGGATGAATGTGCTGGATGGAGCATTGTGGTGAAACCTCACTTTCTTCTTCGTTAAATGGGGCCGTGTTTCCTTCAATTTCTTGTCGAAGCGATTCAGTAACTCACTATAGTATAGTCTAGTAATAGTTTTTCCTTTTTCTAAGAAGTGAGTGAGTATGATTCCCTTTGTATCTCAAAAAATCGTCGCCATAATTTTAGATTCATTGAATCAATATCTGACTGTTGTCATTGATGGCGAAGGGTCCCGTTTTCCCATCCAAAAGCAGAAAGGGATTAACTGTACGATACTGCACTTTTTCCATCTTAGTGACAACCACGTTACACTACTTACTGAAATGGCTGCCAAATGCAAACTAACCCATGAATCAGTGTCAAATTTTTTTTAGTATCATCATATATCAGATGAGAGCACACTTTGGTAACAGTAACTTGCCTTAGCAACGCCGTGTGTCTTCACACACGGGTACTTATTGAACCTACTTCGTATAACAGTTTAAAAAAAATTAACCTAACCCTGTATGAATAGCGCAACAATTATTTATATTGTTATCAACAGATACACATCCATTCTCTGATTATAAAAGGCATTACAGTAGTGCTTCGAGGTTTGTTATTAACGACGGGATAAATGTGGAGCGATTTTATTTATGCGTATTATTATTATTTTTTTTTCATTATCATCAAATATGCCGCTGCGAAAATTTGCATCGTGTGTGTAGTGTGATAACTAATTGTGATAATTAAAAAGCTGAGCTGTTTAAGTTGTGAGTGATTATTTTTTGCGCGTAGGTGGAAAATAGATAAGGTTTGTGCAACGGACAGTTAAATTACGGTTGTTTAGAAATACATAACACAGGGGAACAGCTGTTTTGGTGTCGAGGTTTTTTGAGCTGATTCTATATCAATTTGATGTCCTGAATTCAAATAACGTATTCATTTTTACCTAGGAGCTCAAATTTTTAAGATATACAATTTTAGAGAAATATAAGTTACATTATTGTAACTCAAATCCGTAAGTGTAGTAAACAAAAGTAGATACGAAATTTTTATTTTAGTTATACAAAATACAATATTATGTCGTACTTACAAACAAAAAAAAACATTGAAGAAATGAAATAGTCACTCAATACTTGGAAAGCTTCTTTTCCGCGACATTCTTGAATGTTTTTTTTAAACAGTCCCTTTTTAAACTCCAGCAGTAATCTGCCATCATGTGCATGTCCCATCTTCCTTGGTAGCGGTCCTCCATAACTTTAATATCTTGGTGAAATCTTTCACCTTGTTCCTCACTCATGTCTCCTAAATTTTCTGCAAAACGGTCTAAGTGGCTGTGTAAATAGTGTATTTTAATACTCATATTGCACCCTAAGGATTTGAAACTATTAAGCAAGCATCTTGTTAACCATTTCAACATAGTTTTGAGCTTTATGTTTGCCTAGAAAATTTTCTACAACTGCAACAAATGATGTCCAAGCTTCTCGTTCAACTTGATTCATTGAATTAATTGTCTTATTTGTGGGCCGTCAAATATCCCTGCTTTGAGTTTTTCTGTGCTCAACTGATGCATTTTTACCCCTATATATGCAAAACAAGACCCATTCTTATCAAGAGCCTTTACAAATTGCTTCATTAAGCCCAACTTTATATGTAACGGAGGAAGTATGATTTTTTCTCTTTCAACCAAAGCGTCGTTAATGACATTCTTTTCCCCAACGTCCATGTTTTCTCTCTGAGGCCAATCTTTTCTAACCCAGTGGTGTGTTTTGTCCCTACTATCCCAGAGGCACAAGAAACATGGATATTTCGTGTAACCACTTTGCTGCCCAAGAAGAAAGTTTACCATTTTTAAGTCTACACAAATCATCCATTGATGTTCGTAATACTTTATCTTCTGCAAGACCAAAGCTATGGTATTATATTCTTCTTTCAGTTTCGTTGAGTGAGCTAGTGGTATTGAACCATATTTATTCCCATTATGTAGAAGGACACATTTTAAACTTCGCTTTGAACTGTCAATAAATAGGCGCCAATCATCTGGAATATATTCAGAAAGTCCCATTTCTTTCATGAGTCCCCTAATTTCGTGACAAAATACAAGATTGTCTTCTTGAGAAAGGAATGGTAGCAGATCTTTTTCTCTTGTACGGTAAAAGGTAATTTTGGTTCCTTGTTCCAGTAAATTTTTGTCGTTCAACCTAGAAGCCAGTACTTCAGAAGCTTTTTTCGATAAATTGAGATCCCTGGTGAGATCATTTAATTCATTTTGATTGAAGCGTTGAGGAACTGATGACGTCCCCTCATAGTCACTGTTAGTTTCATTAGCATCAGAACTTTTATTAGCATCAGAAGAGCGATCAGAGGGAAAATATTCGTCATCAGAGATATGTGGTAGCTGATGACATGTTGGAATCGGTATTTCATCTGAGTGCGGGATAGGGCGTATTGCCGAGCCTAATTTGGGATAAGTCCACTTACTGCGGTTATTTCGATTGATTCCATTAGTATTTACTAAACAGAAATAACAATCATTGAAGTGGTTTTTTGGTTCTCTCCAAACCATTGGTACGCCGAATTTTAGACATTTTCTTTTCCCGGTAGTCCACTGCCGTAAATGCTCTGTACAAGTTTTACATACGAGATGCGGGGCCCACGTTTTGTCCTGATCACCAAGCTTAACTCCAAAGTATCCAAGATACGCTCGCTTTACAAAGTCAGTAATAGTTTGTCTGTTTTGTTGAAACATGTATTCTCCGCATATATAGCAAAACACATCAGGTTGATTTACACAACTTCTTCTTGAACTGGAACCTGAACTCATTTTAATTCTGTTCAATAACACAAAAACACTCTTTTCTTAACATAAAATAACACGCCGAATTCGATCTACTCTCATTAGTAAGAACGCACAAACTGACGAGACTTACCCGAGTTAGGTGATTAAAAGGGTCAGTTCAGGTACCTGATAAGCAATGGTTCCACTATTTATAGATTTACCTGGAATTTACTCAATTACAGACTGACAATAAAACCATTGTACCTACATTAATGAATATATAATAATTTTAGAACTCCCAAATGAATATACTGAATAAAAACCACATTGGTAGATAAGTTGATGTATCTAAAAAAGTAGAGCTGATAGAGAAAAACGGATTGCATGTATAGATTTAGCGTCCCAAATATAGTTAAAATCAGCTCTAAAATCCCAGGCACCAAAACAAAAATATGTTTTTGTTGCCCTGTGTAATCTATGCATACTGCAATGGAACTGTTAACGCAACGTAAATTATGAGTGGATAAGTTAACTCTTAGCTTTAATAGACCAATATTGAGTATTATGTATAAAAAACACTCATTCTTTAAAATTAAAGTGACCATTTCATTCTTTCATTTAACCTAATGCTTCCTAAGCGCACTAACAATATAATAATAAAGAAAACTCTCAGTATGTCTAATGAAAGTATAGAAAAAATTAATCTTCGTCTAAATATGTAATAAAAGACTGTTTTTAGTCAATTTCCACTGGTTTATTTAAATTGCGATGACGCGTTTCGCTGTTGATTCGATAATTCTTTACATAGAAATATTAGTTTTACAATGGAAGAAGAAGTCGAAGGGAAAATAAACTTCCTAGACTTAACAATCAGTAAAACCATGAAAAAACATGAATTTGCAATATATCACAAACCTTGTCATACAGATACCACAATTCACAATAGTTCTCACCACCCTAACCATCATAAACTCGCAGCTTATCATAGTTTTATACATAGACTAACTAATATCCCCTTATCAGAGGAAAATTTTACTAAAGAATTAAACTACATAAAACAAGTAACCGTTAACAATGGTTATTCGGTTACTTTAATCAATAATATTGTTAGAAAAAAATTTAGAAACAAGGCAATCTCAGAAATATACCCACGTTTTAAGGACAGAAAAACCACATTTAAATGCCTAACCTATTTCGGCAAACCAACGGAAAAACTGGGGAAATTTTTAAATCAAAAAAAATATCAACATAGCTTACAAGACTAACAATACTATAGGGAAATATCTTAAAAACTACAAACCACAAATCAATAAAGACAATAAATCAGGGGTTTATCAATTAACATGTGGGTCATATCCTAAAACATACATAGGACAAACTGGACGTACAGAACACGAAAAAAGTTTCATCCATAAAAATCTAATTCAACATATGCTAATCATCTTTTAACAGAAAATCACACATTTAACAAGAATTTCAAAATTTTACACATCCAACAAAAAGGTTTAAAACTAAACCTTTTAGAGACAATGCCAATAAATCGATTAAGGACTACAGGTACTTTACTCAAGGACCATGTATATTTAAGCAATTCACCATTATTGAATTTATTTTCCTAATTCCAAATCTGTGTGAGTTTTCCAATACTATCAATGTAATTTAATTAGGTGTATTATAATTAAGAAATTATATAAAATTGTGAACATTAAACCTAACTTGACAGTGTAAAATCTAGATCTGAAGAAGCTGCATCGACAGCGAAACGCGTCATTTATTATATATTTATAATGAATTTCCATCAAGTAGAAACTACAACCATCCAAAATTTAATCTTCGTCTGATAGAAACTGCTGAACTCTGCTGATTTTGATTTTTTCACAACTAAATTAATGAGATCATTAATGATATTAAGGTGCGGGAAATGATCTTCTTTGGTATGATTGGGAAATAAGAGAGATGACAAAACAAAAAATTAGTGTTTATAAGGAATTCTCTCAAAGCTCTGACATTAATGAGAAAGCAAAATATTGGTTTACTTTTAAAAAGCTTAGAAATGATATTGTAAACAAACTTAAAAGGAAAAAAGAAAGTTACTATTACAAGAATATGGATATGAGTAAAAGTAAACTTATATGGAAAACTCTTAAACAAGTTATTAACCCACTATACAAAGAATTTCAATTTAAAACAATAAATTTACCTCCAGATGCTGTTGCTGTTGGAGAACATGTAATTGCGGAGAACTTTAATTCATACTTTGTTGATAGCATCTGCGAGGTTATTAATACTATTCCTCTTACTCATAACTGGTCTTCCAGAGAGTTGCCATTGATACATTCTTAGTTTACCCGTTTTGCGTCCCTCTCAATGGCTGACTTGAGAGGCATTATTGCCTCTCTTGGTAACAACGGTAACAGTGAGGTTTTATTAAATGTTAAAACAATAAAAAATATTTTTGGTACAGTTGGTCATGTTTTTCTCAAACTTATTAATACTTGTTTAGAAACAGGTGAATTTCCATCCAGCCTTAAAACCAATACTGTAATTCTACTTCCTAAAGTAGTAGTAATGATGCTTCTTCCTTTCGTCCTATTCACACAGTTCCAGCCTTAGAGAAGGTCCTTGAGTTGGCCGTTTATAACCAATTGTAGGAATATTTTACTACCAACAATATTCCTTTATAAACCAATCTGGCTTCAGGAAGAAACACTCTTGTGAATCTGCCATACAATTACCAATGGCTACGTGGAACCAACTCATTGGCAGCAATAACTAACATTGCGGTTGCTTTTCTAGATTGTCGCCGTGCTTTTGAAACTGTTGACCTTAACATCTTGATTAATGAACTAAAATATTACGGTGTTGGTGGTGTTGTTCTGCACTGGTTTATGAATTACTTAATAAGTCGTAAACAGATGACTAAAATTAGTAGTTGCAAGTCAATGAAAATTCCAAATAACTTTGGTGTCCCACAGGGGTGCGCCCTTGGACCACTTCTTTTTATTGTATATCTAAATGACATTAATCATTTTATCGACTTCGAATTCATAAGCCTTTAATTTCTACTAGTGACAAACTATTAAATGTCACTATCTGCAAACTCAATTTGCAGCTAAGAAAAAATTGAATCATACTTAAATGTCAATAGATTAAAAGTAAATATCAGTAAAACTAAAACAGTGATAACTACTAAATATCGATTTTTACAGATTAATTTGAAAAATGTGAATATTTTTATTAATAACACAGTGCAACACGAAAAAAAATAAACCATATACGGACACCACCACGTGATAATAGACCAAAAAAGAAAGACCCGTGTCTCCCAGTTTTTCCGAAAGTCATGTACCCCCCAAAGATTTGAGGCCTGGGTGTAATTTTTGCAAAAAAACTCATCATATTCTGAGGCTCATATCTTGCAAACCGTTCGGAATTTTAATTTACTTTCTGTGGCAAAGTTGTAGCCCTTGTCATAAGGAACAAAAATTGTGAACATTTAAAGTAAAAAAAACTTCATCTTCAAGATCAAAATAGCAAAAAACTGTAAAAAATTCGATTTTTTTTACCTTTTTTTCCCTGTTTAGGCCCATAGCTAGCAAACCGTTCAAAATTCAAGGCAACAATCAACTACAAAAATGTAGCTAAGATCTTAGTAAACAACTTTCTAGAATATATGAACTTCCTAGGAATGATTCTTAACACTGTTTAGGTATTTTGGATTGTTGTAGCTTCTACTTGATGGAAATTCATTATAAATATATAATAAAAGACTGTTTTTAGTCAATTTCCACTGGTTTCCAGTGGAAATTGACTAAAAACAGTCTTTTATTATATACTGTTTAGGTAGCCGCAAAAGTGAAAATTTTCCCGAAAAATCTACTTTTTTAAAGTTTTTTGCGATTTTGATCTGGAAGATGAAATTTTTTGGATTTTATATGTTCACAATTTTTGTTCTTTATGACAAGAGCTACAACTTTGCTTCAGAAAGTAAATCAAAATTCCAAACGGTTTGCAAGATATGAGCCTGAGAATATGATCAGTTTTTTGCAAAAATGACACCGAGGCCCCAAATCCTTGGGGCCTCATAAAAAAAAGTACATGAATTGGGCCAAAACTGGGAGCCTCGGGTAAAAAAAGACCCGTGTCTCCCAGTTTTGCCCCAAGTAATGCATTTTTTTTTTATGAGGCCCCAAAGATTTGGGGCCTCGGTGTCATTTTTGCAAAAAACTGATCATATTCTCAGGCTCATATCTTGCAAACCGTTCGGAATTTTGATTTACTTTCTGAAGCAAAGTTGTAGTTCTTGTCATAAAGAACAAAAATAGTGAACATATAAAAATCCAAAAAATTTCACCTTCCAGATCAAAATCGCAAAAAACTTTAAAAAAAAGTACATTTTTCGGGAAAATTTTAACTTTTGCGGCTACCTAAACAGTGTTAAGAATCATTCCTAGGAAGTTCATATATTCTAGAAAGTTGTTTACTAAGATCTTAGCTACATTTTTGTAGTTGATTGTTTCCTTGAATTTTGAACGGTTTGCTAGCTATGGGCCTAAACAGGGAAAAAAAAGGTAAAAAAAATCGATTTTTTACAGTTTTTAGCTATTTTGATCTTGAAGATGAAGTTTTTTTTTTTTTTACTTTAAATGTTCACAATTTTTGTTCCTTATGACAAGGGCTACAACTTTGCCACAGAAAGTAAATTAAAATTCCGAACGGTTTGCAAGATATGAGCCTCAGAATATGATGAGTTTTTTTTGCAAAAATTACACCCAGGCCTCAAATCTTTGGGGGCCCATAAAAAAAAAGTGCATGACTTTCGGAAAAAACTGGGAGACACGGGTCTTTTTTTTTTGGTCTACTATCACGTAGTGGTGTCCGTATATGGTTATTTTTCCATAACTTAAAAAATTTACACACAGTGTAACCAAAAACTAGAAGTTGTTTCAGAAATAAAATACTTAGGCTTTTTTATTGATTCTTGTCTAACTTATAAAAGTCACTTTTCATATATTTTTAGGAAAATTGGTACGAAACTTTTCTTCTTTTCACGAGTATCCAATAACTTTTCTTTTCATTCAAGGCTGATTGTTTATCAAAGTACTATACAGCCTAACTTTACTTACTGCGCAAGCCTCTTATATTTTCTTGATAACAGTAGTAAATCTGCCTTACAAAAATTGCAAAATAGGAGTATGAGAATTATTTTAAAGTGCAATAGATATATGCCAATAGCTTTAATGCAGGATTGCTCAAATTGACAGCAGCCGGGTTGTATTTGTCGATCCTGCCTGAGACTACGAAAGCCTGTATTTTTTTTCTCAGATACTAGAACTTCTAAGATCCATCAGTTCCAGGGGGTAGTTCCCCCCTCCTCCTAAGGATGATTTTCAACCTTATTAGGAAGATGAGTTAGTTGTCTTGAATATTTAACACAATGAGATAAAAGTACTTGATCCTTTCCGAATTTCAGTAACATCCATGTGCATCATTAGAGCATAAGGTTAGTTTCTACCACCCTCTAAGGTAGTTTAACGGTAGTTCAAGCGAATCTATACTTGTTTACCTTACTTAAAACACTCATTTCTTAAAATTAAAAAGGATCGGAAGATATTCCCAACATTACAAAAAATGAAATACAAGATTCTTTAAATAAAATGGCAAGTGGAAGAGCAGCAGGTGAAGATGGCATGCTTGTCGTCGCAGGCTGTATTTCTCCATCCTGCCTGAGACTACGAAATCCTATATTTTTTTCTCAGATGTTAAAACTTCTAAGATCCATCAATTCCACAGGGCAGTTCTCCCCCTCTTCTTAGGGATGATTTTTGACCTTATTAGGAAGATAAGTTAGGGTCAATATTTGATTTGTCTTTGATATTTTTACTTGTATATAACAAAAATAATTTCAATAAATGGTTAATTACTCGAATAATCTAGCCCTGTTTCTATCGAGGGACCCCAATACTAGAAATTATTTTTGTGTCTAGTACATCACGCTTACCGATTTTAAACTCCAATAATTTTAATTATCATTGTAATGAATTTATAATTATTAAGTACCAATCTTTTATCACGAATAATGCAATAAACAGCAGGGTGACAACTTATAATAATATTATTATATTGTTTATTATAAGTATTGTGACTAGTTGTTTGCGGTTATGTGATAGGTAATCTGATGTTGCGTGAATAAATTTAATTGATAGCTGGTTTCCGGTTTCTATGTAGTATTTTATTTCGTTTTCATATTATTAAAGTTATATTTATTTTGTTAAGTGCGAGTTGAACTCGCTCCCAAAGGGTTATGAACCTATACATTAAATTCAGAAACCTCCATACATTACTTTTTAAAGTACAAATCCCCGATAGTTTTTTTATTTTAAGCGGAAAAAATGAGATTAGATTCTAATGAGATTTTTGTCACCTTGTGAACACAATGTTTTGAGTCCAAATTAAAATAATTTTTTTTATTCTATTTATAGCAAATATACTATCATTATCATTTTTTTTCTTACAGAGGCACTCTTACAAAGCCGGCCTCTCCCCCACATCCCCAGTCTTCCAGAATCCGACCCCCCTTCGAGCGGATCCGGCGGTGCCGGCAGCGGCGTCGCTACATCCACCCTGTCGTCGAGCGGAGCTAACGGAGGGGCCACCGGCGGCCCCTCGACTCCACTTTCATTAGAAACGGCCAACCGGTGGACGTCAAAGGAGAACCTCTTGGCACAGGAGGAGGACGATCCGCAGTTGTTCGTCGCGTTGTATGATTTTCAGGCTGGTGGAGAAAATCAACTTAGTTTAAAGAAAGGTTAGTATTCATATGTATATATATATATATATATATATATATATATATATATATATATATATATATATATATATATATATATATATATATATATATACATACATACATATGTATATATATATATATATATATATATATATATATATATATATATATATATATACATACATATGTATATATATATATATATATATATATATATATATATATATATAATATATATATATACATGACATTTTTAGGCAGCCTTAAACAAACAGTATTTCAAATAGGATGCGACGACCTTCGAGACTTCCAAAATTATAAAAATTCATTTTGCTAGTTTAAAAGTTGTTTTTTTTTTTTTTTATGGTGTATGCCATTTCTCATTTTTCGTTGTTATCATATGAGTAATCCTTTGATTTCTGTTACTGTAGAAAATGACGAACATTGCTCGCATATCTTTGCAAAAATGTAAAGCCCCCTGTTTTATCCTTCTATCGTCCATATATACAACAAAAGTTAACAGATGGCAGCACAGGTTGACTTTTTGTCTATTATATGAATTTTATTTCTCAGCAGTCCAGAGTGGTATCACTGTCTTTATTGGAAATCAAGATAGGTCGTGCCTCTTTCACACAATTTTGAGAGTATATAAAAAATTTCAGATAATGAATGTATACTTATTCTATCTTAACCTAAATTCTTATAATAGGAATCCTATACTAACTTAACCTAGGAAAGTGTGTTTATGTATATACATGGGTTTCTTAATGCTAGGACTTAGAACTAAGACTAAAACTACCTTAGACTAAGACTTACGCTAACTTAAACTAGGACGTAACAATGACTTAAATTAGGACTAATTTAAACTTAACCTGGAATGACAATCTTCTTGTTACGGCGGGCGAGGGGGGTCATCGTCTTCGTCCGAGAGCAGCGGGTTCCGACGATCTCGGGAACTGGCGGCTGGCGTGAGGTGGGAGTCGGAAGGTGTTGGGATGCTGGAACGCCTTCTCGAGGAACTTCTGTTGAATTTTCTTCATGTGTGCCTTTACGGTAGACACACCGAGGTCCCTATGAAGTTGACAGTTCCTCATGAACCACGGGGCTCCCGTGATCATCCTCAGGGCCTTTTTCTGCACTGCTTGAAGCTGACCTCTCCTTGTTTTGGAGAGCTGGCACCAGGTAGGGCAGGCGTACGTGAGGCCTGCCTTTACGACGGTGTCGTAAACCAGAAGCTTGGTCCGTAGCAGCAACTTCCTGGAACGGTTCAAGATGGGATAGAGTTTGCAGGAGTTGCTTCAACTTCTTGGTTACAGTGCAGACCTGGTCCTTCCAGACGAGTTGTCGGTCGAACTGGACGCCCACGTACTTGATGGTCTTGGCCCATTGGATGAGGGAGCCTTGGAGCTGGAGATGTCCATGAGAAGTGCTGCTGCCCTTGGAGAAGACGATGGCTTGAGTCTTGGCGGGGTTGAATTTGATCCTCCAGCGGTTAAACCAGGAGTCCAAGGTGTCGAGGTGGCGCTGAAGTCTGCTGGTGATGAGGCGGCTACTACTTCTAGAGTGGGTGAAAATGGCGGTGTCATCAGCATAAAGGAGGAGGTTGGTCTGATCCGATTTGGGAATGTCGGCTGTGAAAATGTTAAAGAGGTGGGGGGAGAGGACGGAGCCTTGTGGGACTCGGGCTCTGATGGCCTTGACTTTGGAAGTCCAGAGTGAGTGCGAGACATTTTTAATTTTTATGTCAAAGTTTGAAATAGTAGTAGCCCATAACCCCTAGTAACATCTGATACGAAACTTTCAAAACTTTCATTTCAGGAGTGGAGTCCACGGGCAGGAAAAGGAAAAGACTAATGCTATCACCATAGGCAAATAGGGTACCATTACATACTGCCGTTAACAATTTAGCAGTAATTGTAAATAGGTCCCCTGCAGCCGAATCACCGTTTTTTTCATAGATTTTTTGGAAAATCGATGCTCTCTCTGCCTCTAGCGCCACCTTTAATTCTATTTTCATATGGGGGAATAGCCAGAAGGTACAGAGTGCCAAAACAGGCGAATAAGACGGTGTTGATGAGAGTCATACATACATTTTAAAGAATGTATCACACTTTGTTCCATATGTTGGAGCTTTGCACTTGTGTTTGGAGGCCTAAAAACCAATTTTATTTGCTGTAGATCAACTTCAGGGTGCGCTGGACAGTTGTCGATCAAAAGTAATATTTTTCTGTTTGTGAATTTTAATTCTTTGTCCCATTCGATCACTTCGTTTTTAAAGTTTCTGATGTCATCCAGGCTTTACTGTTTGATTTGTACTTTACTGGTAAATATTTTTAAAACACCTGAGATTGGCGGACTTTCCTATCACTAACAATTTTCTTTTCTCTGTTCCAGACATATTTGCAGTTACCAACACAGAAATCCTTATTTTTGATAATTTTCCACCAGCACAATTCTCTCCGATAAACTTTAATGTCTTATCAGGCGTCATCTTGTAAAACAAACTGGTTTCATCCGCATTAAAAATGTCCACATATTCATAACCTTCTCGAATTTCCGGCCATACATTGGCCAACCATTGATCAACAACAGTCATAGCCACTCTTGTAGTTTCTCCTACTATCTTACCCCCACTAATATCCAATCCAACTTCTAGAACAGTTGAAATCGGTGTTCTTCTCTATTTTCCTTCCCAATTCACTAGCTTTCTCTTGTAAAGTATGTTTAGCCGCTAATAGGAATATGTTCATGTCGTTTTTGACTTGGTCATATGTAGATTTTCTTACTTTTTTACAACTAAAGTGAATGAGAGAAGGTACAGCAGGAGGAAAAACCATTGCTTTTATTTCCCCACTTTCAAGTTGCTCTGCACTTGGGTGAGTGGGGGCGTTATCTAGTAACAGAATACATTTTCTAGGATATCCATGTTCTTTTAAAAAAAGTTCCACTTTGGGAACAAAATCTCCAAAAAACCAGTCTTTAAATAGAGTCGCGTTTATCAAAGCATTATTTTGATTTTTATACAAAACAGAAAAAGCATTGCGACGAGTATTCTTAAAGGTTCGTGGATTTGCTGACTTACCAATACATAATAATGGGAGTTTGTGTTTTCCAGAAGCATTACTGCATGCAAGAACAGTAATACGTTCTTTGCTATGTTTGTAACCAGGTGCTCCAGCTTCCGTTTTTGAAGCTAACGTATTTGACGGAAACATTTTGTAGTTCAAGCCTGTTTCATCACAATTATAGATTTGGTCTGATTGTAAACCATGTTCTTTCATAAGCTGCTCAAAATTCTCTGCAAATTTTTTTGCAGCAGATAAATCAGCCGACAATCTTTCTCCATAAACTTTCAGTTGCGTACACCATGTCATTTTTTCCACCTGTCTAGCCATCCATCACTTGCAGAAACATTTACAGGCGCTTCAATAACCGGCAACTCTTCGCCTAAACTCACTGCCTTATGTTTTAAAATTGTTCCTGAAATTGGTATTCTACGTTCTCGATTATGTGTAGACCATAAACATAAAGAATCATCCGCTTTTTGGTATTCACCGCTTTTCATACTTTTTCGTGCCTGTGTGGGCGATGATAAAACACTACACCATTTTTCAAATTTTTCCCGAGTTTTTCTCCACTCTGAAACAGTACTCACGGCTACACCTAAATCCTTCGCTATATTTTTAAGAAGTTCACCATTATTTAAACGTTGAATTGCGTCAAGTTTCTCTTTTAAGGTAATAACAACACGTTTACGCTTATTATTATGACTCCATTTTGTAAAATATCTATTAAAACGAAACTATTACCTCTGCGATAATAATAGACGTAATGAGTAACTTATAACACTCGTTGACTAACCAAAACATAGACCGGTGAAATTCTAGACGTCGGCGAGTCCCTGACGTGTTAAGGAAACCACTCATCGTCTGTTTCGAATAATGGGGATTTTTTCGTTCAATGAGAATACAATTTTCTTTTTAACAGTTTGTTTCGGATAAGCCGGATTTCAGATAATCGCGATTCGGATAATCGGGATTGTACTATATATATATATATATATATATATATATATATATATATATATATATATATATATATATATATTCTTCTTCTTCTTCATGTGCCATATCCGGTCGCCCGGACGTTGGCGATCACTATGGAGAGTGCTTGTCTGTCTTCGGCCAATCTAAAAAGATCTCCAGCGCTTTGGATTCCTGTCCACTCTCTGATGTTCTTTAGCCAGGACATTTGTTTTCTACCAACTCCGCGCCTTCCCTCAATTTTTCCTTTCATGATGAGCTGGAAGAAGACCGTACTTTTCTCCACGTAGTATATGTCCGAGATAAGCAATTTTGCGACACTTTATAGTATTGATCAACAGTCTTTCAGAGTTTGCTCTACGCAAGACTTCCTCATTTGTCAGCAAGTCAGTCCACGGTATTCGAAGCATTCTACGGTGGATCCACATTTCAAAAGCTTCCAGTCGGTTCAATGTGCTTATTTTTTATGGTCCAGCACTCCACTCCATACAACAACCCTGACCAGATATAGCATTTGGCCATCCGTTGCCTCAGTTTGAGATTCAAATTGTCATTGCATAGAAGAGTGCTCATTTTTCTGAAAGTTGTACGAGCTGTTTCAATTCTGCATCTTATCTCTATGTCGGGATCCAAGTCATCTGTTATTATACTTCCAAGATATTTAAATTTATGAACCCGCTCTATCGGTGAGTTGTTGAGTGTCAGCCTCGCATCATCATATTGGCTTCGACTAAACACCATAAGCTTGGTTTTGCCAAAGTTGACATTCAGGCCCAGACCCCGTCCAGCCTCATCAGTTCTGTTTACCATAGTTTGCAGACCGTCCAGTCTATCGCACACAATGAGGGTGTCATCAGCATATCTTATTGTGCTCAGCACAACCCCATTAACCTTAACATCCAGCTCCACATCCTCTAATGCTTCCCTGAAAATCCTGTCCGAGTATAGGTTGAACAAGAGTGGAGACAGGACACAGCCCGGATGTTATTTGTTTTTAACTCTCTTATGCGGACTTCGGCTGTTTGTCCCCAGTATAGGTTTTCAATTATTCGAATGTCCCTGTCATCCAGCTGTAGTTGTTGTAGTATTGATATTAGTTTGTCGTGTCTAACCTTATCGAAAGCCTTCTCATAGTCGACAAAGCAGACGAACACATCCTTCCGCTGATCCCGACATTTCTGCAAGAGCACATTGACACCGAACAAGGCTTCGCGCGTCCCGAATGCATTTCTGAACCCCATCTGACTATTATCTAGATCGAACTCACACTTTGTACGAATTCTGGAATGGATGATCCGTAGAAAAACCTTTAAGAGGTGACTCATTAAGCTGATTAAGCGGTAATCACTACACTTTTTGGGATGTGATTTTTTGGGGATTGTGATGAATGTTGATTTTAACCATTCTTCTGGTATAGTGCCTGTGCTGTATATTAGATTAAAACAGTTTTGCAATTTGTCCTATATTTTCCTCTGCTATAAGTTTGATTACTTCAATGGGAATTTCGTCAGGTCCTGTGGCTTTCTTATTCTGTGTAATAGAGATTGCGTGAAGGATTTCTTCCTTTAAGATTTCGGGCCCATTTAAACAGTTGTCATTGTTTCCTTTGGAAGCTCTGTTGTCATCAAAAAGTTCGTTGATATATGTTTCCCAAGCTTCTTTGATTTCTTCATTCCGTATAATAGGTTGATTGGATGAATCGAATAATACATGGGCTGGTTGTTTTCGATACATACCAGTTATATCTCTCACCTTTCGGTGCATTTGGAAAATATCATGTTTCTTTTCCATTTCTTCCATCTCTTCACACATCTCTCTCATCCATCGTTCTTTTGCCATTTTTACTTTCTTTCGAATCACTTTACTAAGTCTTTTATATTCTTCCCTATTTGCTTTAACCAGTCTCCTCTTCTCCATTAAGCTTAAAATGTCTGTGGTCATCCATCTCTTTTTCCGTGTTCTGGTATCGGATTTCAAGTGTCTATTACAAACGTTTGTTAGTTTGCCCATGAGACCATTCCACAAGGATGGGACATCGCCGCTGGTATTTCCTGTTCGATTGAGTTCTCTGGTGATTTCTTGTCGCATCTGATCTTTGATGGAGGCGTTTCCCAATTTAGATATATCCCATTTTCGCTTTTGCATTTTCTGTTTCATTGATTTAAGACGTACCCTCAAATCGGCTATCAATGGGACATGATCAGAGCCAACATCTGCTCCGGGGTATGTGGTTATTCGCTTGATAGTATTTCTAAATCGTCTATTGATCAATATATAATCAATTTGATTCCTAACAGGTTCACCGCTGTTATCCTCAGCAGGAGATATCCAAGTGTAAAGGCGTCGCTTGGGGAGCTTAAACCAAGTATTTGAGACAATCATATCATTGTTCTGACAAAATTCATAGAGTGTATCTCCTCGATGGTTGCTGACTCCCGGGCCATACTCTCCCACGAGGTCAGATCGCCTACCCTTCCCAATCTTGGCATTAAAATCTCCGATAATTAAGTTTATATCGTTGGACTTCAACCTACTCAGAACGTGGTTAACAGTATCATAAAGAGATTCCACTTCCCGGTCATATCGCTTGTCGGAGGTTGGGGCGTATATTTGAATAATGTTTATATTAAAAGGCCGGCAATGAAGCCGTACTAACACAAGACGATCCGATATTGGAAGGAAGTTGGTGACGCACTCATCATATTCCGAAGACACAAATATTCCCACTCCATTAGTAATAGTAAAGAGTGCCATGTTCGTTTCGGCATTGTCCTGAATCAGGCCAGCGTATTTCGCTTATTCCAAGTATTTGCACATTGAGTCTCTGTGCTTCTTTGATGGCATTATCAAATTTTCCCGCCGCATAGAGGCTCCTGACATTCCAGGTCCCAATACGAGATATATATATATATATATATATATATATAATATATATATATATATATATATATATATATATATATATATATATAATATATATATATATTATTTATTTAAAATAGATGAATCCGACACCTGTAGGTATTTTTGAAACAACACCACTCGAATGACCGCACTTGACCGACTGTGTGATATTACTAATTTCAGTCAGTTTAATATGTTATGGGGTAATTGTAAATGACTGGGAAAAAAACAAACGTATTTTTCAACCGAATGTTCAGTTCTTTAACCTAAGGTGTCTGTGTGCGATGTGCTGTTATTTATCGTAAAAAAAATCGTATCGGTCGGACCATAATTCATAAAATTAATAGCGTGATAATTTTTGTCAGTCAAGCTCTTAAAATAAATTAATTTTACATTTCCTTTACATGAATATATATTTAAAGCTCATTTTATTACTATCCGGCTGTGACGGAAGAATGGGTCATCTTAGGAAAGACACTTGAAAATAGTTGTGGTATTTCCAGCTGTCTATTTTGAGAGGAGACAAAAAATAATCAGTATAATAATAGATAGATCTAAAATAGAAACTCCAGAGATTCTTAACAAGTAATTATAGCTTTTCTTGTTTGTTTGTTTTTAACATTGATAACTAATAAGTGCGGCATTCATTGACAGAATTATTAAGGGAAGAAGAAGGGTCTTCATTCGCTGATCTGTCAGTAACAAATCATCAACAAGCATGATGGTTTCCTCAATTTTTTACCTCAATTCTTCCTCTTATATATGCCATATCAGGTTCTCCTGAGGTTGGCCATCACTTTGGCATATTCAACCATGTTTCCTGCAATAACTCGTAATGTTTGCCACGAAGAACATATCTCAAATACTCTAGTTTTCTGCACTTTACCGTTAACAAGAACTCTTTTACTGCATTAGGTCTCCGCAGTACTTTCTGATTGCTGACATAAGCTGTTCACGGAATACGGAGATTCCTTCTACGTAGCCACATCTCGAAAGCCTCCAAATGGTTAACTATCGCAACCTTCAATGTCCATACCTCAGTGCCGTACAACAAAACCGACCAATATACGAGGCTGGTTTGAAAAGTCCGTGCAAAAATAAAAACTACTTATGTGTTTGGGGTAAAAAGGTTTATTTATTTTTCGACATAGTCTCCTTTTAGGCTTATACACTTCGTCCAACGATGTTCTAGTTTGTTGATCCCTTCCGAATAATAGGATTTGTCCAAGTCTGCAAAATATCCATTAGTGTCTGCAATCACCTCCTCGTTTGAATAAAATCTTTGTCCCGCCAGCCATTTCTTCAAATTGGGGAACAAATAGTAGTCCGAGGGAGCCAAGTCTGGAGAATAGGGGGGATGTGAAACGAGTTGGAATCCTATTTCCATTAATTTTGCGACTACAACTGCTGAGGTGTGTGCTGGTGCGTTGTCGTGATGGAAAAGGACTTTCTTGTGGGCCAATCGCGGGCGTTTTTCTTGCAGCTCGGTTTTCAAACGGTCCAATAACGATGAATAATATTCACCTGTAATAGTTTTACCCTTTTCCAGATAGTCGATGACGATTATCCCTTGCGAATCCCAAAAGATAGTCGCCATAACCTTTCCGGCCGAAGGAACGGTCTTCGCCTTTTTTGGTGCAGATTCCCCTTTGGTAACCCATTGTTTAGATTGTTGTTTGGTCTCAGGAGTATAATATTGTATCTATGTTTCATCCACAGTGACGAAAAGACGCTTAAAGTCCTCCGGATTCTTCTGGAACAGCTGCAAACCATCCTTGCAACACTTCACACGATTCCGTTTTTGGTCAAGCGTGAGCAATCGCGGCACCCATCTTGCGGATAGCTTTCTCATGTCCAAATGTTTATGCAAAATATTATGTACCCGTTCAGTCGAGATGCCCACAGCACTAGCAATCTCACGCACCTTAACTCTTCTGTCATCCATCACCATATCATGGATTTGATCAATGATTTCTGGAGTCGTAACCTCCACAGGCCGTCTAGAACGTTCAGCGTCACTTGTGCCTATATGGCCAGTCCCAAAATTTTGAAACCACTTATAAACTGTTCTAATCGAAGGTGCAGAGTCACCATAATGTTTATCAAGCTTCTCTTTAGTCTCCTGAGGCGTTTTGCCTTTCATAACGAAATTCTTTTTCGTCCATTTCTTGAAAATCACTCGACTTCCTTGATTCACACGAATGCCAAACACAAAGAAATAGACCAATATGGCTGAAACTTGGTGTGCGTTCATTCAAGAGATGCTACTAACTAAACATGACCTCGATACGCGATGGTGCCATCTCTCGGACTTTGCACGGACTTTTCAAACCAGCCTCGTAGCATTCTCTGACGCAGTTTTAGATTAATACTATCATTGCAAAATAGAGACTTCATTTTAATTGGTGTTGTTCTGGCTGCTTTTATTCTGCACTCAATTTTTTGTCAAAGTCTAACTGGTCAGTTCCAAGGTATTTAAAATGGTGAACTCTCTCTATCGCTTGACCGTTGAGATGGAGATCAACATCTGCATATTGTTGGCTGCTAAAGACCAGGACTTTGGTCTTAAATATATTGATGTTAAGGCCCATCTCCGCTACTGCGTGCTCAACTTTTTAGGTCTTCAATCCTGACACTCAAAATAACAGTCTGCCTTATTACTCTTCCTGATTTGGGATTATCCTGAATTAAACCTTGACCTTTATCTGGGGCATGAATAATTTTTGCTCCATTTCTCTTATTTTTCGGAAGAATAAAAATCGTAGAAACTGCAAAACGTAATGTACAAAATTTCATCAACGTACTTAGAACCGTACTCTTTAAATGAATCTAGAGTGGAAAAGGGCGAGAATGCACTAATTAGGACCTTAACCGTTAAATTTGCCTTTAAAAGCTTATATTTGACATATTCATATTATTTTTTTAGGTGAACAAGTTAGAATATTAAGCTATAACAAGAGCGGCGAATGGTGCGAGGCACACTCCTCATCGAACTTGGTAGGATGGGTACCGTCGAATTATGTCACTCCAGTCAACTCTCTAGAAAAACACTCTTGGTACCATGGGCCCATATCACGAAATGCTGCTGAGTACTTGTTGAGTTCGGGTATCAATGGTAGCTTTTTGGTGAGGGAATCTGAGAGTAGTCCCGGGCAGAGAAGTATATCATTGAGATACGAAGGAAGAGTGTATCATTATAGGTGAGTATTTATCGTTAGAGTAAATTTATCTGATCGAAAGATGGACCCATTAACTATGTTCGGTGCCTTATTCACTTAGGTTTTCTAGATGGATTAATAAGACGTGCTACTAAAAAAACGTCACCGAATTGCGTGTTTCCTGCGACGCTTGAGGCGGTAATGAGTGATGCTCTCTCGTGTCTTGTGTGAATCGGTTTGATGAAATTGAATCTATTTTGAGTAATTTTATAAATGAGTAGCTATAATTGAATAGAGTCTAATGAGGGAAGCCTTCTTCTAGTTCTTAATCAGTATTATTGTTGTAAATGACAATTATTTTGTGTGGATGGAATAATATATATATATATATATATATATATATATATATATATATATATATATATATATATATATATATATATATATATATAAAGGGTGGGCCATCTATCGGTTTAAACTTGAACCACCGGTTATTTCGAATCTGGCAATACTTATGTCATTCTATTTTGTCACAAAATTCAGTATATTATCTCCTCTGAACGAAATGAATCGATTTACGCTTGAGCAACGTTGGGATTTATTGGAAATTTATTTCCAAAACAAAGACAATTGGTCGGAAATTGCACGAAAATGTCGTACAAAATTTGGTTGCAGAGAAGGACCAACAGTGCCCGGTATACGCAAGTTTATTGCTAAAGTTCGTGAAACTGGTTTCATTGTTGATGCGCCAAGACGTGAGCGTGCTCGTACAGCACGTCATTGGCAGCAACATCATTGGCCCATATTTCTTTGAAAATGAGGACGGCGCAACCATTACGGTCAATGGAGACACCTATCGCACCATGATAACCGATTTTTTTGTGCCCGCTCTTCATGGTATTCATGTGAACGATGTTTGGTTTCAACAGGATGGTGCAAATTGCCACACACCTCATGCCACAATCGATTTATTGCGTCAAACGTTTGATGGCCGTTTAATTAACCGAAATGGTGATGTCAATTGGCCGCCAAGAAGCTGCGATTTGACACCGTTGGACTATTTTCTGTGAGGCGCCATTAAAGACAAGTGTTATGCCGACAAACCAGAGACAATTGAGCATTTGAAGGCCAACATTCGTGATGCCATTGCCGAGATACGACCCCATACACTCGAAAAAGTGCTCGAAAATTGGTCCGATCGAATGGGGTACTGTGAGGCCAGCCGCGGCAGCCATATGAATGAAATAATATTCCATCTCTAACCGGAACAATTGTACTTCACAACAAAAAAATAAATTTGGCAAAATTTCAAACCGTTTTTGTTTTATTGCATTTTTAAATTTAAACTTTTAAATGGCTCACCCTATATATGTATATATATATATATATATATATATATATATATATATATATATATATATATATTATATATATATATATATATACTACCGTCAGAAAGTATTTGCCCACCTAATTATTTTAGTCCAAAGACAACAAAAACCCAGATTATTTTTTTTTAAATTTTAATGAATTTTTATTTATTTTTATATAATTTTCAGTCCAGAAAATCAGAAAAATATTCATGATTTTCCAGGATTTTTCTCATCTATGTGACCTCCTTTGTTTTTAATTACCGCTTTACAGAGTTTCGGCATTCTGTCCATTAGTTTCTTCAGAGTTTCTTCGGTTATTTTAACCCATTCTGCTTATAAATGTTCCCACAAGTAATTTTCTGAAGTTGGATTGAGTTTTCGAACAGACCTGTCCAAATGGTCCCACAGTAATTCGACGGGGTTCAAGTCGGGTGATCGTGGAGGCCCAGTCATCACTTCCAGGATGTCGTCGGATTTCCATTGGTCCAAAAGTTCTCTAATTTGTTTAGCAGAATATTTAAGATTGTCATGCTGAAAAATAAATTTCCCCTGAAAAATATCTCTTGCAGAAGGAAGCATTTGAGTTAGCAAGATTTCTTGATACTGTTCTTTTCGCATGATTCCTTCTAACCTAAAAATTTTTTCAACTTTACCGTTGCCAAAACAACCCCAAACCATTACTGAACCTCCACTATGTTTTACTGTAGGCAACTGACAGGCTTCCGACATCCTCTCTCCAGCTGTTTTTGTGTTTTATTCCACATTTTCGGCCATTCTGTTATTGATATGATTATATTGTAAAGTATTAAAAATACATTGTAAAAAGGAGTGTACCCGTATATTCTCAAATAAAGAAATAAACAAATAAAAATTATAGAAGTAAAGTAGTATGAAAAATGAAAAAATAAATCTCTCAAATTAAAATTTTATTATTTCTGAATTAATTGTTAAACTTGATTCAATCGTGACTCTTTTCCGGTACAATAAAAGTGACAATTTTTTAAAAACATCATCGACATTAATTCCGTTGTTTCCGAGATTAGGGATTCTTACTCTTTGTGCCTTATTTATCCTGGAAACTGCTATCATTATCTTTAAAAAACATCGTCTTGAGGCAATGCCAGTCAGCCGGCACGACACTAGGCGAGCGCTCGTTCTGCCATTGCCGGCCCCGAAATCGGAGCTGATCAAATCTGCAATTGTTTATAATGGCAAAAAAATATACAAATTGAGAGGAGTGAATTGTGAGAGAGTCTTTAGACGAAACACTAGGGCCCTACTTATAAAAAAGGTGTACTATGCACTAGAGCAGGGGTACTCAAACTTGAATTGCTGGCGACCTACCTCAATATTGTTAGACTACGATCGATCGACTCTGAGAGGCTGCAAGTAAGTGTGATGCAGGATTGTCGTCTAGGTAGGGTGTATCGTGGCATAGATATTAGTTTTCCGCACAATATGCATTTTTTTAGTCAAAGTAAGTGTAGGTCTGCTCTAAAATGTCAATGAAAAAAACTCATAATTATTCAAAATTGCGAGTTTATTCGTTCTTACAAAACAAACGAGTTCTAGTGTCTAAACTTAACTAAAGAGTGACTTTGGATGTTGAAGCGTGGCACTGCATGTCCTCAGCATGCTTTTCATAAGATGGTACGTAATTACCGAGTGCTAATCGCAAGCATGATGACATATGTTCGTCAGTTAGTCGATTGCGATATTTTGACTTAATTAATTTCATTTCAGAAAATGCAGACTCGCACAAGTAAGTTGATCCAAACATTGCCGTCAGTTGAAGGGCGATTTGCCTTAGATTCGGATATTTATCTTCAGATATAAAACACCAGAATTTTGTATCAGATGCTGTGGCTTTGAGATGTATATCTGATATAATCTGCACTAACTCATTTTCAACAGAACATGAGTCCATGTTAAACTGACTTGCTATTTCAGTAGCTAATTCCTCAATGTTTTTACACGAAAAAGGATAACTCATAAATGATGCGATATTTGCCAATTTACTGAAATCATAAAAACGTATTTCGAATTGGCCCAAAATATTTGATAATTCTGCCTTATAAATATCATAATTCAACTGAGGAATCCTTGCTTTCAAAGACGGAAAATTTTTCAGATCCTTTCTTTTCAGTTGATCTATCATAAGTTGCAATTTACTTTTGAATGCGTTTATTGCGCTAATCATCTCAATAATAGTTTTTCCTTTACCTTGAAGCTTCAAATTAATGGTGTTTAAATGCATTGTGATGTCTGTCAAAAATGCCAAATCAGTCAGCCATTTTCCGTTTTTCAGCATCTGAGTGTCATCACCTCTTTCGTCCAGAAAAGCTGTTATTTCGGGCAATAATTCTTGAAACCTTTCTAGGAATTTTCTGCGACTCAACCACCTGACGTCCGTGTGAAGAACTAAATCAGTGTGTTCAGCTGACTCACTATTTTCTAACTGCAATTTAAAGAGCCGTCGTTGCAAGCTACGTGCACGGATAAAATTCACAATTTTTATTGCAATGCCCATAATCTCCTCCATGTTTAGAACTTTTGAACACAAAATTTGTTGATTTATAATGCAATGGAAGGAGAAAAATGAAGGGAAATCATCATTAGCTCGACACAATGCCATAAAACCGTTTTTGTTTCCAGTCATTGCTGGTGCTCCATCGGTTGTAATGCACACTAGTTTATATATTGGTAGCTTATAGTTTGTTACAAAATTGAAGAAAACGTCATATATATCTTCGCCACGGGTCTTTCCTTTCAGAGGAATCATTGTCAAAAACTCTTCCTTAGCCGACATATCATTGAATACCATTCGAATAAAAATACACAACTGGGCAGTGTCTGTCATATCGATGGATTCGTCGAACTGTAAAGAAAAGTGTGTACATTCCATGATATCATGTTTTAGTTTATCTGCCATGTCCTGACTCATGACTTCAACACGCCTTGTGACAGTCGGACGAGGTAACTGAAGTTCTCTAATAGCAGACATAATCTCTGTTTTATTTTTAAAATCTCCAAATAAAGTCTCACCCGCTTCAATAAATGCTTCCTTCACAACCAATCCATCATCAAATAGTTTCTTGTGTTTCGCCAATATACGAGATATTTTAAATGACGCGATCGTTGCAGCTTTTGATTGTTTGGCTGGTCTTGTGAACATGGTTTGTTCTTTTTTCAAACAAGTTATCAAATCACGTACTTTTCGTTTTCTTAATTCACTCTGTGACAGAAAATCCTTTTCATAGTTTTTATGAACCGTTTTATGATGCCTCTCTAAGTTCCAACGTTTAGGTATTGCAACTGACGCACGGCAAATGAGACAAATGCACTTATCCTTTACCATACAAAAGAAAAATTCTTCCTCCTAATCGTTATTAAAATGATAAGTTTTACTTTTCTTCGCCGCACTCATTTTGGACGATTTATTAATAAACTTTGTATCGATATATCGCCTTCAAGTTACAACTCAGACTGACTCCTATTCCCGCAGGCGCAACATTTATATCGGCGCGAACGAAGTCTCGAATGTTCCCGTCAAACACGCCTCCCGAAGTTTCTAGAAAAATCGGCGGGAATCAAAAACACGGCTTTTCTTTGACAAGTACCGCGCATTCCTTTGATAAAGCCGCCTTTTGCCGCTAGCAGGGGGTTATTACAATAAAAGAAAGTGATGAGGGGGTTATTCTGGCCTAATTGTGGATCGAATAAATTTTAGTAAGTTATTCATTACATTTTGTTTTAGTTACCTAAAACAAAATCTGTGAATAGTTCTAGATCGGAATTTTTTTTTCGAGATCGACTCAAAAAGCACTCGCGATCGACTTGTCGATCGCGATCGACCGTTTGAGCACCCCTGCACTAGAGGAATTCTACAATAATAGACTCGAATAACCATATAACAGTAGTTCAGTGGTTGGCATTTGGGTTGACTTATGTATAAGTTTTATTTCTTTTATTTTGGATTCACTGCATTGACTACTAATCTTGTTCTGTTTTTTTTTTTTATTTTTTCATTTTTTTTAATTTGTTTGTGTTTATTAATATAATAGTAATTTAGGTTAAGCTTGCTTTGTCAATAAATACGTTGTATTTTAGGACAATAAAGCATATTTCTATTCTATTCTAATATAAAATAAACAAAAACTATCGTGACATTGTAGGTGAAAGAAAAAATATTTTAATAACTTCCTGCTATGACATTAACGACAAGCCATTAACAACTTGACTTTGTATATTGTAATAACAATAACTTAAAAAACTACTATATCTAATAAATATTTTTCAGTTTAAACCCAACATAAGTACGTAATTGCTTATCTTTTTAACGTAAAAATTAACATTTCCTTTTTTTTCCTACACATTATCATAATCAAATCCTTCATCTTTCTTTATATAGGCTTTATATAACTTGAAATATTTTTCTGATCCTTCGTAAGTGCCTGATACCGCAAGATCTTGACGGAGTGCCTTGGCCCATTTCCTTAGATTCGGGATTTGTTCGTCTTTTAAAGGTAGCTTTTGCCTTAATTTAAGAGACACAACTCCAGCTCTTTCTGCCCACGGCCATAGCATGTAATCGAGCTAAAAATATAAAAGAATATTAGTCAACTTTTATTCTCGGAGACATCGAAGATATGTGATTTAAATTTTGAAATTTCCGTAAAAATTTACGCTTTTTTCACAGCATGAAGTCAGATTTGTAAGACGGCTTCTCCTTGGATGACAAAAATATGCTCTTTAAAGGCATTTTGGTGTTAGAAATCTTAAAAATTTGACGTAGAAGAGTAGTGTTGTCAACAGATTTGAAATTAATACAAAAAGTCTGTGAAATCATCATGTAAAATTTCACTTTTAGACTAGTTTTAATTGAAATAACTCTACTAAGCTAAAAATTCTTTGAGATTCACTTCATGTAGCAGCTTCAACTTTTTATATCTAAATCTTACCAACTGGATAGACTAGTCCAGGGGGTGCTCAAACTTGAACTGCTGACGATCTACCTCAATATTGTTAGACTACGATCGATCGACTCTGAGAGGCTGCAAGTAAGTGTGATGCAGGATTGTCGTCTAGGTAGGGTGTATCGTGGCATAGATATTAGTTTTCCGCACAATATGCATTTTTTTAGTCAAGGTAAGTGTAGGTCTGCTCTAAAATGTCAATGAAAAAACTCATAATTATTCAAAATTGCGAGTTTATTGGTTCTTACAAAACAAACGAGTTCTAGTGTCTAAACTTAACTAAAGAGTGACTTTGGATGTTGAAGCGTGGCACACTGCATGTCCTCAGCATACTTTTCATAAGATGGTACGTAATTACCGAGTGCTAATCGCAAGCATGATGACATGTTCGTCAGTTAGTCGATTACGATATTTTGACTTAATTATCTTCATTTCAGGAAATGCAGACTCGCACAAGTAAGTTGACCCAAACATTGCCGTCAGTTGAAGGGCGATTTGCCTTAGATTCGGATATTTATCTTCAGGTATAAAACACCAGAATTTTGTATCAGATGATGTGGCTTTGAGATGTATATCTGATATAATCTGCACTAACTCATTTTCAACAGAACATGAGTCCATGTTAAACTGGCTTGCTATTTCAGTAGCTAATTCCTCAATGTTTTTACACGAAAAAGGCTAACTCATAAATGATGCGATATTTGCCAATTTACTGAAATCATAAAAACGTATTTCGAATTGGCCCAAAATATTTGATAATTCTGCCTCATAAATATCATAATTCAACTGAGGAATCCTTGCTTTCAAAGTCGGAAAATTTTTCAGATCCTTTCTTTTCAGTTGATCTATCATAAGTTGCAATTTACTTTTGAATGCGTTTATTGCGCTAATCATCTCAATAATAGTTTTTTCTTTACCTTGAAGCTTCAAATTAATGGTGTTTAAATGCATTGTGATGTCTGTCAAAAATGCCAAATCAGTCAGCCATTTTCCGTTTTTCAGTATCTGAGTGTCATCACCTCTTTCGTCCAGAAAAGCTGTTATTTCGGGCAATAATTCTTGAAACCTTTCTAGGAATTTTCCGCGACTTAACCACCTGACGTCCGTGTGAAGAACTAAATCAGTGTGTTCAGCTGACTCACTATCTTCCAACTGCAATTTAAAGAGCCGTCGTTGCAAGCTACGTGCACGGATAGAATTCACAATTTTTATTGCAATGCCCATAATCTCCTCCATGTTTAGAACTTTTGAACACAAAACTAGTTAGCTCGACACAATGCCACAAAACCGTTTTTGTTTCCAGTCATTGCTGGTGCTCCATCGGTTGTAATGCACACTAGTTTATATATTGGTAGCTTGTAGTTTGTTACAAAATTGAAGAAAACGTCATATATATCTTCGCCACGGGTCTTTCCTTTCAGAGGAATCATTGTCAAAAACTCTTCCTTAGCCGACATGTCATTGAATACCATTCGAATAAAAATACACAGCTGGGCAGTGTCTATTATATCGGTGTATTCGTCGAACTATATGTACATTTCATGATATCATGTTTTAGTTTATCTGCCATGTCCTGACTCATGCCTTGTGACAGTCGGACGAGATAACTGAAGTTCTCTAATAGCAGACATAATCTCTGTTTTATTTTTAAAATCTCCAAACAAAGTCTCACCCGCTTCAATAAATGCTTCCTTCACAACCAATCCATCATCAAATGGTTTCTTGTGTTTCGCCAATATATGAGATATTTTAAATGACGCGATCGTTGCAGCTTTTAATTGTTTCGCTGGTCTTGTGAACATGGTTTGTTATCAAATCACGTACTTTTCGTTTTCTTAATTCACTCTATGACGGAAAATCCTTTTCATAGTTTTTATGAACCGTTTTTATGATGCCTCTCTAAGTTCCCACGCTTAGGTATTGCAACTGACGCACGGCAAATGAGGCAAATGCACTTATCCTTTACCATACAAAAGAAAAATTCTTCCTCCCAATCGTTATTAAAATGATAAGTTTTACTTTTCTTCGCCGCACTCATTTTGTATAATTAATTATTAATAAACTTTGTATCGATGTATCGCCTTCAAGTTACAAACTCAGACTGACTCCTATTCCTGCAGGCGCAACATTTATATCGGCGCGAACGAAGTCTCGAATGTTCCCGTCAAACACGCCTCCCGAAGTTTCTAGGAAAAATCGGCGGGAATCAAAAACGCGGCTTTTTTTTTGACAAGTACCGCGCGTTCCTTTGATAAAGCCGCCTTTTGCCGCTAGCAGGGGGTTATTACGATAAAAGAAAGTGATGGGGGGGTTATTCTGGCCTAATTGTGGATCGAATAAATTTTAGTAGTTTATTCATTACATTTTGTTTTAGTTACCTAAAACAAAATCTGTGAATAGTTCTATATCGGAATTTTTTTCTCGAGATCGACTCAAAAAGCACTCGCGATCGACCGTTTGAGCACCCTGGACTAGTCATATATATAGCTGCAATAAACAAATTCGATTGTGTGCTTCAAATTTTATATTTAAACTAAAACAGTCGATCTGCTAAAGCGTATTTGTTTGGAGTTGATAGCAGAATTCACTCATTGTAGATGCAAATATATGTGGGGGTGCGCCCAAAAAAAAAGATATTTCTTATGCATTTTACTGGATTTTGAATTATTTTTGAGGATTCACCCTATTTTAGGCAGAAAACCTCTGCTATACAATAGAGTCATAAAAAGAAAATGCGGGTTCATCGGTAGCATAGCCGTCCGAGCATAACCTGCTTTTAGTGTATAATAAATAACATTATCTTAAAAATAAACTTATAGAAATATAAGATTTATTATCAAAAAATGTTTTAATCTATAGATCTACAAAGGGTACCAGGGAAGTTTTGCATATATGACGCAACAATGAATCGCAGTAAAACTGTGTTGAATAATAAAATTGATTTTTGGCAAAAACATTGTTTTTTCCTCAAAAGTTTCGGGACTTTTTACCCCATATGGCATAATATCATTTAAACTGTTCTTACCATTCCCGGTTTTTCTCCACCAAAGAAGATGGTTCCTTTGGAAGCCAATTCCTTTTCCAAAGGTTCCAAAGGTCCAATTAATACCTCAACCCACTCTTCGGGTGTTTTCTCTTCTTGGCTACCCAAGGTTTTATAAAAATTTTGTATGGCAGGGTTTAGGAGTGTTCTAATGATATTTTTTTCTTTTTCTTTCGCTGTCGGATCGCTGGGGTAAAGGGGGTTTCGGTCGGGAATTTTTCGTCTAGGTAGTCAGCTACGTCGAGCGATTCAATTATATTTTTCTCGCCATCTATTAGGGCCGGAACTTGTCCTAAAGAAAAAGGGAAATTTTTTAGATTTTTTATGATGTGATTTGTAAATACTGCTAAAAATAAGATGGGATAGGCCGTGCCGTTTTCACATCTGCCGACACGACACCGACACGGCAGAGACAACGATATCGATATACTAGAAATAACATTTAAATAAATTGAAGTGGTTTCACCCTTAACGACAAGCCGGTGCCTTGTCGTTGCAGTCGCCGGTTGTCGTCGAGGAGCAGTCTCTCCACTCGTGTCGTCCCGATTTTTATAAATTTAATAAAAGTACTGAGTGCTCTTCAAGCTGGTACCATGGCCTTCAAGTTTGATATTGTCATGTTAATGGAACTTGTGGAAACTAAAACCCTGTCTGGGAATAAAACCAACGAAAACAATGGAAATAAAATTCTACGAAAAA
>CM032453.1:168159425-168242653 GCA_019049505.1 Pachyrhynchus sulphureomaculatus | reverse complement strand
CAGCTTAAACCATTAAATATGGAACAATCTTATGTAGCAGAGAATATCTATAATATATAATCTATAATATATATAAAATGCAAAGTCTCTCTGTCTGCCTGTCTGTCCATTAGTGCGTTTATCAAGCGAGAACCACTTATCGAATTTATGTGTCTTTTTTTAAATTCATACATATATTCTTTGGCCAGGTTATATAATAATAATAATAATCTATATCTATAACATATATAAAAAATGCAACGTCTCTCTGTGTGTCCATTAGTGCGCTTATCCCTCGAGAACCACTTATCCGATTTACGTGATTTTTTAAATTCATACGTATGTTCTCTGACCAGGTTATAGATATATATTTTATTACATCTATAATATATATAAAATGCGACGTCTCTCTATCTGTTTGTCCGTTTGTGCACTTATCAATGGAGAACCACTTATCGATTTACGTGCTTTTTTTTTAAACATATATATGTTCTTTGGCAAGGTTATAGGATATATTTTATTACGTTAGGTGACATAAGGAATAAGCAGTGACGAAAATAGTGAATCAAGTCGGAGGAAAGTTTGCTACTAGCGCGTTCTCTTGCAAAACACTGCCTAAAGCATTACATATGGAACAATATCATGTAGCAAAGAATATAATATATATAAAATACAACGTCTCTCTGTCTATCGGTCTGTTAGTGCGCTTATCACTCGAGAACCACTTATCCGATTTACTTGTTTTTTTTTTAATTCATACATTTGTTCTCTGGCCAGGTTATCTATAATCTTCTTTCTATAATATATATAAAATACAACGTCTCTCTATCTGTCTGTCTGCATGTGTCTCTGCCTGTCTTTCTGTCTGTCCGTTAGTGCGCTTATCACTGGAGAACCACTTATCCGGTTTACGTGTTTTTTTTTAAAACATACATATGTTCTCTGGCCAGGTTATCTATCTATAATTTGTATAAAATGCAACGTCTCTCTGATTGCGAGATAAGTCGAGATAAGCCTAGATAATGGGAGATAAGGTGAGATAATGGACGATAAGGAGAAATAATGGGAGATGAGCAGAGATAAGCCTAGATGATGAAATTTATGTAGAGATAATGGGAGATAAGTATAAATAATGGGAGATAAGGAGAAATAATGGGAGATAAGCAGAGAAAGTCTAGATAATGGGCGTTATGGTGAGATAATGGGAGATAAGGAGAAATAATGGGAGATAAGGAGAAATATTGCGAGATAAGTCGAGATAAGCCTAGATAATGGGAGACAAGGTGAGATAATGGGAGATAAGGAGAAATAATGGGAGATAAGGAAAAATAATGGGAGATGAGCAGAGATAAGCCTAGATAATGAAAATTATGTCGAGATAATGAGAGATAAGGAGAAATAATGGGAAATAAGGGGAAATAATGGCCGATATTTTATTATGTATTATGCATAAGGAATAAGCAGTGACGATAGTAGTGAGTCAAGTCCACGCGAGCGGAGCCGCGGGCACGGCTGGTTATATTATAAATATTTGTATGTAAGCTACAGTACGTACGTGCAACTGTAAAGCTCTTTAGATCCTTATTTTCACAGGATGTATACATTCTGTGACTTGGCTTGACTTTTTCCATACCTTGTATCAGTCTTATAAAATAAACGTTTATTTATTTATTATTATTTTATTTATAACAAAATTCATTATATCGGCGGGATTGGCCAGGAAATCTTCCATGCTTATCAGATGAGAGCTTGGATAGGAGATAATAGTTTTTGTAATTAGACCATGTCAAATTATACTGATTTTCCGTTGTGTGGTCCCCGATTGCACGAGGAATCTTCAAGATTAGAACATTGAATAAGCCAAGAAAGGCAAAAACCAAGTATTTATAACTACTACTAATTTAACTTAGGAAGTTCTCTTTCAAACTTAATACATAAATACATATTTCCGGACCCACTCGGCTACTCTCGATCTAATTCGCGTAAGACGCCTTTAGACGCTCGACGTCGTCGAATCGAGACGTCTCAGATAAAGGTAGTGGTGAAAAATCGGCGCGTATTCGTTTTTCTTTGACTTAAATTAAGTCTGGATATTTTGATATCGTCGAGTTATGAGTGCTTTTCTTCGGTTTTTATGATTTAATTTATGTAAAAGTAGTTTTTGGCATAGTGTATATGTGCACTGGTTTATGTAGGTGGAGTTTGAAGGAAGAGATGTATTGAAAACAATTAGCAAAACATTAGGTATTAAAAAAATATGTCGTGATGAGTTAAAGATATTTCAAATAGTTAAATTTTTGACAATAATAAATAAACACACTTTAGCACACAAGTCGATGTCTCCGTTGACATGGTTCTGCACGTTCCTTTAATTTTTTCAAGAAAGATAGAAAATCGAAAATGGTATTTTCGAAAATTTGACACACAATTATTATAATTAGCATTGAGGAAAAACTCTCTTGCAAAGTTTTATTGAAAATCAGTATCTCCCCTTAAAAACCGGTATTGAATAAAATAAATAAACAAACTATGTATTTAAAAAATCGTGGATGGTTGTAGCTTCTACTTGATGGAAATTCATTATAAATATACAGTCCCTGGCCAAATTATTAGATGCACTGCAAGATTTCATGTAAAATATTAATTACCGAGTGATATTGTACCGTTTTATTATTTTAAATTGATTTGTTTTTTATTTTTATATTATCCAATCAATTACCTATTTATTTGACATAAATAAAACAGCATTAATTTAGAAAAGCATAAGTTTACTAAGTTTTAAAGAAAAGTGAAATTAATGTTAGTAAAAGTCAATATTTAGTTGAGCCACCTTTAGTCGCTATCAAAGCTTTAATTCTGCGCGGCATGCTATCAATGCAAGATTGTACTGTCTCCTGCATTTGAGGATGATGATTCCACACATGAATAATCTTTTCTAGGAGCTGGGTTTTGTTGGTAATCACATCTTTAGCCACTTCTCTTTTCATCAGCTCCCACACATTTTCAATGGGGTTCATATCAGGGCCAATCCAACAGAGGGATATTTTTTTCTGCCAAAAAAGCTTTAACAGACCGAGCAGTGTGGCAGGGAGCTCCATCTTGCATGAAAGTGAATGGTTCTCCATTTGGAAACCATTCTCTGAGTTGCGGAATCAACCGATTTTGTAATACTTCTTTGTACTGATCTTGCCTCATTATTCCTTTGACGACGTACAGACGTCCAGTGCCCTTGCCGCTGATGACTGACCAAATCATCACTTTGGTGGGATGTTTAACCGTCGGGACGACACAATCAGGATGAAACTTTTCTCCATGACGACGACGCACATACTGAGCTTTATTCTGCAAAATTTCGAATGTGCTTTCGTCACTGAAGCAGACCTGTCAAAAATAGGAAAAAATATATAAACTTCCATGTTTATTTGCTTTATTTAACTGAAAATGATAATAATGTATCAATTATTGATTAAATTGCTGTATCTTACCGATCTCCAGAAGTCCACATCTTTGTCTTGCCATTGTTTGGCCCACTTCAGGCGCTTTGCTTTCATTGCAGCTGTTAACTTGGGCTTCCTGGCGAGGCGACAGGCCTTTAAAATCTAATTCTTTCAATTTTCTTCGAACAGTGCGCTCAGAAGCATTTACGCTAGCACCCTGGAGTTTCTGATTTTATTACCTTTGTGGTAGCAAATCTGTTTTCTACACAAATTTTCTTCAAACATCTCTCTGACCGTGGAGTGAAAATTGGTTTTCTACCGCATCTTTTCTTTCTTTTCGGGCTTAATTCCTTCCCTGACTCAATTTTCTTTTTTATGCGTCGTACAGTAACTTCAGAAACCTCCAATCTTCGTGAAATTTCTCGGTTTGTAAATGTTTTCGCAATCACAAGGGCCTTCACTTCAAATTTTTTTACGTGGTGAAAGATCGCCTTTTCTACCCATAATGAAAATAGTCCAATTACTTTTTTAAAACACTGCATACAAAATAAACTAATAACTGAGTAGTATAAAACTGTTAAACAAACAATCACAGTCCATAAAGCCACAGAAACACGTCCGTACCTGACTCGATTCCGATCGCGACTGATACAGGTTTGTACTTATTTACGTTCATGTATCACTTTGTCAACACAGTGTTACCATATGTTAAGAATAAATACAAATATGTAGTCTACAACAATTCTTTTAAATAAAAATCAATTATATTGTAGTTTAAATATACCATTATTGCATAAAAACTCTTAAGAAATATAAAATTACTAAAAAAAATACATTGCATATAATAATTTGGCCAGGGACTGTATAATAAAAGACTGTTTTTAGTCAATTTTCCCTGGTTTATATAAATTGCGATGACACGTTTCACTGTCGATGCAGCTTCTTCAGATCTACATTTTACCCTGTCAAGTTAGGTTCTCAACAACCAGGTAGATTTAAGCAATTCACCATTATTGAATTTATTTTCCTAATTCCCAATCTGTGTGGCTTTTCCAATACTATCAATGTAATTTAATTAGGTGTAATATTATAATTAAGAAATTATATAAAATTGTGAACATTAAACCTAACTTGACAGTGTAAAATGTAGATCTGAAGAAGCTGCATCGACAGCGAAACGGGTCATCGCAATTTAAATAGACCAGTGGAAATTGACTAAAAACAGTCTTTTATTATATATTTAAAAAATCGGTTAAGTGAATTTTCTCAGTACCTTCTTTCAATAGGTAGTTCCAAAATAAGTACTGAATATGACTTCACACTAAAAAATAACTTAATCCACACACTACGGAACGACATTTTAAAAATGGTAGGTACTTACGGAAAGTAAAAGTTGAGCAGTGTCAGATATATTTACAACCCCCTACTTACTGTTTCTGTTAAAATTAAAAATAACGACAAAATAACGCAACTTTTAGATTGTTTTACTGAAGAAAAAACAAAAAAAAAACTTATAATAAGCCATCCCACTGATCTCGTTTCCTGCCTCATTATTATCTTAAATGACAGATTGTAAATAATAAAAAAAACACATTTTTTAGATTAGTAGGTCCTAACATGTCTAAAAAGGGCGTACCACATGATATATACGGGATAACCTCTCTAACTCCCTTATATGTTTGATAATAAATAAAAAGAAACCGGTCAAGTGCAAGTTGAACTTGCACAATTAGTGTTCCGTACGTTGATTGTTTTTAAAATAAAAAATTTTGTTACGGTGGTATAAAATGATCAGTGACTTCACAAAACAGACCGCAAATGAGTTTTCAACAAAGTTTGTTTCCAATCTTTACTGAAAACTGGTGACCTCGAAATTTTGTTTTTTTTTTTTCTATACCAGATAAATTATTAAAGGTATTGATAATTTTCGTTCAATCTATACCCCGTGGAGAATATTTCAGGATTTTTTCAAAATTTTTTGGTCAGTACTTTTCGAGATAAGGTAGGGGACAGCGATTTTTCACGATTTTTTTAAAAGTAATACGAAGAAAAGTTTGCGCAAGTATTACATTATATATATATTTGTTACTCGTGTTTTCACAAGCTTTCATTTGACACCACTCTCGATAACCTAGTAAAAAAATTTTTTTTTCACTTCCGATTTCACCCCTCAAAACGAATCCCTTAAGTCAAAATTTATGTTACGGTAATATAAAATGATCAGTGACTTCACAAAACACACCCCAAATAAGTTTTCAACAAAGTTTATTTCCAATCTTTACTGAAAACTGGTGACCTTGAAATTTTGGTTTTTTTCTATACCAGATAAATTATTAAAGGTAATGATAATTTTCGTCCAATCTATACCCCGTGGAGAATATTCCAGGATTTTTTCAAAATTTTTTGATCAGTACTTTTCGAGATAAGGTAGGGGACAGCGATTTTTTTTCACGATTTTTAAAAGTAATACGAAGAAAAGTGTGCGCAAGTATTACATTATATATATATTTTTTACTCGTGTTTTCACAAGCTTTCATTTGACACCACACTCGATGATCTAGTAAAAAAATTTTTTTTCACTTCGATTTCACCCCTCAAAACGAATCGCTTAAGTCAAAATTTATGTTACGGTAAAATAAAATGATCAGTGACTTCACAAAACACACCCCAAATAAGTTTTCAACAAAGTTTATTTCCAATCTTTACTGAAAACTGGTGACCTTGAAATTTTGTTTTTTTTTCTATACCAGATAAATTATTAAAGGTAATGATAATTTTCGTTCAATCTATACCCCGTGGAGAATATTTCAGGATTTTTTCAAAATTTTTTGGTCAGTACTTTTCGAGATAAGGTAGGGGACAGCGATTTTTCACGATTTTTTAAAAGTAATACGAAGAAAAGTTTGCGCAAGTATTACATTATATATATATTTTTTACTCGTGTTTTCACAAGCTTTCATTTGGACACCACTCTCGATAACCTAGTAAAAAAAATTTTTTTTTCACTTCCGATTTCACCCCTCAAAACGAATCCCTTAAGTCAAAATTTATGTTACGGTAATATAAAATGATCAGTGACTTCACAAAACACACCCCAAATAAGTTTTCAACAAAGTTTATTTCCAATCTTTACTGAAAACTGGTGACCTTGAAATTTTGTTTTTTTTCTATACCAGATAAATTATTAAAGGTAATGATAATTTTCGTTCAATCTATACCCCGTGGAGAATATTCCAGGATTTTTTCAAATTTTTTGATCAGTACTTTTCGAGATAAGGTAGGGGACAGCGATTTTTTTCACGATTTTTTAAAAGTAATACGAAGAAAAGTGTGCGCAAGTATTACATTATATATATATTTTTTACTCGTGTTTTCACAAGCTTTCATTTGACACCACACTCGATGATCTAGTAAAAAAATTTTTTTTTTCACTTCCGATTTCACCCCTCAAAACGAATCGCTTAAGTCAAAATTTATGTTACGGTAAAATAAAATGATCAGTGACTTCACAAAACACACCCCAAATAAGTTTTCAACAAAGTTTATTTCCAATCTTTACTGAAAACTGGTGACCTTGAAATTTTGTTTTTTTTCTATACCAGATAAATTATTAAAGGTAATGATAATTTTCGTTCAATCTATACCCCGTGGAGAATATTTCAGGATTTTTTCAAAATTTTTTGGTCAGTACTTTTCGAGATAAGGTAGGGGACAGCGATTTTTCACGATTTTTTAAAAGTAATACGAAGAAAAGTTTGCGCAAGTATTACATTATATATATATTTGTTACTCGTGTTTTCACAAGCTTTCATTTGACACCACTCTCGATAACCTAGTAAAAAAATTTTTTTTTCACTTCCGATTTCACCCTCAAAACGAATCCCTTAAGTCAAAATTTATGTTACGGTAATATAAAATGATCAGTGACTTCACAAAACACACCCCAAATAAGTTTTCAACAAAGTTTATTTCCAATCTTTACTGAAAACTGGTGACCTTGAAATTTTGGTTTTTTTCTATACCAGATAAATTATTAAAGGTAATGATAATTTTCGTCCAATCTATACCCCGTGGAGAATATTCCAGGATTTTTTCAAAATTTTTTGATCAGTACTTTTCGAGATAAGGTAGGGGACAGCGATTTTTCACGATTTTTTAAAAGTAATACGAAGAAAAGTTGTGCGCAAGTATTACATTATATATATATTTTTTACTCGTGTTTTCACAAGCTTTCATTTGACACCACACTCGATGATCTAGTAAAAAAATTTTTTTTTCACTTCCGATTTCACCCATCAAAACGAATCCCTTAATTGAAAATTTATGTTACGGTGATATAAAATGATCAGTGACTTCACAAAATACACCCCAAATAAGTTTCAACAAAGTTTATTTCCAATCTTTACTGAAAATTGATGACCTTGAAAATTTCTGTTTTTTTTATATATCAGATAAATTATTACAGGTAATGCACTCGTGATAATTTTCGTTCAATCTACACCCGTGGAGAATATTCCAGAATTTTTTCAAAATTTTTTGATAAGTACTTTCCGAGATAAGGCGGGTTGACAGCGATTTTTCGCGATTTTTTAAAAATAATACAAAGAAAAGTGCGCGCAAGTATTACATTATATATATATATTTTACTCGTGTTTTCACAAGCTTTCATTTGACACCACACTCGTTTACCTAGTAAAAAAAAATTTTTTTTTCACTTCCGATTTCACCCCCCAAAACTAACCCCTTAAGTCAAAATTTAACTTTCAAAACTACATGGCTCTGATGAGGCCATCAATTCCTATATTACTACCAAATTTCAACTTTCTATGACAAATAGTTTCGGAGAAAATCAGGTGTGACAGACGGACAGACGGACAGACAGACGGACAGACACCGAAGTGATCTTATAAGTGTTCCGTACGGAACACTAATAAAAAATAACAGCAGTTTTAGATAGCCATAATCAAAATAACCGGTCAAGTGCAAGTTGAACTTGCACAATTAGTGTTCCGTACGTTGATTGCTTTTAAAATAAAAAATGTTGTTACGGTGGTATAAAGTGATTAGTGACTTCACAAAACACACCCCAAATGAGTTTTCAACAAAGTTTGTTTCCAATCTTTTACTGAAAACTGATGACCTTGAAATTTTAGTTTTTTTTTATATATCAGATAAATTATTAAAGGTAATGCACTCGTGATAATTTTCGTTCAATCTACATCCCGTGGAGAATATTTCAGAATTTTTTGAAAATTTTCTGATCAGTATTTTTCGAGATAAGGTGGGGGGACAGCGATTTTTCAAAATAATACAAAGAAAAGTGTACGCAAGTATTATATTATATATATATTTTTTACTCGCGTTTTTACAAGCTTTCATTTGACACCACACTCGAAGACCTACTAAAAATTTTTTTTTTTTTTCATTTCCCATTTCACCCCTTAAAACTAACCCCTTAAGTTAAAATTTGACTTTCTACACAGCTTTGATGAGGCCATCAATTCCTATATTATTACCAAATTTCAACTTTCTATGACAAATATTCTCGGAGAAAATCGGATGTGACAGACAGACGGACAGACAGACAGACACCGAAGTCATCTTATAAGTGCTTCGTACGAAACACTAAAAAACAAAATTTATTTTCGATTGTATTCTTTTATGAATATAAAACTCCTCTTTATCAAGGAAAGTAAATAAGTAAAGTATAAAAATATGCTACTCTAAAATATGGTTTCATCTTGTATAACAACAACAGATTCATCGGTATTTTCCGAAAATTAGAAAAAGCGTGGTAATTTTGACAACTATGTTTATAATTTGTTCAAATTTTTATTTATATTTAATATTTAAAAAACTGGGCCAAGTACAAGTCGAACTTGCGCAATTAGTGTTCCCTACGTTGATTGCTTTTAAAATAAAAATCTTTGTTACGGAGGTATAAAATGATCAGTGACTTCACAAAATACACCCCAAGTGAGTCTTCAACAAAGTTTGTTTCCGATCTTAGTTGAAAAACTGATGACCTTGAAATTTTTGTTCTTTTTTATTATATACCAGATAAATTATTAAAGGTAATGCACTCGTGATAATTTTCGTTTAATCTACACCCTTTGGAGAATATTCCAGCATTTTTAAAAAAATTTTCGATTAGTACTTTTCGAGATAACGGAGGAGACAGCAATTTTTGCCAATTTTTTAAAAATAATGCAAAGAAAGTGTGCGGAAGTATTACTTTATATATATTTTTGAACTCGTGTTTTCACAAGCTTTCATTTGACATCCCACTCGATGACCTAGTAATTTCTTTTTCACTTCCGATTTCACCCCGCAAAACTAACCCTTTAAGTCAAAACTGCCCACCTCTGATGGAGCCAACAATTCCTATATTAGTGCCAAATTTTAGCTTTCTGTGTCAAATAGTTTCGGAGAAAAACTGGGTGTGACAGACAGCCACCAAAGTGATCTTATAAGTGTTCCATACGAAATATAAAAAACCGGGCGAAGTACAAGTTGGAATTGCGCAATTAGTGTTCCCCAGCGTGATTGCTTTTAAAATAAAAAAAAAAACTGATGAAGTGCAAGTTGGACTTATGCAATTAGTGTTCCCCACGTTAATTGTTTTTAACATAAAAAAATTTTGTTACAGAGGTATAAAATGATCAACTTTACAAAACACATCTCAAATAAGTTTTCAACAAAGTTTTTTTTTCGATCTTTATTGAAAAACTGATGACCTTGAAATTTTTATTTTCCACTCGTGATAATTTTCGTTCAATCTACACCTTATGGAGAATATATCAGATTTTTTCAAAATTTTTAAAAATAATACAAAGAAAATTGTGCGCAAGTATTACATTATATATATTTTTGATTGAAGGAAAATTATCACGAATACATTACCTTTAATAACACAGGCCAACAAAAAAAATATTTGTAAAAACTTTTTAAACCAATATATCTATCTGTTATGTATTTTTGGGAGCTGAAATCGTATCTGGTATCAGTTTTTTTGTATCGCCCACAATTCTCTCACAAAATGACATCGATTAAATTTCAAAATTGAGAAAATTTGACATATAAAAAATAAAAAATAAAACTGTACTTTTATTTGATTAGGCTACAATTTTTACTCACCATAACATATTTCACTTCGATGCGAATATTTTAGGTGCTCATTTTTTTTTTATTTCCTTTCCCTTTCCTCTGTGAAGTTTCTTGAATAGCTTTTTTTCCGATTGTGATGCATTTTGTTGTTCTCTATGATGTGACCAACAGTAACCACCCATCATGTTGATATTCCACCGTCCCTGGTACCGTTTCTCCATCTCCTTTATGTCCTGATGGAACCGTTCCCCCTGCTCTTCACTCACATCGCCTAAGTTTTTAGGAAAAAAGTCAAGATGGTTGTGGAAGAAGTGGACGTTAAGGCTCATCAAACAACCCAGATTTTTGAACTTGTCTATCATATTAGCTACAAGAAGTTCATAGTTAGGGTCTTTCATATAGCCCAAAAACTTAGTCACATATCCAAGCCTCCTTTTCCTTTGTAATCATCCTTGCTTCAAAGTTGGAATGGAACATCATTTTACAAATATCAGGGCCAACGAACCCCTTCTTTCAGTTTAGCTTCTGATAAATGAGGAAATCTTTTACATAAATATTTAAAACATTCATCATCTTTAGGCAAGGCTTTCACAAATTGTTTCATTAAGCCTAACTTGATGTGTAGTGGTGGTAGAAGAATCTTTTTTGGGTCTACTAAGGTTTTATGCAAAATGTTCTTCTCTCCAGGTGTTAAAGTTTTTCTTACGGGCCATTGTTTTTTGGACCAATGTTGATCCCTTGCTCTGCTGTCCCACTTATATATAAAACATGGAAACTTTGTAAATCTCTTTTGTTGACCAAGGATCATGGAGACAACTTTTAAATTTCCACATAGCGGAGCTGTGGATAGTTAATTTTCTGTAAAATCATGTTAAGATTTTCGTAAATTTCCTTCATATGGACTGAATGAGCAACAGGCAGTGAAGGATAAGTATTTCCGTTATGTAACAGAACACCTTTTAAACTAGTTTTTAATGAGTCTGTAAAAAGCCTCCAATTTTCCTTCTTGTACTCAATGCCAAATTCGTTCATTAGCCTACCAATATCATGGCAGTAAACCAAATCCCCTTCCTGCTTGAAAAACTGAGCAAACTGTTGATCTGTTGTTCTATAATGGTAAATAGATGTTCTAGATTCCAATAAATGTTTTTCTTTCAGCCTAGAACTAAGCAATTCTGCTTAGTCAAACCCAAATCTCTCACTAAATCATTTAACTCAGCTTGTGTAAACAACTGTGGTTTTAAATTTTCTAGAGAACATTGAAACCCATGATCATCCGGTCGACTCTCATTAAATTTGGGACTGGACTGTAAAACGTCATCAATAGACTGAGGTGGCTTAGGGACAGGAAGTCCCGGTCCATGTTCTACCGGCAGATTAGCTGAAGTAAAGTTAAGATAGATAATTACTGTCTTATTTTTGGAGTTATATCCAGAAACATCAACGCTGCAAAAATAACAATAATTTGAATGATTTTCTTGCTCTCTCTATACCATGGGTACTGCAAATCTAAAAAGCTCTCTTTTCTTTCTTATTCCGTTTCCTAAGACCCTCGACACAAACATAACATACTTTGTAGGGAGTCCAACATTTTTCTTGATTACCGATTTCTACACCAAAATATGCAAAATATACTTTTTTTACAAAGTCAGTAATGTTTCTTTGATGTTTTTTAACTACAAACTCACCACATACATAACAAAAAATGTTGGGAGAGTTTTTACAACCACGATTAGCCATATTTTGAGTGTAAATTAAAGCACATGGGTTAACCACTGCAATGCGAGGTTATATTAACTGGAAGAAAACAAACAGCTGTGACATTTATCGGAACTGCCAACCTAATAAAATTTGATTTTACTGTCAACCTTATAAAATTCTGATTTTATTGCCAACCTAATAACATTCGAATGACAAAAAATAAACTTTTGACATTTTGAATATTAAAATGTGAAAAATTGGTGGGTGATACGACTTTTTTATTATTATTTTCGGACTCAGCACACCAAAAAACCATAGGAATCAGGTAAAATTATTAAAAAAATTTTTTCATCGTTGGCCTGTGTAATTTATCAGGTATTTAACATATAAAAAGAATTTACATCTCCGCAATAAAAATTTTTATTTTAAAAGCAATCAACGCACGGAACACTAATTGCGCAAGTCCGACTTGCACTTGGCCAGTTATTAGTGTTCCGTACGGAACACTTATAAGATCACTTCGGCGTCTGTCTGTCTGTCTGTCTGTCATACCCGATTTTCTCCGAAACTATTTGTCATAGAAACTTGAAATTTGGTAATAATATAGGAATTGATGGCCTCATCAGAGCTATGTAGTTTTGAAAGTTAAATTTTGACTTAAGGGGTTAATTTTGGGGGGTGAAATCGGAAGTGAAAAAAAAAAAATTTTTTTACTAGGTCATCGAGTGTGATGTCAAATGAAAGGTTGTGAAAACACGAGTAAAAAATATATATATAATGTAATACTTGCTCGCACTTTTCTTTGTATTATTTTCAAAAAATCGCGAAAAAATCGCTGTCCCGCGCCTTATCTCGAAAAGTACTTATCAAAAAATTTTGAAAAAACCCTGGAATATTCTCCACGGGGGGTAGATTGAACAAAAATTATCACGAGTGCATTACCTTTAATAATTTATCTGGTATTTAAAAAAAAATAAAAATTTCAAGGTCATCAGATTTCAGTAAAGATTGGAAACAAACTTTGTTGAAAACTCATTTGGGGTGTGTTTTTGTGAAGTCACTGATCATTTTATACCACCGTAACATAAATTTTGACTTATGGAGTTCGTTTTGAGGGGTGAAATCGGAAGTGAAAAAAAAATTTTTTACTAGGTCATTGAGTGTGGTGTCAAATGAAAGCCTGTGAAAAGATGAGTAAAATATATATATATATATATATATATATATATATATAATATATATATATATATATATATAATATATATATATATAATGTAATACTTGTGCACATTTTTCTTCGTATTACTTTTAAAATTGCAAAAAATTTTTGTCTCCTACCGTATCTCGAAAAGTACTGATCAAAAAATTTTGAAAAAATTCTGGAATATTGTCCACGGGGTATAGTTAGATGGAACGAAAATTATGCATAAAAAACAAAATTTCAAGGTCACCAGTTTTCAGTAAAGATTGGAAACAAACTTTGTTGAAAACTCATTTTGGGTGTGTTTTGTGAAGTCACTGATCATTTTATACCACCCTAACAAAAATTTTTATTTTAAAAACAATCAACGTACGGAACACTAATTGCGCAAGTCCGACTTGCACTTGGCTGGTTATTTTTGTTTAAGATTGTATAACAAGAATATTATTTTCATTCCGAAATAACGTGAGCCCCATGTCCAAATTTTAATCTCGATAAAACTACGGTAGCCTATGACTAATAGGTGATTTCCTATTTAGACGCCATATGACAAAGAAATTTCTCACCAAATATAAACTTACATATTATTACATCCTTAATTAAATTTAAACTCTTTTATAGTTTTTAAATTACTTTTCTATTCGATCGACAAACCGTTTCAGTGTCTATAGAATCTTTTTAAATGGTTTTTTTTTTTATAACATTCGGTTTTTTTGTTCGTAGTGTTATTATGTACTCAACATTTCTATTTAATTCAGGACAGGCACTTAAAACTTTTCTTGTATGCAGCCTCACGATTTATGCCTGGATGTCCGAATTGATTTAATAATATTAAAGTGTAGTAGCTAAACTTAAATCAGTGCATTAGTTTATAAGATCCATGATACATATATGCTAAACAAAAACTACTTTCGATGTTGTTTTACGCTTGTTTTCTAAACGATGTTCAGTAGATAACGGTGTTCGTCGTTTTTCGAAAGTGATTATTTGATCGTTTAATTGCGTTTCACTAATGGAAATATTTGGAAAATAAGATGAGCAGCTACAGAAATTACGTAAGTATTTTTAATTATGGCTGTTAAATAATAATAATTATAATATTAATAGTATTTATATTCCTTATCATTATCATATTATAATACCAGGTGTACAAGTATAAAATGCGGATTTCAGGCAACAGATGGTGCACCAATGCAGTTTGTGCTATAAAGATTTGACACTGCGCCATTTTGTTGTGTCAACAACAAGTGTCAGACGCGCATGAGTGTTAAATTGGAAAAGTGTGTGCATAGTGTTGTGTTGTTGTGTTCAATATGTCGAAATTTATACCGAACAAAGAGCATTCGCGGACAACTTTAATTTTTTGTTTTCATTTGAAGAAAACTGCTGTTGAATCATACCGATTACTTCGAGAAGCTTATGGTGAATATGTTCCATCGCAAGATACGTGTGAACGATGGTTTCTTCGTTTCAAAAGTGGTGACTTCGATGTTGGAGACAAGAAACGTGGAAAACCGCCAAAAAAATACGAAGATGTGGAATTGCAAGCTTTTTTGGACGAAGATGATTCGCAAACATTAAAACAACTCGCCGAGCAATTGGGCGTTAGTCAACAAGATGTTTCCAACCGGCTATGATGGATGGGAAAGATTCAGAAGACCGGTAGATGGGTACCATATGAGTTGAACGACAGGCAAATGGAAAAGCGAAAAAACACGTGTGACATTTTGCTCGCTCGGTACAAAAGGAAGTCGTTTTTGCCTTGTATAGTTACAGGGGATGAAAAGTGGATTTATTTTGAGAATCCCAAGCGCAAAAAATCATGGGTAGACCCAGGCGCACCATTCACATCGACCGCAAGACCGAATCGCTTTGGCAGAAAGACGATGCTCTGTGTTTGGTGGGAGCAGAGGGGCGTGGTCTATTATGAGCTGTTAAAAACCTGGAGAAAACGGTTAATATTAAAGTTACCAACAACAATTGACCGATCTGAACCGTCCGCTGCTTGAAAAAATGCCAGAATACCGAAAGCGGCAACACAAAGTAATTTTTCTTCATGGCGATGCTCCATCACATACGACAAAACCAGTTCGCGACACGTTGGAAGCACACAGCTGGGAAGTTCTACCCCATGCGGCTTACTCACCAGACTTGGCTCCTTCCGATTACCACTTGTTTGCATCGATGGGTCACGCACTTACTGAGCAGCGCTTTGGTTCGTACGAAGATGTGAAAAAATGGCTCGATGAATGGTTCGCCGAAAAAGGAGAAGATTTTTACTGGCGTGGTATTTACAAATTGCCCGAAAACATGGGAAAAAATGTATAACAAGCGATGGAGCATTTCATACTTGTACACCTGGTAGTTTCTGCTGTTGCTGTATCGCCTTGAAAAGGTTAGCGCAAATGTCGGCCATTCAGTAAATCGAAAGAAACGTTCTCTTCTTATAGTAGATCGAGCAAAAATTTTGCCTCCTCTTGACACAATCACAGAATACTCACTTAGGCGCCAGAATTTCTAGCAAGAGGGGCTGCGAAGAAGAAATAAAAAGAAAAATAGCGATGGTGCCAAAACTGTAACGATAAGTCTAAGCAAAGTATGAAAAAATCAGAGAAAAAATAAAAGGACTAAAAAATGGCTTCTCAATTCACTAATAATCCCTATAGCCACATAAGGAGCTGACACATGGACCAATAATGCAGCATGCCGTAAAAGAACTTTTCGAGTTTTCGAAACTACATGTTTATAGGCGGATGCTCAGAATTTCCTGGACAGCTCTTAGGACAAATGCGTATATTCTGAGCGATCATAATATCCAAAATAGTGACCGACCGTTACTTACCATCGATTCAGAGAAAAATAGCATAATTTTTTTGGTCACATAATAAGAAGGGATGGCATGGAAAAGTTAATGATCCAGGAGAAAGTTGACGGCCGAAAAAAAAGAGGTAGATCGTCCAATAGGTACATCGGTCAGATCATGTCTATAATGCACTTGGAGTTACCAGAGATGATGAGAAGTGTTGAAGATAGAGAAGCCTAGAGAGCTGTTATAAATTCTGTGTAACAATGCAATGGGTGTCACGATGCTCGAAACTGAGCAACGATGTGAGAGAGAGCGATCTTATACATTCATTTTTTAAGATATGCTTCCTCTTCCAAAATCTTCCGTGCACTTCTATCCAATGCACCTTGTCTCCAGTTCATTCCTGCAATCCTTTGGATGTCGTCTCGCCATCGCTTTTGTGGTCTTCCCACATCTCTTTTGACCTTGGTCTCCATGATAACATTTTTTTTTTTATGGGTCTAGCACACGTGCTACAGGGAAGTCCCTAAAGCGCTCCAGGTTATTCTTGAATCGCTGTAAATTGTACTCGGAGGGAAACACAGCGCTGGGCAAATCATTCCAAAGGGATGATATTCTCCATATAAAAGACTGCTTGAAAAGCGTTGTACGCGGAGTAACAAGCTGAACCTCATACGGATGTGAAGTATTAGCGCGATGTGTATTTCTAACATACACCGCTCTGGGAGGAATTAAGTGGGCTACATCCTTCGAACACTTTCCATGAAAATACGTGTAGAACAGACTCAAGTCGCCAACCGTTCTTTGATATTCCAGCGAATCAAGACCGCCGGTCAGTTTCGCGTCTCCAATCAGTCGAACAGCTCTTCTCTGAACAGAATCCAACAAACGTAGTGTATGTTTGGGAGCGGAGCCCCAAACATGGGTGCAGTATTCCATAGTTGGTCGAATTTGGGCTTTGTAAAGAATTAACAGTTGTTGTGAAGTGTAAATGGATGGATGGATGGATATTAAGAAAAGGCGCGTCGACGTCTGTGGTCATTTGGCGCCGTATTTCGTGTTATATGTTTTGTATAATGTTAATATCTTTTAGGTATTTAAATATTGATTTTGTGTGTTCCTGATCCTGAGCTTGAATGTGGTGTAGTGAGTTGTCTATACCATATTTTAGTCTTCTCGGTTGGTAGTGTGTTGCAGTGAGTATGTGTTTTACTGTTAGGGTTTGATTGCAGACCTGACACTTTGGTGGTAATTCGTTCTTGAGTAAGTAAGAGTGAATTAAGTGTGTATGTCCTATTGCGATTCTTCTCAGTATGACATTCTCTCTTCTGGTGAGGGTATCAGATTCCATAGGAGGAAAGACAGTTAGTTTGAACTCGCTCAATTTATTTGGTCGTTCCAGAAGGTCCCATTCTAGTTGAAAAATATTTTGAATAGTGCTTTTTATGAGTGATATGAAATCTTGGGGAGTGCTGGAGGTGAGGATTAGAGTTCCTCGGTGGATGGCTTCTTTGGCTGCCAGATCTGCTCTTTCGTTTCCTTTGATGCTGGAGTGGCTGGGGACCCACATGATTGTGATGTTTATTTTTCTTTGGAAACCAATTTGTATTAGATCAAAGATGTCAAGGACGTACCTGTTTTTAAAGTTTTTTGATATTATTGATTTGATTGAGCTTAGTGAATCTGTGACTATTAGGTATTTAGTGGATAGCTTGGATGTTATGGCTATCTTAAGGGCTTCTCTAATCGCTAATAGTTCTGCCGAATATACTGTAGTGTGGATTGGCAGTTTAAATCTTTTTGTGGTAGAGTTAGTTACTAATGCTGCTCCTACCCCCGATTGAGTTCTCGAGCCATCTGTATACATATGGTAGTGATCACTATATTTTTGAGATATTAAACTTTTAAAAGTTTGTCTTTTTAATTCATTTGGAGTGTTTTTGTTATCTAGCTTCAATAAGGATAAATCAAGATTTGGATTGGTTGCCATCCATGGTGGAAATATAGGGAAGCTTGATGAGTCTATGGTTTTTAGTGTTATGTTATGTAGGTTGAGAAATGATTTTATTCTGTATTGAATGGTATTCTTTTTTGGTTGGATATTAGTTAGACGGTTTAGGTGTAAGGGTTGCTTGATGTGCTGCTTGAACATTCCTGTTGCGTAGAAAAGCATTAAACGATTTTTGTCTTATTAAATGTAGAGGAGATATCGAGGCAATACATTGCAGGCTTGCAATAGGTGATGTCCTATAGGCGCCAGTGGCCAATCTCAGTGCCTGGTTTTGTATTGAGTTTAAGGGTCTTTTGTATGATTCAGGAGTGCAGTCGTAGATGTAATCGCCGTACTGAATCTTGGGAAGAATAAGACTATTATAGATTTTTATTAAAGCGGAAAAAGAGCTACCCCACTGATTACTGGCCAACATTCTCATCATGTTTAGGTCATTTGACGTCCTTTTTTTTATGTTTTTAATATGTTCTATCCAGTTTAGTTTGGAGTCGGTTTTTTTCTCTATTTGACCTTCAAATGACCTCTGGGAAAAGGCGTAAGGTCAAACAAACTACGGATTCGGACTCAGGGACCTCAAAAACATACGCATGAAATTTTTCAGATTTTTCCTACGGTTTTTTTCTCTATTTGACCTTCAAATGACCTTGAATCTGATGTGATGAAGGTTAACCAACCCGCTCATCGTAATCAGCGACCCTAAAAACCCCATAAGGACCATACCGCTCCGAGTGTTTTTTTTTAGATCAAATGTTGATCTGTGTTATTTTTTACGCAACCATCGTATAAAAACATAACTGTGCTTTACCAACATGAGAACAATTTAACAGAATATAATAAATGAACTCTAGTAATTTTGACCCAGAAAAAAACAAACCGCTACTGATTTTTTTTTATATAAATAGGTAATTCCCGTCGTCACCTCGGGCACATACTTTTCCGCCAGGCAACAATTTCAATAATTTAGTTTACCGAAAACTTAAAAATAACTTAATTTATCGTAGCATCATAAATACCTAAAGGTACAGGTATAATTCAAAGAGAAGAAGAAATGATGCGTCCGATGAAAAGGTATTTTGATATGACTTTTAAAAATAGATACTCAAAGAGCTCAAAATAGCAAATTTCAGGAGTAACAACCTAAAGATTGGATTTCAATAATAGATTGTAAAGCTTTAAATTAATTAGATAGCTAGTTTGCCAAACATATACGTATGTTTTGGATATTTATAGTTGGTTGTGTAGACCATCCTTCTACACTGGCGAGCAAAAAAATAAACTCAAACTCAAATTCAAATTCAACAATTTCTTTATTATTCAAAATGTCCTTACAGGATTCTAAATACATTTTCTCTTATATTCCATGGATTCTACGAATACAGGGTGCTTTAACAGCATCCTCATTCGTATGGAATACCTTACGGCGGCTGGTGTTCTGCCATTGGTATTAGAACCTTGTGTCTGTTTATAAAATTATCATTTCCGACAAGGTCTTACATGATATTTTCTTTATTTATTTTATGATAAAAGATGTTTCTACTATTAGTTGTTTATATTTGATGCGATTTTTAAGTTGTTGTTTACTGGGAAAAAACGACAGAAAAAACCCAGCTTGATCAAGTACATTGTAGCAAAATTATTTACTTTTAACATTTCTATTCTAATCGCTTTCATTCTTCTTGCTTTCATTTCTTTTTCTCCCATACTCTCTATCATACCAATGTGTTCCATTCACCCTTTTATTTACATTTTTTTTTTGTTTATTTGTAATATAGCTTAACCTATTTTATATACATATTTACATTTATAATTGATAAACATATACATACATATATATATATATATATATATATATATATATATATATATATATATATATATGTATATATATATATATATATATATATATATATATATATATATAAATAAATATATGTATATATATATATATATATATATATATATATATATATATATATATATATATATATATATATATATATATATATCTCTATTCGTTTCCTCAGTCTTGAGAGTCGTGATCTCTCTGGAATGACTTCACTGTTCTGTTCACTATTTCTCTCCATTTCTCTCGATCTTCTGCCAAGTGCAACGATACATGGAGTGGTTGATCCATAACTTGTTTTATTTGATCTGACCATCTTGTTGGCGAGCGGCCTCTACTCCTTTTACCCTGGACCACTCCCATTATTATTAGCCGGTCTACATTATTGCCTGGCCTTCTAGCTACATGTCCAAAATACTGAAGAATTCTTTTCATGCATAGTGATGATAACCTTACAGTTACATTTAGTTCATTTAGTATAGATTGATTAGTTCTTCTGACGGTCCAGGATATTCTCAACATCCTCCTATAGCACCACATTTCAAAGGAATCAATAGATTTACGTTCCTTTACTCTAAGTGTCCAGGATTCTACACCATATGAAAATATTGGAAATACTAAGGTCTGTACGAGATTTAATTTCGTTCCTTTAGTTATGTACGGACTTTTCCATATCTTAGTAAGTCTCGTCATAGCATTTCTTGCTAGGGATATTCTTCTTTTTATTTTTATTCTCGCATCCTCCCATACTACTTACGGATGATCCTAGATATACAAAGGTTGTTACTCTCTCAATGCCATTGAGTAAGTCGGATCTTACTATTTGGTCAGACTTATTGACTATCATCAGCTTCGTTTTGTCCCTATTTATGGTCAGACCTAGTTTCTCACTTTCTTGCTCTATCCGATTTAAAAATGTAGCCATCTCCTCCTCAGTCGCTGCAAATATGGTGGTATCATCAGCGTAGTGCAAGTTGTTTATTCGCTCACCTCCTATTAGGATTCCACCATCCCATTCATTCAACGCATTTCTCATTATAAATTCACCATAAACATTAAATAATGTAGGAGACAGAACACAGCTCTGTCTTACACCTCGGCGAGGATGAAACTGATCGGATATTGTATTGTCTATTCTCACCACTGCAATGCTGTCCAAGTAGAGGTTTTTAATCAATTTAATCAGATGATAAGGAACACCCATTTGCTCTAGTACCAGGGGGGGGGGGGGGGGGAGGGGGGGGAGGAAATCCCAAAGCTTTTTCTAGTTGACAAAATCAAAAGCCTTATTATAGTCTATGAAGCACATTACCATAGACACATTATACTCTCTACATTTCTCTATCAATTGTCTTATATTAACAATCTGATTTCTTGTGCCTCGTCCTTTAACGAATCCCGCTTGTTCTCTAGAGATTTGTTGGTCAACATAATATCTTAAACGATTATTTATGATATGTAGCATTACCTTACTTGGATGTGATAATAGAGATAATGTACGATAATTACTACATTTACGGGTAGAGCCTTTTTTATGTAGTGGTATTATTATAGAGGTCGTCCAATCTTTCGGCCATATTCCAGTTTTCCAGATATTATTACATATTTTATAGATCATCCCCATTGTGTCATGATCTAGTTCCTTAAGAATATTTCCCGTGATGTCATCGTAGCCAGGGGCATTATTGCTTTTCAGTTTCTTAACAGCATCCTCTACTTCACTCCTCATTATTTCAGGTTCTTGCTGCGTGGTATTGATCTGTTGGTGTATGTCTTGTTCTTGTGCATCATAATAAAGGTCTTCACAATATTCTCTCCATCTGTCTATTATTCTTTCTTTCTCTGTAAGCAGTGTTCCATTTTTATCCTCGATTGCCCAAGTTTTAGGTTTGAAATCCTTATCTATCTCTTTAATTTTTTTAAAAAGATCTTTAACTTGATTTTTCTCTGCATATGCTTGTACTTCTTTACATTGGTTATTGAGATATGTATTCTTATTTTGTCTACAGTTCTTAAATCTTGGTACTCTTTTATCTGCTGATCATCGTTTAGTCCAGTTTTCTTTACGTTTTTCCTATGCTCTATAAGTTGCCATGTTTCTGCAGACATCCAAGATTTTTTAATACATTTTCTTACTCTTCGGGATGCTATTTCTTCGTGGGCATATATACATATACATACATATATATATATATATATATATATATATATATATATATATATATATATATATATATATATATATATATATATATATATATATATATATATATATATATATATATATATATATATATATATATATATATATAAATATATATATATATATATATATATATATATATATATATATATATATATATATATATATATATATATATATATATATATATATATATATATATATATATATATATATCTTAATCTAATTTATGTACTCTTTTTTTTACACATTTCTAATTTTACTGCACTTCACTAGCAATGAGGTTTAAAGTTTTAAATTTATTAAATTATATTCTATATTTTGTACAATTTATATTATCCTATTTATGTAGTTTTAGTTAACCAAAGGTTTTAGGCGTTCAAGTTGCCGAACGCTAGTTATGAGTTATTTCTTTATTACATGACTCAAACTATTTGGCTTCATTTAATACGGATCCAAGAATTTAATGTTCATATATTTTTACGGATTTTAGTATCATTTGAAAGCCCATTCTATTCTCTTTCTAATGATATCAAATTCTATAGCATACTTCATGCTTTTTACTGATTAAAATGATTGAAAGGGGAAACCAGAAGAACACGGATTGGAAATCGAGGTAAAAGAAAAGAAAAACTAAACAAATTTTAAGTTTAACAACTAAATTTATTGATAAAAACTAAAATCAATATTTTGTATTACCTCCCTAATCATTATTACTGCTTCCAGCCGGTTTTTCATGCAGCGGGTGAGCTTTTTCACCACTATCTGTGGGATTCTTCCCCACTCTTCAGCCAACGCAACGTTTAAGTCCCTCAGCGAAGCAGTGGCTGGATTTCTGGCTCGAAACCTTCTTTTGAGCTCATCCCACATTTGCTCGATTGGATTGAGAACTCCGCGCCGCCCAGTCTAATGTGTTCCCGATGTAGCAGCATGTGGCCTCGCATTGTCGTGCATTAGCATAAAGCTCTAGCCAACAAACCAAGCGTAAGAAACGGCAAGTCCGCGCAGGATATCCTCGATGTACCGGTGAGCAGTTAATCCACCGCTACGAGGCTCATCAGTCAGGAAAGCCAAATTGGTTTTCTCATCGAGTGAGATGCCTCCCCACACCATGACAGAACCTTCTTCGTAGGTGACCGTTTTAGTAATGTAGCATTGCGCATAACACTCCCCAGGCCTCCTATAGACTCGTCTTCTTCCACCATTGCCATTCGGGACTCATAGAAGAATAAAACGGAGCGCCATTGCTCTAAGACATCGGGAAAGTCGTGCTACATGTTTTCGTAAGTATTCCTTAAGTCTTGGAAAGAGTGGAAAATCAGCATTCAAATGATACCAGTAAAACTTTTTGCAAAAATAATACCACTGTTTAAAAAATACCACTTAAATTCAAGGATTGGTGTTAAATGAAGCGAAATCGTTTGAGTCGATGTTTTTGCTTACCAGTGTATTACTATTATCATATAGGCGCCAGTGTGCAAATTAGAAATTAATATTGTTCAGACAAAGGTTTTATCGAAACTAGCCTTAATGTATGCCTCTTGAAATTCCTTGCCGTGACTTAACGATTTCCTGAAAGTAGGAGGACAAACCAGGAAATTATGGCTATAGAGGTAAAAGATAAAGGATAAGTAGGAATTTTTTATAGATGCCGCCCACGTGCTGCAGTGAAAGCCCTATTTGGTTACAATAACGGTGTGTGTGCAAAAGTAGTGTGACCTGTAAGAAATACGAGGCTGGTTTGAGAAGTCCGTGCAAAGTCCGAGAGATGGCACCACCGGCGCGTATCGAGGTTATGTTTAGTTAGTAGCATCTCTTGAATGAACGCACACCAAGTTTCAGCCATATTTCTTTGTGTTGCCTATTTCTTTGTGTTTGGCATTCGTGTGAATCAAGGAAGTCGAGTGATTTTTAAGAAATCGACGAAAAAGAATTTCGTGTGGTGATTAAACATTACTTTATGAAAGGCAAAACGCCTCAGAAGACTAAAGAGAAGCTTGATAAACATTATGGTGACTCTGCACCTTCGATTAGAACAGTTTATAAGTGGTTTCAAAATTTTCGGACCCCATATGGGCACAAGTGACGCTGAACGTTCTGGACGGCCTGTGGAAGTTACGACTCCAGAAATCATTGATCAAATCCATGATATGGTGATGGATGACAGAAGAGTTAAGGTGCGTGAGATTGCTAGTGCTGTGGGCATCTCGACTGAACGGGTACATAATATTTTGCATAAACATTTGGACATGAGAAAGCTATCCGCAAGATGGGTGCCGCGATTGCTCACGCTTGACCAAAAACGGAATCGTGTGAAGTGTTGCAAGGATGCTTTGCAGCTGTTCCAGAAGAATCCGGAGGACTTTAAGCGTCGTTTCGTCACTGTGGATGAAACATGGATACATTACTATACTCCTGAGACCAAACAACAATCTAAACAATGGGTTACCAAGGAGGAATCTGCACCAAAAAAGGCGAAGACCGTTCCTTCGGCCGGAAAGGTTATGGCGACTGTCTTTTGGGATTCGCAAGGGATAATCCTCATCGACTATCTGGAAAAGGGTAAAACTATTACAGGTGAATATTATTCATCGTTATTGGATCGTTTGAAAACCGAGCTACAAGAAAAACGCCCGCGATTGGCCCACAAGAAAGTCCTTTTCCATCACGACAACGCACCAGCACACACCTCAGCAGTTTAGTCGCAAAATTAATGGAAATAGGATTCCAACTCGTTTCACATCCCCCTATTCTCCAGACTTGGCTCCCTCGGACTACTATTTGTTCCCCAATTTGAAGAAATGGCTGGCGGGACAAAGATTTTATTCAAACGAGGAGATGATTGCAGATACTAATGGATATTTTGCAGACTTGGACAAATTCTATTATTCGGAAGGGATCAACAAACTAGAACATCGTTGGACGAAGTGTATAAGCCTAAAAGGAGACTATGTCGAAAAATATAAAAGGTTTACCCCAAACACATAAGTGGTTTTTATTTTTGCACGGACTTTTCAAACCAGCCTCGTATAGTCCTGAGCAGTTCATTTCATAGAGATAAGGTTCTCCAAAAAAAATTAGTTAAGGAAGATACTACACTTTGAACGCTCAAAACATCGGCTAGACATGCAAATATCCGCAGAAAACAGTCATTCAACTTAACAAGGACCTAAAAGAAACTTTATCTTGAGCTGACAATAACCAAGTAAAACAGCGGCACCTTTTTCCAGAAAAGTTAACGTTTCTGATCCCGAAATAGTTATGTCGGAACACTTCATTTCTCTAACATAGTCACTTATTTGCTAGGCGTTAATTTTGGGGTAAATATGTCTTAGTATGAACATGTTGCATGCAGAGCAAAGAAAGCTTCTCAAAAGCTGGGAATATTACTTAGAATCAGAAAGCTTTACTCTCCACAACTGGAACTTCTGGACACGCACAGTGGAACTTTGTTCCACTGTGCAACTCAAAATTCCAGCTGCCTTTCAAAGTTTAAGATATTGCATTAGATTTTTTTGAAATACTCGTCAAACTTTTTGTTAATTTTTTTTTTGTAAATCTGAAAGATGAAGAGGGCCTCTTTATTTTAAATAATACTCTTTTGGGCAATAAACTTTTTTCTGTGTTCACTGAAATCTCGATAATTTTCTTATGGTAATCAGGGCCGGCCCTAGCTTTTTTGCCGCCGTAGGCAAACTCAAAAAATGCCGCCGCACCCAAGCTTAAAGAAAACTATGTTAACCAGAAAAATGACATATAATTGAATTAAGACAATAATACTAATACAGATTTACGAAAAATAGTTTTATTGAAAAACAAAGTTTACATTTTTAACGAGCTAACGACAACGAACTTACAAACTAAAACTGGTACCTACTATTTTCAGAGATAATTTACATATACTTTTAAAACAATGAACAAAACTAGTACAGTAATATACAAAGCCTAATCCTAAATTAAAACAGTTTTTTTTTTGTAATGGAATAAAGGAGATAATGGAGCTTTTCTAATTAAAAATATTCGATCTGAGTCGCTTATACGATCGGGCCATAATCCTGGGTCTGATGATGGAGTTAGGTTGAGGCTTCCTTCATTTCCCGTGGTAGTGTCCATTGTCTCAAAACTTGTTGAATTCTGTTCCTAGCTGGTATAACTCGCAATTTCATCTTTATTATTGGTGTCGTCTTGATAATCCGAATCCAAATAAGAATTGACGGTAGTGTTCAGATCCCGGTACCGCTTGGCTCTTTGTTTTGCTTGGAACTACAGTAGAACCCCGATTAACCGAGTCGCAATTATTCAGGAAAATTAAAAGCCATCAGAAGACTTGAAGCAGGAGAGACAATTAAAGTTGTTGCACGAGATTATGGAGTAGGTGAGGTGGAGATTGGAAAAGAAACCGCACAAAAATAGAAGAGTGGTGTATAAATCAAGCCTCCTCGTCCTCAGGAAGAAAATCAATGAAAACCGGCGACTATGAAAAGGTTCACGAAGCTTTACTCATGTGGTTTAACCAACAAAGATCCAAAGGTGTACCTCTGTCAGGTCCAATTTTACAACAGAAAACAATAATAATTAGTAGAACATTTCCAGAGATAGATCAGTTTACCGCCAGTTCTGGATGGCTTGACCGCTGGAAAAAAAACGGTACAGTGTACCACAACTGACTGTATGCGGCAAAAAACTTTCTGCTGATGTGTCATCAATTGAGAAGTTTAAGCAGAACTTTAAAAAGCAAATCGAAGATTGTGAATAGACATTTGATCAAATTTACAACTGTGACGAAACTGGTCTGAATTATAAAATGCTTCCATCAAAACATTGGCATCTCGACAGGAAAAATCAGCTCCAGGGCACAAATGAAGTAAGGAAAGATTAACTATAATGGTATGTTCCAATGCATCTGGCAAGCATAAAATCCCACTGATGGTGATTGGCAAGTCCGCACGTCCAAGAGCTTTAAAAGACATCTCACCCAAAGCCCTACCAGTCTATTACAAAAGTCAGAAGAGCGCATGGATGGATGCGACCTTATTTACTAACTGGTTTGAAGAAGAGTTCGTGCCATCTGTGACTAAATTTTTGGACAGAAACCGTCTTCCGATTAAAGCAATTTTGTTATTGGATAATGCCCCCTCTAACTCTGGAGAAGGACTTCATGTGGGCGAAATTGTAAAATTTTTTCCTCCAAATGTAACCAGCATAATGCGACCAATGGATCAAGGCATCCTCGAAAACATTAAGAAAAATTATAGGCGTTTATATCTTGAACATCTGTTAGAATACACAGAAAAGGAGGATATTATCAATGGTATGAGAAAGGTTACACTGAAAAATGTTATTTACTGGGTAAGTCAAGCTTGAGATTATGTGCGTACTACCACTATTCAAAAATCTTGGTCAAAAGTTATTGATTTTGAGGACTATAATGCCAGTGAAGATGATACTCCATTAAATGAATTAGCTTTGAAATTGAGAAGCCATGTCCTGTTCAAATTTTGACAGCGAGATAGAAAAGAAAAGAAAAAAGTTTATTTGATTTAATGCAAAAATTAAAAGGTTGCGAAAATGTGACAAGCGAAGATGTTGTTGAATGGATTACAGCAGATGATTTAGAAGAAGAAATGAGTATTGAAGAAATAACGAATGCCTTTCAGGAAACCGAAAAATAAGATGACGATGATGAAGCGGCGGTGGATGAACAGTCTCTCACTAAGATCTCTCATCAAGAAGGTTTTGCTTCTTCGGAAAAAGCTTTAAGGTATATCGAACAACAACCAGAGGCAACCCCAGCGGATTTGCTTCTTCTTAATAGATGGAGAAAACATTGCAGCGAGAAAAAGAAGATGCAATATGAAACAGAAGCGTATATAGATGCCTATTTCACTGTTTTATAATGTATGTACCTATTTATATGTTAAAAACGTTAATACATCGGTTTAAAGTATTGGTGTTTATTTTTTGAATGAATAAAAAACAAATCCGGATTATCCGAGTTTTCAGTTATCCGAGGAGGGTGCCCCCACGTTACCTCTGATAACCGGGGTTCTACTGTACTTGCATCTTTTAAAAAAGCTATGCAATGTTCCTGCCTGCTTTTTAAGCTGGATTTGCTTCTTCGGTGTCTTTTTTGTATTGACTACTAGATAGCCTTTTTCTTCCGTCAGATATTCTAAAACAAAACAATCGATTTAAGTATCTGATACCGTAATATGACAAAAGCCTGATTAAAGCTTAAAAATCATCCCAACAGAGGGCGAGACCTAACCATAAGATTTACATTTAACAATAACGAATTTATTAGTACATGTACAAGGTGTTATTAGCGTAGAAAAATCTCAACTACAAAGATTACAATACGAATCTAAAGCCTCCCTTACCTTTCAGCAAAATGGAATCGCTACTTTCCACATCCACTCCACTTGTAACTAACTAACTCAAACTGTATCACTATCATAAAAGGACGTTGATGCATAAATAAATCATTGTTTTAAATCTGACTCTCTCTTATACGTGAGTGGAAAAAGCTTGTTGAATCCTGTCTGCGGTGCGGGCGCGGCTTCATTTCACAATTTACGTATAGAAATACCCAGAACTTCTGCGTATTTGTATAGACAGGCAGAAGCCTGTCTATTCCTGTTGTATTTAATTGTACTACTCATTTATTTTCTAGATTCAATTAAACGAAATATATTTTTGTGGGTTGTGTTTATTTTTTTTTTGCGTTCTAGTAGTTCAGGCGGTTTTGCCGCCCGTAAATTTTGCCGCCGTAAGCAGTTGCCTACCGCCTGGAGGCGGCCCTGTGGTAATATATGTTTCTGAGGCCGCTAATTCCTGTAAATATAGTCATTTTACCAAAAATTTTGAGGATTTTAAGTTATTGGCCAATTTTCGTTATTTTCCTTTTTTATGGTTTTTTAAGCCGATAAGAAAGAGAGAGAGAATATATTGTTGAACCAGAAATTCCTTGTTCATCAAAAACTTTAAAAAAGCTAAAAACAAGTGAAATTGGCGAATAGCTTAAAATCCTCAAAATTTTCGCTAAAATGACTATTTTTTACAGTAATCGACGACCTCAGAAACATATATTACCATTAGCAAATTATCGAGATTTCAATGTACAGGGTGAGTCATCGATAGAGTAAAGTTCATTATCTCATTTGTTTCGGGAATGACGAAAAAATGTCAAATACAATAGTTTTAGGGAATGTTAAGGTGCACAGTTTAAAATTATTTTTGAGTATACAGGGTAGTTCAAAAAAGTGTGGCCGATATAACATATGTTTTTTTAAACGGAACATCCTGATTTCTAATTTAATTTTAAATTCTGCGTAAAATTTTATAACTTTTTTATTAATAATGTTATATACCTAAACCTAGTAGTTTTTCAAATATTTCAATTAAAAAAAAATACTACTTTTCAGTTTTGTAAAAAATTGCCAGTAGCGCCATTATTTCTGAAAGCGGAATACCCATAATTGGTACGATCGTTCTATAGAGATGAAAAAAAGATATATATATATATATATATATATATATATATATATATATATATATATATATATATATATATATATGTAAAGAAATTTGAGTTAGATGCTACAGGGTGTTCAAAATAAATTTATGCATTTCGACTATTTTAAATTGAAGTCTCAAATTTTTTAAATGGCACACCCTGTATATTATTATTTTTTTCTAATATATTTTACATAACCCTCCAACTTTTATTAAGTATGTCATATACCTATTTCTAATAGTTTTCGATTTATTTTGAATTTTTCAATTTTTACCCTTGTTTTTAATACACTTACGCTATAACATCATAGTTGCCAAGACATAACAAAAATGTAGGCATTGTCAAATTTTGACATGTCTATTAAGCAAGTAAAAATAGTTTAATGTGTTGTAGTAAGTGACGTAATAGTTATGGATTTTCCTAAAATTGAATTAATTGATATGGTTTATATACTGGGCGATGCGGGGAAAAATTGTCTTTTGGTAGTAAGGCTTTGCAGAGCGAAGTACCCTAATAGACATATACCATCTAGAAAATTTTGTCGGTGCTTAATGGAACGGTTTGATGGTAGTGGTGTAGCGTTGAGTATACGAAATGGAAAGTAGTAAACCACATTGCTACCAATGAGGAAAAAGAAATGGAGATTTTACTTCATGTTGAAGATAATCCCCAGGTCAGCAGCCGTCAACTAGCTGACTTATCTGACACATCCCAATCTACGGCTAATCGCACCACGAGAAAATACAAGTATCATCCCTTTCATATGGGACTACACCAAGAACTTCAAGACTGTGATTTTGAACGACGAGTAAACTTTTGTACCACCATGAATGGAGCAATAGAGGCCGATCCAAATTTTTTATTCAAAATAATGTTTTCTGATGAAGCTACTTTTCGCAGTAAAAGAGCAATTAACAGTCTTAACATGCATTATTATTCAACAGTTAATCCATTTTGGGCCCGGGAAGTTCAAAACCACAACCATTCGTCACTTAATGTATGGTGTGGAATACTAAATTTTCGAATTATTGGTCCATATATTTTCCGCGAACCGCTTAACGGGCCTAGATTTCTAAATTTTTTGCAAAACGAATTACCTCAGCTTCTTGAAGAAGTTGATAACTTTGAAAGGGAACAAATGTGAATTCAACCAGACGGACCACCTACACCGGGAAGTTCAGGAATTTTTAAACGATCGTTACCCACAAAAACGTGTAACTTAACACCTTTAGACTTCTTTTTGTTGGGCTACATTAAAGATTGTGTTTATGTGAATCCCCCTGCAACAGCAGTAGATATGGAAAATAGAATGCGGGCAGGACAATCACGCCCTTTATGCTAAGGAAAGTGAAGGAAAATATAGTAAAACGACTAAACATGTGTATTCAAGTAGACGGGCATATTTTTAAACATTTATTACGTCATAATAATTAATCATTAGATAAGTTAAACTATATTAAAATTATTAACTATTTGTTTATGCTTTCAGAATAGTGTAAATGTATTAAAAACAAGGGTAAAAAGTGAAAAATTCAAAATAAATCGAAAACTATAAGAAATATGTATATGTATTACTTAATAAAAGTTGGAGAGTTTTGTAAAATCTATCAGAAAAAATAAAAATATACAGGGTGTGCCATTTAAAAAATTTGAGTTTTTTCAATTTAAAATAGTCGAAAACTTAAGCTTTGCATATGATTAAAGCTGTGTGTCTGCAGCTTTCTAGTGCGAAATATTATTACAAGCTTTTAAGATCCTTTCCTTGCATTATATTGATGTTAAGATATGTTTGATAATCACGTAGCTCCCAATGTCTACTACCGCACATAGGCCTCTCGTATCCCTATCCAAACAGTCCATTTAGAGGGTTTACTATAAACGTTGTCTATTTGTTAAGTAAAATTTCATAACGCATGAGGTCAAACGCACTTTTAAACCCGCCACGATTTAAAGTTTGCTTAGGCAAAACGCATATACGAGGCTGGTTTGAAAAGTCCGTGCAAAGTCCGAGAGATGGCACCACCGGCGCGTATCGAGGTCATGTTTAGTTAGTAGCATCTCTTGAATGAACGCACACCAAGTTTCAGCCATATTGGTCCATTTCTTTGTGTTTGGCATTCGTGTGAATCAAGGAAGTCGAGTGATTTTCAAGAAATGGACGAAAAAGAATTTCGTGTGGTGATTAAACATTACTTTATGAAAGGCAAAACGCCTCAGGAGACTAAAGAGAAGCTTGATAAACATTATGGTGACAGTGCACCTTCGATTAGAACAGTTTATAAGTGGTTTCAAAATTTTCGGACTGGCCATATGGGCACAAGTGACGCTGAACGTTCTGGACGGCCTGCGGAGGTTACAACTCCAGAAATCATTGATCAAATCCATGATATGGTGATGGATGACAGAAGAGTTAAGGTGCGTGAGATTGCTAGTGCTGGGTACATAATATTTTGCATAAACATTTAGACATGAGAAAGCTATCCGCAAGATGGGTGCCGCGATTGCTCACGCTTGACCAAAAACGGAATCGTGTGAAGTGTTGCAAGGATGATTTGCAGCTGTTCCAGAAGAATCCGGAGGACTTTAAGCGTCGTTTCGTCACTGTGGATGAAACATGGATACATTACTATACTCCTGAGACCAAACAACAATCTAAACAATGGGTTACCAAGGGGGAATCTGCACCAAAAAAGGCGAAGACCGTTCCTTCGGCCGGAAAGGTTATAGCGACTGTCTTTTGGGATTCACAAGGGATAATCCTCATCGACTATCTGGAAAAGGGTAAAACTATTACAGGTAAATATTATTCATCGTTATTGGACCGTTTGAAAACCGAGCTGCAAGGAAAACGCCCGCGATTGGCCCACAAGAAAGTCCTTTTCCATCACGACAACGCACCAGCACACACCTCAGCAGTTGTGGTCGCAAAATTAATGGAAATAGGATTCCAACTCGTTTCACATCCCCCCTATTCTCCAGACTTGGCTCCCTCGGACTAATATTTGTTCCCCAATTTGAAGAAATGGCTGGCGGGACAAAAATTTTATTCAGACGAGGAAGTGATTGCAGACACTAATGGATATTTTGCAGACTTGGACAAATCCTATTATTCGGAAGGGATCAACAAACTAGAACATCGTTGGACGAAGTGTATAAGCCTAAAAGGAGACTATGTCGAAAAATAAAAAAGGTTTACCCCAAACACATAAGTAGTTTTTATTTTTGCACGGACTTTCCAAACCAGCCTCGTAAATATCATCTAAATTACCATTACCAAGAAATTTAAAAAATGCATTTCAATGTTGGTCTCTCTTATCCGATTTATGAGCGGATTGCGTCTTAACTAGTACATATTTTTCAACTCGGAAAAATCTATTTTTATTTATAACGTACGATGTAAACTAGACTGGAGGAAACTTCAGCCAAATATACTTTCCGTCCACAGTTTATTTTTTCACGCTTACATGTCATAAAAATGTGTACCGATTTCGTTCTGATAAATAAAAATGCATCGGGTGTTGAAATATAAACTAACTATGAAATAATCTTGACGAAACCACTTAAGTAGATGTAAAGAGGTGCACAATAAACGCAGATGGTTCGCTAAGTCGTATTATCCCCTTTGCCAGACTAGTGTTAATATTAAAATGTAGTGTAAAAAGAATCAACTAGACAAATATACCCAAAAGAGAGCATAAAAGATGTTTATAGTAATCAAAATTTGGCGGGATTGATCTTTTTAATCTCACCAAATTCTGCTGCTATAAACATGCTCCCGTTGTTTACACTGCTGTAAAATGATTTGGCTTTTAATTATAAACACTCCTTGAAACATTGAATAATGAAGTGTCCTGTAAAATTGTTTAATTTCTAAATCAATAGTTAAAAATTGATAAACCAAAGAAGCTTTAGTCTAAATCAAACTATATTTCTTAAAAAATTATCTATTAAAACTGATATCATGTAAAAACGAGCGGTGAAATGATTGATCACTGCTCAGCCCGATCCCGATCCCGATCCCTTTGTTGCTTACTTCAATGTCTTCTGGGATAGAGAGATTTGTTCCTGTATAAATTGATGACCTTGAAATTTTTGTTTTTTTTTATATACCAGATAAATTATTAAAGGTAATGCACTCGTGATAATTTTCGTTCAATCTACACCCTGTGGAGAATATTCCAGAATTTTTTCAAAATTTTTTGATAAGTACTTTTCGAGATAAGGCCGGTGGACAGCGATTTTTCGCGATTTTTTTAAAATAATACAAAGAAAAGTGTGCGCAAGTATTACATTATATATATTTTTTACTCGTGTTTTCACAACCTTTGGTTTGACATCACACTTGATGACCTAGTAAAAAAAATTTTCTTTTGCTTTTCATATATATACAAATAATATATATATATATATATATATATATATATATATATATATATATATATATATATATATATATATATATATATATGTACTAGCAGGGCCCACGGCTCCGCTCGCGTGATTTGATTCACTACTATCGTCACTGCTTACTCCTTATGATACCCAACGTAATAAAATATCTCCCATTATTTCCCCTTATCTCCCAATATTTCTCCTTATCTCCCATTATTTCTCCTTATCTCCCATTATCTCACCAAAACTCCAATTATCTAGACTTATGTTTACTTATCTCCCATTATTTCTCCTTATCTCCCATTATTTATATTTATCTCCCATTATCTCACTTTTTCTCCCATTATCGAGGCTTATCTCGACTTATCTCCCATTATCTATATATATATATATATATATATATATATATATATAATATATATATAACATATATAGATATATAGATATATATAGAACATATGTATAAATTTATAAAAACACGTAAATCGGATAAGTAGTTCTCAAGTGATAAGCGCACTAACGGACAGATAGACAGACAGACAAGCAGAGAGACAGGCAGACAGACAGACAGAGAGACGTTGCATTTTATATATATTCTAGATAACCTGGCCAGAGAACAAATATATGAATTAAAAAAAAACACGTAAATTGGATAAGTGGTTCTCGAGTGCGTACTAACGGACAGACAGACAGAGAGACGTTGCATTTTATATATATTATATTCTTTGCTACATGATATTGTTCCATATTTAATGCTTTAGGCAGTGTATTGCAAGAGAAAGCGCTAGCGGCAAACTTTTCTCCCGACTTGATTTACTATTATCGTCACTGCTTATTCCTTATGTCACCTAACGTAATAAAATATATCCTATAACCTGGCTAGCGAACATATGTATGTCTAAAATAAAAACACGTAAATAGGATAAGTGGTTCTCCAGTGATAAGCTCACAAACGGACAAACAGACAGGGAGACGTTGCATTTTATATAAATTATAGATATCCTTTGCTACATGATATTGTTCCATATTTAGTGGTTCTTGCAAAAGAACGCGCCAGCGGCAAACTTTTTTCCAGTTTGATTCACTATTATCGTCACTGCTTATTCTTCATGTTACCTAACGTAATAAAATATAGTCGATAACCTGGCCAGAGAACATATGTATGTTTTAAAAAAAAAAGCACTTAAATCGGATAAGTGGTTCTCCAGTGATAAGCGCACTAACGGGCAGACAGACAGACAGAGAGACGTTGCATTTTATATATATTATAGATATAGATTATTATTATATAATCTGACCAAAGAATATATGTATGAATTTAAAAAAAACACGTAAATCGGATAAGTGGTTCTCGCGTGATAAACGCACTAATGGACAGACAGACAGAGAGACATTGCATTTTATATATATATATATATATATATATATATATATATATATATATATATATATATATATATATATTATAGATATTCTCTGCTACAAAATATTGTTTCATATTTAATGGTTTAGGCTGTGTATTGCAAGAGAACGCGCTAGCGGCAAACTTTTTTCGGACTTCATTCACTATTATCGTCACTGCTCATTCCTTATGCTACCTATCGTAATAAAATATAGCCTATAACCTGGCCGGAGAATATACGTATGTTTAAAAAAAAAAGTACATAAATCGGATAAGTGGTTCTCCAGTGATAAGCGCACTAATGGACAGAGAGACAGACAGACAGACAGAGATACAGTGCATTTTATATATATTTGTATTATAGATGTAATAAAATATATATCTATAACCTAGTCAGAGAACATATGTATGAATTTAAAAAATCACGTAAATCGGATAAGTGGTTCTCGAGGGATAACCGCACTAACGGACATACAGATAGACAAAGAGATGTTGTATTTTATATATACTATAGGTATAGATTATTATATAACCTGGCCGAAGAATATATGCATGAATTTAAAAAAAGACACGTAAATTGGATAAGTGGTTCTCGCGTGATAAACACACTAATGGACAGACAGACAGACAGACAGACAGAGAGACATTGCATTTTATATAGATTATAGATTATAGATATTCTCTGTTACATAATATTGTTCCATATTTAATGGTTTAGGCTGTGTATTTCAAGGGAACGCGCTAGCGACAAACTTTTTCCGACTTCATTCACTATTTTACGTCACTGCTCTTTGCTTATGCTACCTATCGTAATAAAATATAACTTATAACCTGGCTAGAGGACATATGTATGTTTTAAAAAAAAGTACGTAAATCGGATAAGTAGTTCTCCAGTGATAAGCGCACTAACGGACAGACAGACGGGCAGAGAGACGTTGCATTTTATATATATTATAGATGTATATATATATATATATATATATATATATATATATATATATATATATATATATATGCATATATATATATATATATATATATATATATATATATATATATATATATATATATATATATATATATATATATATATATATATATATATATATATATATATATATATATATATATATATATATATATATATATATATATAGGTATATACGTTAGGAGATCGGTTAATTACCGTTAAAGATAACCTTTGAACTTGACATTCACTGTGACTTGAGTGCAAAAAAGCTGATGGAACATAAAATCAAATTTCGTCAGGGAACCTCCACAGGTTACAAACTTTTTCTCCTATGTGGTTTGATCAAATGATACTGACGTATCGCTGATCATCCTAGCAGCTTCTGTAGAGCTTGTTCTGAGAACTGAATTATTCGAAATCCAGAAGTTTCGTTCTAGATCCCGAATTTATAATCCAATGTAATTTGAAGTTTAAATGATAAATTATTTAAATTAGAATTCCCAGTTAAAATTCTGTCGGTTGTCGGTTTTTTCCAACACTAGACTTTCGCGCTTTCTGACTACAGGCCTGCGTAAAAACATGCCGTGTCTGTTTTAGCTACATATTTTAGCGTCTATAGAAAAAAGACGAAAGAGATGTAGTAGACTGAGGATGCAACAGCTAATTTAAGAGTTATAATTAATAAATTAAATTACCAGTGTGATGATTTTCTAAGAATTTTATTTTTATATAAGTAAACATGATCTTTTGGTTAAGATTTTATATTCGGAAGTGATTTAATACCTAAAAATAAAATGTAATATTCTAAAAAAGAGGAGCGATTTTCATGTATACCAACAAAGTTTCTACTTTTAGTGTTCCATACGGAACACTTATAAGATCACTTCGGTGTCTGTCCGTCTGTCCGATTTTCTCCGAAATTATTTGTCATAGAAAGTTGAAATTTGGTAATAATATAGGAATTGTTGGCCTCATCAGAGCCATGTAGTTTTTTGAAAGTTAAATTTTGACTTAAGGGGTTAGTTTTGGGGGGTGAAATCTGAAGTGAAAAAAAAATTTTTTTACTAGGTAATCGAGTCTGATGTCAAATGAAAGCTTGTGAAAACACGAGTAGAAAATATATATATATATATATATATATATATATATATATATATATATATATATATATATATATATATATATATATATATAATGTAATACTTGCGCGCACTTTTCTTTGTATTATTTTTAAAAAAAAATGCTAAAAATCGCTGTCCACCCGCCTTATCTCGAAAAGTATTTATCAAAAAATTTTTGAAGAAATTCTGGAATATTCTCCACGGGGTGTAGATTGAACGAAAATTGTCACGAGAGAAATTTTAAGGTCATCAATTTTCAGTAAAGATTGGAAATAAACTTTGTTGAAAACTCATTTGGGGTGTGTTTTCTGAAGTCACTGATCATTTTATGCCTCTTTAAAAGCAATCAACGTACGGAACACTAATTGCGCAAGTTCAACTTGCACTTGACCGGTTATTTCATTGTAATTCTATTATTCTACCAGCTTGTGTCTGCGTCTCTGCATAAATTACGCGATTTGGATTATTGAAATAAGTACCCAAAGAAATCAAAGATGCTAGATTACCTACGACTAAAACAAACTTCTGCCTCTTCACCTCATACGTATCGGCAATAAGAGTTGCTTAAGCAGTTAAGTAAAAAGTTACTGGTATCCTGACGTTTCGTCATCTTTATGTGATTGCGCGATTTTAATGAGTTTATAAATTCTTATTAGAGCATTTAAATTTACGAAATAGCGGGGACTTAAGTGATATATTCTGGAATACTCATACGCTACGATAAGGACAACTGTCACTAAGAATATACCAATGAAAAGTGGAGTGTGCCAAGGAGATACTATCTCACCTAAAGTGTTTACGATGGCCCGTGAAGACTACTTTAAGGAGTTAAAGTGGAATAAGTAGGGCATCACCTGCTCAGACAGCAAAAAAGAAACACCATCCAATATATAGAAATTAACAAAACGCTAAGAAAATCAATCAGAGAAGACAAACGAAAACAACTAGAATAACAGATAGAAAAAATCATCGAAAAAAAATAAAAATATGAAAGCAATCAGAGGAAATTTGGGAAAAGTTTCAATTAACAGCCTAAAAGATAAAAATGGACAAGAAACCAAAGATCGAGACGAAATATTACGAATAACAAGGGCCAACAAAAAAATATTTGCAAAAACTTTTTAAACCAATACGTCTAAGTGTTATGTATTTTTGGGTGCTGAAACCGTATCTGGTATCAGTTTTTTTGCATCATCCACAGTTCTCTCATAATATGACATCGATTAAATTTTAAAATAGAGAAAATTTGATACATAAAAAAAATAAAAACTTAAACCATACTTTTATTTGATTAGGCTACAATTTTTACTCATGATAACATATTTCACTTCAATGCGAATATTTTAGGTCCTTATTTTTTCGTATTTCCTTTCCCTTTTCTCTGTGAAATAGTTTTTTCTCGTATAGCTTTTTTGTTCTCCGATGTGACCAACAGTCTCATCAGACAACTCAGATTTTTGAACTCGTCTAGCATATTAGCTACGATAAGTTCATAGTTAGGGTCTTTCACATTGCCCAAAAACTTAGTCAAAACTTTAAATAATATCTAAGCCTCCTTTTCCTTTGTAATCATCCTTGCTTCAAAGTTGGAATCGAACATCATTTTACGAATATCAGGCCCAACGAAAACACCTTCTTTAGGTTTGGTTTCTAATAAATAAGGAAATCTTTTACACAAATATTTAAAACATTGTCATCTTTAGGCAAGGCTTTCACAAATTGTGAGGTGGTGGTAGAAGAATCTTTTTTGGGTCTATTAAAGTTTTATGCAAAATGTTCTTCTCGTCAGGTGTTCTTCTTACGGGCCATTGTTTTTTCGGACCAATGTTGATCCCTTGCTCTGCTGTCCCACTCACATATAAAACATGGAAACTTTGTAAATCCCTTTTGTTGACCAAGGATCATGGAGACAACTTGTAAATCTCCCCATAGCATCCAATCGTGAGCTGGATAGTTAATTTTCTGTAAAATCATGTTAAGATTTTCGTAAGCTTCCTTCATATAGACTGAATGAGCGGCAGGCAGTGAAGCATAAGCATTTCCATTGTATAACAGACCACCTTTTAAACTAATTTTTGATGAGTTTACAAAAAGCCTCCAATATTCCTTTTTGTATTCAATGCCAAATTCGTTCATTAGACTACCAATATCATGGTAATAAACCAAATTCTCTTCCTGCTTGAAAAACTGAGCAAACTGTTGATTTCTTGTTCTATATTTGCCAAGACACCGTCCAGTGATCAACGCTTTGAAATAGATGGATGAGATTCCAGCGAAACCGTCCATCAAGGGACTTTAAGCTAACACGAGATACCCGAAAAACCACTACTACATTTCATACCTGTGAGAACATTCGTCAAAACATATATATATATATATATATATATATATATATATATATATATATATATATATATATATATATATATATATATGTTGCATTTATAGTATATAAAATGAGTTTGTATTACTTTAACACAAATTTTCGGCTACTCAATATATATCACCACTACACTAAAGGCTTTATTTTTGCACTTGACGCACGTTTCTCTAACCATGTTAGCTTTATCAAGAGCAATGATTTGTTGTCAATCATCATTCCTGATTAAGTTAACATGATTAGCGAAACGCGCGTCGAGTGCAAAAATAAAGTGTTTGGTGTAGTGGTGATATATACCGAGTAGTGTCACTGTGCCAAATATTCCATATTCCCAACATAACAGTGATTAGGCTTTAACTGAAAGTCACTCAAAAATTCATTCATTTAAAATCTATAATATATATAAAATACAACGTCTCTCTGTCTGTCTGTCTGTCCGTTAGTGCGCTTATCACTGGAGAACCACTTATCCGATTTACTTACTTTTTTTTTAAAACATACATATGTTCTCTGGCCAGGTTATAGGCTATATTTTATCACGATAGGTAGCATAAGGAATGAGTAGTGACGATAATAGTGAATGAAGTCGGAAAAAAAATGTTTGCCGCTAGCGCGTTCCCTTATCTAAACCATTAAATATGGAACAATATTATGTAGCAGAGAATATCTATACTCTATAATTTTAATATATATATATATATATATATATATATATATATATATATATATATATATATATATATATATATAAAGAAAGACAGGAGTAGTCGCGACTGACTAGTTAAGAAAAATATATATTCTCAATTTAGTGGGGCTGCTAAAAAAAAAAAAAAAAAAATTGATCAAAAAAAAATAATAATTTTTTGTGAATTTACTGGTTTACGGGATTAGCAGAGAGTATCAAGGCCAGCCATTTTGGCCGTTTTATATTTTTCTGTTTAATTATTGTGTTATGTAGTTAACAATAATATATTAGGGAATATCCCTCTGTGCAAATGATTGCTTGTTTTGTTATAGAAAAACCACTTTGGTAAGTCAATCATTTTTCTTTTTTCTCATGCCATCTTTCTTTTTGTTCTTTTCAACTATATGGATGTACTTAAAAAAGCAATTTTTCACTTAACAATATAAAGAAAAACGAAAATTTTTGTCTTTCCAGATGTCCTGAAGAAGAAATAAATATAATTTCGAAAGCTCGACTAACAAAAAAGGTTGTTTCACTACCCAAGGCCATAAAAATTTAAATATAGACTGCAGCCCCACTAAATTGAGAATATATATATATATATATATATATATATATATATATATATATATATATATAATGCAATGTCTCTCTGTCTGTCTGTCTGTCCATTAGTGCGTTTATCACGCGAGAACCATTTATCCGATTTACGTGTCTTTTTTTTAAATTCACACATATATTCTTTGGCCAGGTTATATAATAATGTATATCTATAATACGAGGCATGTTTTTTAAGTAAGTACCGTTTTGCGATTCCGCCGCCGCAGCGATACGGTCGGCGTTCCGCGCATGCGCACTGGTAACCTACATCTCATGTCTACGCACTGACGCCATTACAGTCTGATTCTTCATTGTATACGTTGTTTACTGAGTGTTTAAGATGCCTCCGACAATCGTGAGTCCCGCCGATTGTGAAGTACGGGCTGTTATACGATTTCTTAGTGCTAAAGGCGTAAAACCGATCGATATTCATCGTGAGATCTGTGAAGTTTACGGACAAAACATTATTAGTGATGGAATGGTAAGGAAATGGGTGAGAGCATTTAAAGATGGCCGCACAAATGTGCATGATGAAGAACGGAGTGGGCGTCCTTCGGTCGTTAATGAAGATTTGGTGCAGAAAGTGGACGAAAAGGTGAGAGAAAACAGACGCTTTACAATTTCATCATTGTGCGACTGCTTTCCTCAATATTCTCGTAGTGTTTTGTATCGCATTGTGACTGAGAACTTGAATTACCGGAAATTGTGTTCACGTTGGGTTCCAAAAATGTTGACGGATTTGCACAAAACCCAACGTTTAGGCAGTGCATTGACTTTCCTTGAGCGGTACCACAATGAAGGTGAACATTTTTTAGACCAAATTGTTACTGGTGACGAAACATGGGTGGCCTACGTCACACCAAAATCGAAACAACAATCCATGGAATGGCGACATTCATCATCACCCAAAAAAGTGAAGTTTAAGCAAAAACAATTTCTGCCCGCAAAATCATGTGCACAGTTTTTTTGGGACAGAAAAGGAGTATTGCTAGTGGAGTTTCTGCCTCGTAATGAGACAATCAATGCAGCGTCTTATTGTGAGACATTGAACAATCTGCGTCGTTCAATCCAGAACAAAAGACGTGGCAAGTTGAGTAAGGGTATCGTTTTGCTGCATGACAATGCCCGTCCACATGTGGCTAATCGGACCAAAGATCTCATCAAATCTTTTAAATGGGAAACTCTAGATCATCCTCCATACAGCCCTGATCTGGCGCCCAGCGACTACCATTTGTTCCTGCACTTGAAGAAGCACCTGGGTGGTCAGCGTCTTCAAGACGATAACGAAGTCAAAACATTTGTGATACAGTGGTTAACAAGTCAGGCGGCAGAATTTTATGAGGAGGGTATTCAAAAACTGGTGCCACGTTATGACAAGTGCCTCAATATTCACGGAAATTATGTAGAAAAGTAGATTAAGGTACAGGCTTTCATGTAAAAATAAAATTATAGCGATATCTTTGCACGTCTTTTTTTAATTCCAAAACGGTACTTACTTAAAAAACATGCCTCGTATATCTAAAATGCAGCGTCTCTCTGTCTGTTTGTCTGTTAGTCCGCTTATCACTGGAGAACCACTTATTCGATTTACGTGTTTTTTTTTTAAACATACATATGTTCTCTGGCCAGGTTATCTATCTATAATCTATATAAAATGCAACGTCTCTCTGTCTGTCTGTCCGTTAGTGCGTTACGTACTTTTTTTTTTTAAACATACATATGTTCTCTGGCCAGGTTATAGGATATATTTTATTGCGTTAGGTAACATAAAGAATAAGCAGTGACGATAATAGTGAATCAAGTCGGAAAAAAGTTTACCGTTAACGCGTTCTTTTGTAATACACTGCCTAAACCATTAAATATGGAACAATGTCATGTTGCAACGAATATAATATACGAGTATATAAAATGCAACGTCTCTCTGTCTGTCTCTTTATCCGTTAGTGCGCTTATCACTTGAGAACCACTTATCCGATTTACGTATTTTAATAAATTTATACATATGTTCTATATAATTCGATATAAGCCTAGATAATGGGAGATAAGGTGAGATAATGGGACATAAGCAGAGGTAAGTCTAGGTAATGGGAATTATGATGAAATAATGGGAGATAAGGACAAATAATGGGAGATAAGGAGAAATAGTGCGAGATAAGTCGAGATAAGCCTAGATAATGGGAGATAAGGTGAGATAATGGGAGATAGGTATAAATAATAGGAGATAAGGAGAAATAATGGGAGATAAGCAGAGATAAGTCTAGATAATGGGAGATAAGGTGAGATAATGGGAGATAAGGTGAGATAATGGGAGATAAGGAGAAATAATGGGAGATGAGCAGAGATAAGCCTAGATAATGGAAATTATGTAGATATAATGGGAGATAAGGAGAAATAATCGGAGATAAGGGGAAATAATGGCAGATATTTTATTACGTTAAGTAACATAAGGAATAAACAGTGACGATAGTTAAGTTGGGAATGTGGAATCTTTGGCACAATGATACTACTCAGTATATATCACCCACTACACCAAACACTTTATTTTTGCACTCGACGGGCGTTTCGCTAACCATGTTAGCTTCATCAGGAGCGATGATTGACTGTCAATCATCGCTCCTGATAAAGCTAACATGGTTAGCGAAAAGCGCGTCGAGTGCAAAAATAAAGTGTTTGGTGTAGTAGTGATATATACTGAGTAGTGACGATAGTAGTAAATCAAGTCCACGCGAGCGGAGCCGCGGGCACGGCTAGTAGTTAATAAAAACATTTTCACAAGACTGTCAATATAAAGTGATTTTTAAGTACATTAATATTGTTCAATATCATTTTTAACGTTTGCCAAAAAAGGCCAAAGATTTATAATCAAGTTGATTTCCTAGTGTAACGGTTGTCAACGTTACGTGCCACTCATTGGTCGCATGTCGTCCAACTTTTAAGCATTTAGCTTCCGGAGATAGAAATACGAAAATAAAGGACAGGAAGTGTCTAAATAAATTTTACAAACATATAAAAAATACTTTCTACCCTGATATTTTTTCCTTAATGGAAAAATGTGCTTCTTGTTTTACTTCTGTCACACATGATGAAAAAGTACTTATTTAATTCTCATGGACGTGCCAGATTAAGATAAATAATTTTTTCTGTGGTCTGTTTTCTTATGAAATTTGTGTAGATATTCATATGTACGTACGTAAATAAAACAAGAAACCCTCATCTGGAAGCACACCAAAACTATATTATTTTGCCGAGAGCTTGGACCTTCGTAAATTGCATTCGTAATTTGTTGGGCCATTTTAGATAGATAGATATTATGTGCACTGGGCGCATCGACAACTAGGATTTAGCGCCCCTCATAGTTGGTGATGGGGAAAATTATGCTGTAAATTCAATTTCTCTTAGATAATTTAGTAAGTTCACCTTTATTGTTTCAAATATGTATATGGTTGTTTTCAAATATGGGGTATTATGTTTGTCTCTGATAGTTTTAAAATGTATGGCCTCAAATAGGTGGGCTACTGTTAAGAGCGATCCACAGGTGCAGCATGTAGGGGCTTGTTCATTTTTTAATAGATGACAGTGCGTGCTGAAAGTATGCCCGGTAGCTAACCTCCGCATAAGTACATTTTCCTTTCTTGTCATTTTTTTTGAGAGTTTAGGGCAGGATTCACCAACGGTTTGATCGACCACAACTTATTCTCAGGATTAGTTAAATCCCAGCTGACTTGAAACAATGAAAGAAATGTAGATTTGAGATGGTTATTAAAGTCTTTTGTATGCTTCTCTCCCAACCCGGTGATACCTCTCGCGATTGCTAGTTTTGCATGATGTTCTGCTTTATCGTTACCTCTAATGCCAGTGTGACTAGGTATCCAGAGAAACGATATGTGACGATGCTTTAATTTTGCTGTGTAGCAAATACTGTTACCAGTACTGTTACCAGTACTGTTACCAATACTGTTACCAACCAACTGTTACAATACTGTTACCAATACTGTTATCCAGAAATTTTCAGCCATTTTGATACAGTTTGTGAACAGTGTGCAAAAACAAAATTTATGTGTTGTGTGCTTATATTCATGTACTAAGCAGCAGTGATTACGATCGCCAATATATTTTATAAACTGGTCGATAATAATGCAAAAACTTATTTTTACTTTAGCTGGGGAACTTTTAATATGGATATATTCGACGATTTATCTTCCCCCTTTTTTTAACTGCTTGCTTCCTAAGGCATTAATGATAAAGTTCCTTTTTAGTGTTCCGTACGGAACACTTATAAGATCACTTCGGTGTCTGTCTGATTACACAGCCCCACAAAAAAAAAAAGTGGGGTATACTTTTGATGCGATATATCAGATCCGTAGTATTTTTGCCCGCTGATCACGAATCTGACGTCAGAATATCGCCATCACATCTCAATTTTTTTCTAACCTCAAAAAATAGGTAAAAATTAGTAAAAATTAAGAAAAATATACTCCTAAAAAATTGATTCAAGCTTTTTCATGAATCCAAAGATGTATTAATATGTATTCGGACACGCTAAGCTAATATTCATCGGTTGGATTAAGCCATACAGTTCTGTTTTCTTTCTAACCTCAATAAATCAGACAGATATAGTGCTTCTCGAATGCAAAAACGAATTCAAATTAAAATTCAACCGATTCTTACCAAATTTGGTACACGGGAGTTTTTTGGGTTGCTGATCATGAATCTGAGGTCGGATTTGCAAAATTCAAAATGGCCGATCCAAGATGGCGGACAAAATTTTTGAAAACCAACCAATTCCTACCAAATTTGGTATACAGTTGGGGAATCCTCAAACCTGATACTCTTAAACCCTAAACCCTGAAACCTTAGACTCCCACACCCTGTAACCTCAAAAAATAGACCGCAATAACCCTGTAAGTTTAAAAATGAGACCCAATAAACTCAAAACCAGGACTTTTAAACCGTATACTCTCAAATAGTAGACCCTTAAGCCCTAGAATTGCGAAGGTTAGACCCGCGCCTAACTTTCCTTTTTTTGGCTGTATCTTGTTCTTTTTTCCGCGAATGACCTATTCAAAGGCTTTCTGCCCAAACGCTTTTGAGGACTTGTTTCTCTTTTTAGCGACCAGCAATAGTCCGCTAGCATATGGTCATCCCATCGTCCTTGATACCGATTTTCTATGATTTTCAGATCTTGGTGAAAACGTTCCCCTTGCTCCTCACTGTAGTCACCAAGATTATCTGGGAAATCATCGATGTGGGAGTCCAGGAAATGTAATTTTAGATTCATTAGGCAACCTAATGTTTGAAAATTTTTTACCATTTTCTCGACTATTTCTTTGTACTTAGGACTTTTATTATTTCCCAAAAAGTTTGTTGCGACTTCTTTAAAACTAAGCCAAGCAGCTTTTTCAACTTTATTTATTTTAGTAACAAATAATGAATCTTGAAACAATTTTCTTATTTATGGCCCGTCAAATACGCCTGCCTTAATTTTAGCTTCAGAAAATTTCGGAAATTTTTTATGCAAATATTTAAAACATGGGCCGTTTGTATCTAATGCTCTCGTGAATTGCTTCATAAGTCCAAGCTTAATGTGAAGCGGGGGAATAAGAACTTTTCCTGGATCTACCAATGGTAGAAACAATACATTATTTTCACCAGGAGTGAACGATTCTCTTGTTGGCCAAATTTTTTTCTTATAATGACGTTCCCTGTCTCTGCTATTCCACAGACATTTATAACAGGGATAAAGTGTAAACCCTGACTGTTGGCCAAGCAATATTGTTACAATTTTCAGATCTCCACAAAATTTTCCAGTTATGATCAGCATATTTTATTTTTATCAAAAGCTGCTTCATTTTTTCATATTGCTCTTCCATAACTGTGAAATGAGCAATCGGAATGGGAGCGTAAACGTTGGTATTATGCAGCAAAAACTGCCTTAATGCTCCGTTTAGAAGAATCAATGAACAGTCTCCATTCTTCAGGATCGTATGAGTTATTTTGAAATTCATCCATTAGACCTTTTACATCGATACAATATGAAAGTGACAATTCCTCGTCCATTGTGAAATATTTTCGAAATTCTTCATCTCTGTTTCTATAATAAGAAATCGTAGCTTCTGCCTTAAGTAAATGTCTTTTCTTTAAAAAGGAAGCAAGATGCTCTGAACCATCTTTGGATAAGCCTAAATCTCTGACTAGATCACTAAGTTCTGACTGTGATACGAGTATTGGTTCTGGTTTACGGTTGTTTGGTAGAAATTCTTTATCTGTGTCACTAGTATATGATAGGTTGTCACTAGAACATTCATTAGTAACAGTGTTTGAATCTTTTTCGACAGTCTCAATGTTTTTGGCATGAACTGATAAGGTGAAATCATTTGTTTCCATAACATCAGCATCAAGTGGTTCGGGAGGCGGAATTAGTTTAGTTGGTCTTGTTACTGTCGAAACATCGTTATAAGTAATAGTGCTTTTATTTTTTCGGTTATGCCTAGATACAACATTCATACAAAAGTAGCAATTATTTTCACTGTATGGTCTATTCCATATTGCTGGTCTGGAATATTTAATCGCCTTCTTATTGATGTACAACATTATTTTGCAAGAACTGCAAATGATGTGGGGAACCCAATCTGTATCCTGGTGCTGTATTTCAATGTTAAAACAATCCTTATATAAGGTTTTAAATCTTATCCGTTATCGGTGACCCCATTTTACTCAATACGTGTTGACAGCAAATATAACAAAATGAATCACTGGTTTTATCGCACTTATGAAAAGTCCTTGTACCGTGAGACCGTTTTCTTGTAGCATTATACTCTACATGAGCCAAGTCACCCACACATGAAGAGCTACGGTCGCTGGACGACGACGGCTGCGGGCCCGCTTTCCCACCCTGACCAACCGCCGATACTGGATTTCCAAGTCCCTGCATCGTAATTCTCTTTCTTCTACCTGCCATGACGGCATCTAAGCCGTTATCCAGGGACTCTGCCGGCTAGTGGAGTAACACTGTTTGACATAGAAAGTAGAAATTTGGCACTAATATAGGAATTAATGGTCTAATGAGAACCGCGTAGTTTTGAAAGTTAAATTTTCATTTAAAGGGTTTGATTTGGGGAGGTGTTTGTTTACCAGATCATCGAGTGGGGCGTCAAATGAAAGCTTGTGAAAACATGAGTTTAAATATATATATATATATATATATATATATATATATATATATATATATATATATATATATATAAATATATATATATATATAATATATATATATATATATATATATATATATATATATATATATATATATATATATATATATATATATATATATATATGTTACAATAGATGTTTTCACGGATGGTGGAATGTAATACATTTAAATTCCGGGTTTAAATCCGTTCGTCTAATAAGTGGTCCCGTTCTGCGCTGGTCGATACTGTGATCTTGCTGCCGCTGCCGCATGAAGCTAACTGAGGAATCGACGTGCGGTCGCCGTCTTTTATAGGTCGACGTCTACGCAGATTGTAAGTGGGGGGTCGGAAGTGTTCGTCCGAGCATCGGTGTTTGCCGGCTGGGTGGTAATTACGGGTTCCGGCACTATGTTGACTGTTGCCTTCTCGATGTTTTGGTTATTCCTTGGTTTAGTTAATAGACCCTTCCATGTAGTTGAGATATTAAATACATCATCCCGCTTATTTGGCTGTCCATTCTTTTCGATTTCCAGGGCTTCTCTGACTATGCGCGTTTTATAATGTGAAATCGAGGTTATTTGTTTAGATCCCTCAAAATTGATGTTGTGACCAATATTATGATGGTGTTGAAAAAATCTTTGAGTATATTTTGATCATGTCTAAAATTATAATGGACGGTAAACCATTGCAGATTTAACCCACTACTGATTATTCTCGACATCAGCTTATGATCTGGCATAATAAAATTTCTCATTCTTTCCGCATTAGTGCCTGGCTTCGTCGCTGAAATTCTTTTTCTACGAGGGTCATCTTTCAGTTTCTCTTGGCTGTCTTCGAAAATCTTGTGCTTGTATATTTATACCCTGGACAGAAATTGTTTTCTATAAGTTATTTGTAAGTTTCCTTAAAACACAGTAGTGATCTCGCCAAGATAGCTATAAAATTTCATAGCGCAACGCTGTTCAATATTTTGCCGTCCATTTTTGTAAGTACCTCACCAACAAAACTTCATATGGTAAATATTAAATATATTTGCTAGTTCGAGATTCGTGCCATCATACTCGGCAACACCTTGTTTGCTTATGATGATGTATTTAGTTTCGCTGGTGTTGAATCTCAGCCCATAAACTTTACATGAGCTCGTTATTTTGTTCATTAGATATTGTAGTAGTTGTTTGTCAGAATTTGCTAGAATTAGCGTGTCATCAACTTATCAGATATTACTGATCACTTGTCCATCGATTATTATACTGATGTCAGTATCATCAAGAGCATCTTTGCTGATTTATTCAGAATATAAGTTGAAGAGTAGGGGAGATAAAATACATCCCTCTTTTACACCTCTTTCAATTTCTATCTCATCTGTAGTTTGGTTTCTCGCTCGGACATCCGGTGACTGATTCTAATTGGCTATTATTTGGATGCCCCTTTTGTTTTTGAAATCTGCGTTATTTTGTTATGTTGTACTCGATCAAACGCCTTCTGCAAATCAATTGAGCACATATGCATGTTGTAGTTAACATCTCGACATCACTGTATCAAGATCTGAATGTTAAACAGGGCTTCACGTGAGCCTAGGCCATTTCTGAACCCAAATTGTGTTTTTCCAACTTTGCAGTTATTTTTCTTGTAAATTCCGGCGTGGATAACCCTAAAGAATACTTTTAAAATATAGCCAACAGATATTGAAGCGTAATTTTTTTTAAAAGTCATTGTATAGATTTCTAAAACTATTACCGGAATAAATAAATTAAAGACGTATTAGAGCCTCTGGCATATTTTTTAATTCAAGGAAATTCAAGTACACAATTAATAAACCTTACAATTGGTACGCCAATGCAACAAAATGTTCCCGAATAATTCTAAAAATAGCCGGTCGATGGCGCCTTTTTAGTAGGGAATGCGTACTCATGTTGACAGGTTTATACGATTTTTATAAGGCCCATTCACTTCCCACCTTTAAAATGGGGAAGTTAAAATAAAAATCGTTCCACGCGTTTAGTTCATTAAGACTGTATTGGTAATAAATTCCTTTACTAAATGGGGGTAGGTAAAGAGGCTTGTAGGTTAAATTAAGGGTATGTAGCTTTTTCGAAATTATTCAGTTTTATTTTTTGTTATAAATTTAGTTTTATCAGGGCATATATATATATATATATATATATATATATATATATATATATATATATATATATATATATATATATATATATATATATTATATATTTGAACTCGTGTTTTTACAAGCTTACATTTTACATTCCACTCGATGATCTGGTAAATTTTTTTTTTCACTTTCGAATTCACCCCCCAAAACTAACCCCTTAGGCCAACATCTAGCTTTTAAAACTATACAGCTGTGATGAGGCTATCAATTACTATATTCGTGCCAAATTTCGAGTATCTACGTCAAATAGTTTCGGAGAAAATCGGGTGTGACCGACAGGCAGCCGGACAAACAGACGGACAGACACCGAAATTATCTTATTTCCGTTTCGTACAGAACAATAAAAATAATCTATTTACCACTGATGTATTTAGATTCACTACAAGCATTAGTTGTGGGCTAAAAACAAATTGTACAAATGTTTCATACATTATAGCAGACCTGTATACATATATACACATTAAATATTATGGCTTCTAAAAAAGACACGGCTTAAAACTTGGCACTAAGTGTAATATTAAGATTACACGCGTATGAAGAGATAAATTATAAGAACAAAAAGTTCTGTGGTTCAAAGCAACGGAATATTTAGTGTGTTTTCCTTGTAATATTTCATGCGTGCATCTCTTTGAGTTAATTATGGTATACAAAAATACATTAATACAAATTAGCAATAGATCATATTTCCCCTCAACTAAAATTGTTTTAAGGTTTTTCTCTAGTTAGCTTGGAGAATGTTTATGTGAATAACTTATCTACTTATATTGTCATAGTAATCAATTAAAGAGAAATACATACAGGATGCGTCACCAAAATTCGAACAAATTTCAGTTGAAATCTTCTTCCATATTATGCTTCCGATAGAGCTCACTGGGTGTCGGGGTAGTTAACTCACCGAAGAATACAGTGTTAGTCTTAAAATTGTCATCATGTCGGAAACAAGTGCGGAGTATACTCGAGGAGCCCCGATCATCGAAAGCCCGGTCAGCACCGGAAATCATTTGTTTATTCAAACAGTCGAAATCAACTATTTGTGACGTTGTAGTCAAGTATAAGGCTCAAAAACAATTCAACGAAGGTTCCAGTACGCTGGCGAGAAAGCGCCACTTGAAAGAATGTACCAAAAGGAGCCCTGAAGTCAAGGTCCAAGGAATTCTGAAATCCTAATAGTCCAGATTTGAATCCTTTAGACTACTTTGGGCTACTACATGAGGAGTAGTTAAAAGGGTCACAAACAAGTTTCTGCATTCTAAGATGACATCACTAATCAGGAAATGATTGTTATTAACATAGATGCCCTACGTGCCATGTGAAAGGATTTTTTTTTCAAACTTCATTTTTCATTCAGATTTTGGAGGCGCACCCTGTATATGCAGCTTTATGCGAAGTAGTTGATAACTAAATTCATCTTCAGACAGTATCGTGATTATTTCTTCTACATTTTAATGACATTTGCAGAGTTTGACGGATTCCTCACTACATCATACTATATATGGATACACAATGAAATAAAGAAAAATTTACTAAATACGTTACGATTCAGCATATTCTCTAGCCCGTGTAGCAAGAATGTGATACTGGCGAGAAGTCTACACAAGTCTTGTATGTACAGGGTGAGTCAACTATAGAGTAAAGTTCAATATCTCATTTGTTTCGGGAATGACGAAAAAATGTTAAATACATTAGTTTTAGGAAATGTTAAGGTGCACAGTTTAAAATTATTTTTGAGTATACAGGGTATTTCAAAAAAATGTGGCCGATATAACATATGTTTTTTAAAATGGAACGTCATATTTTCTAATTTATTTTTAAATGCTGCGTAAAATTTTATAACTTTTTTATTAATAATGCTATATACCTAAATCAATTAAAGAGAAATATATACAGGGTGCGTCACCAAAATTCTAACAAATTTTAATTGAAATCATCCAATTTTTCTAATATTTCATTTTTTTTTAAAAAATACTAGTTTTCAGTTTTGTAAAAAATTGCCAGTAGCGCCATTGTTCTGAAGGTGGAATACTCATAATTGGCACGAGCGTTCTATAGAGATGAAAAAAAGACATATGTAAAGAAATTTGAGTTAGATGCTACAGGGTGTTCAAAATAAATTTATACATTTCGACTATTTTAAATTGAAAAATCTCAAATTTTTTAAATGGCACACCCTGTATATTATTATTTTTTCTGATAGATTTTACAAAACCCTCCAACTTTTATTGAATATGTCATATACCTATTTCTAATAATTTTCGATTTATTTTGAATTTTTCAATTTTTACCCATGTTTTTAATACACTTACGCTATTGCGAAAACACAAACAAATAGTCAATAATAATTTTAATATAATTTAACTTATCTAATGATTAATCATTATGACGTAATAAATGTTCAAAAATATGCCCATCTACTTGATTACACATGTTTAGTCGTTTTATTATATTTTCCTTCACTTTCCTTATCACAAAGGGCGTTATTGTCCTGCACGCATCCCATATCCTATTTTCCATATCTACTGATGTTGTAGGGGGATTCACATAAACACGATCTTTAATGTAGCCCCACAAAAAGAAGTCTAAAGGTGTTAAGTTACATGATCGAGGAGGTCACTGAATGAATCCATCTCTACCTATCCATTTTTCTGGGTAACGATCGTTTAAAAATTCCCAAACTTCCCGGTGGTAATGAGCAGGTGCTTCGTCTTGTTGAATCCACATTTGTTCCCTTTCAAAGTTATCAACTTCTTCAAGAAGTTGGGATAATTCGTTTTGGAAAAAATTTAGATATCTAGGCCCGTTAAGCGGTTCGCGGAAAAAATATGGACCAATAATTCGAAAATTTAATATTCCACACCATATATTAAGCGACTAATGGTTGTGGTTTTGAACTTCCCGGACCCAAAATGGATTAACTGTTGAATAATAGTGCATGTTATGGCTGTTAACCGCTCCATTACTGCGAAAAGTAGGTTCTTCAGAAAACATTATTTTGGATAAGAAATTTGGATCGGCTTCTATTGCTACATTCATGGTGGCACAAAAGTTTACTTGTCGTTCTAAATCACGGTCTTGAAGTTCTTGGTGTAGTTCCCTATGAAAGGGATGATACTTGTATTTTCTCGTGGTGCGATTAGCCGTAGATTGGGTTGTGTCAGATAAGTCAGCTAGTTGACGGCTGCTGACCCTGGGATTATCTTCAACATGAAGTGAAATCTCCATTTCTTTTTCCTCATAGGTTTACTACTTTTCCTTTCGTATACTCAACGGTACCACTACCGTCAAACGGTTCCATTAAGCACTGAAAAGATTTTCTAGATGGTATTTATCTATTAGGGTACTTCGCTTCGTAAAGCCAAAAGACAATTTTTTCCCGCCTCGCCCAGTATATAAACCATATCAATTAATTCATTTTAGGAAAATCAATAACTATTACCATTATACGTTACTTACTACAACAAATTAAACTATTTTTACTTGCTTAACAGACAGGTCAAAATTTGACAATGCTTACATTTTTGTATTGTCTTGGCAACTATGATGTTATAGCGTAAGTGTATTAAAAACAAGAGTAAAAATTGAAAAATTTAAAATAAATCTAAAACTATTAGAAATAGGTATATGACATACTTAACAAAAGTTGGAGGGTTTGTAAAATTTATCAGAAAAAATAATAATATACATGGTGTGCCATTTAAAGAATTTGAGACTTTTTAATTTAAAATAGTCGAAATGGATAATTTTTTTTTTGAACACCCTGTAGCATCTAACACAAATTTCTTTACATATATCTTTTTTCTCATCTCTATAGAACGCTCGTACCAATCGTGAGTATTCCACCTTCAGAAACAATGGCGCTACTGGCAATTTTTTACAAAACTGAAAACTAGTATTTTTAAAAAAAAAAAAAAATGAAATATTAGAAAAACTAGGTTTAGGTATATAACATAAAATTTTACGCAGAATTTAAAAATAAGTTAGAAATTATGATGTTTCATTTAAAAAAAAAAAACAAATATTAAATCGGCCACACTTTTTTGAAGTCCCTGTATACTCAAAAATAATTTTAAACTGTGCACCTTAACATTCCCTAATACTGTTGTATTTATGGTAACATTTTTTCGTACTTCCCGAAACAAATGAGATAATGAACTTTACTCTATCATTGACTCACCCTGTACATGGCATTTGAGTCCATCGTCAAAGATAATACGTAACAAATTCATTCTAGAACTCCCTGTTATTGAACTACTCTTAACGACAATCAATTTTTGGGTTTTATCTCTACTTGAATTCAAATTATTACAGTGATCTATATTGGTTTATGATAATTGTAGGCGTGTTTTGGAGGTTTTAAAAAAGCACCTGATGTCGTCTGAAGTTCTTTATTTTTAAGGGTAATTATGCACTAACATAAATAACATACGCCAATTACTCAAAACCAAAAAAAAATTTAACACATTTTCATAATCACCACATTTTAAACATTGTATGGTATAACTTAAAATTACCTATTGCTATAAATAAAAAATGCTGCTATATTCCTATCTACATTCGAAACTAGATTGCGCGATGCTCTGCGCAATACGTTGTCGGTAGTTCACACAACCATTATCTTAATGTAGCACCAAATAAACTACTGCGCAACATTTACGAAAATAAATTTGTTTTTAGTTTAACTTTTTTTTACGAGAAATATTTACTACGATATGTATGAAAAAATCTATTTTGCCAGAATAGTCTTATTTTTTTACTTGAAGTTTCATTTGCCATAGGAGAATATATTTCAAGTATAGGTTACGTTATTGGAAGGAAAAATGAACATTAGACAATATTGTGGAAAACAAGAGTCACAAAAGGGTCGGTAAATGGGATTTCTAAAGTTTAAAAATGTCTAAAGTGATAAAAAAGTAGTGAATTATCTACTTAATACAAGGAATTATCCATTTTAATATAATAATCGATTTTTATGCCACCCCTTATATATATATATATATATATATATATATATATATATATATATATATATATATATATATATATATATATATATATATATATATATATATATATATTTATATATATAAATATATATATATATATATATATATATATATATATATATATATATATATATATATATATATATACTGAAAGAGATGGGAGTCCCTGACCCCTTAACTTCTTTGATACGGCAACCGACATAGCAAGTGTCAAGTAAGAATTAATGGTGCCACCTCTGACAACTTTAATATTTACATCGACTACATAATACGCAAAAATTCTAGACAATTTGCATGGCGGCCATCAGTGGGAGAGGAAAAATCAGTAATTTAAAATATGCTGATAACACCCTAATTATAACACCAAGTGAAGAGGTTTATATTGATGTTCAATCCAATATTTTCTCCTGCGTTATATAGCCTTTAATAATGCCTGTTGCTATTTGCCAGAATGGCAGTGTCATCCGCATATCTAATGTTGTTTATCGGAACACCGTTCACCTTGATACCCTTACCACTTCCCGACACTGCTTTGATGAACTCTCTTTTGACAAATTAGTTACAGCACGGGCGACAAAACCCAACCCTGTCTAACTCCCTTCGTTATGAAGATATTTTAAAAAGATAGATTTTATCACACCAGGTGTTTTTGTGACACGTACGAATGATGTCACTCTTGCCGATCAATTTCAGAGGTGTACATTACATTTGCTTGGAGTTGGAATGTAGTCAAAAATATTAATATGAAAATATATTCTCGACATTCGTGTTCTATTAATATGGTTTATGATTATTTTTACTAAAATAAATAACCACCTAATTTATTGTTTTTCGAGGATTAATGAATACTTACTTTGTAGAGAAACATATGTTTTTTATGGTTGTTAGTTTGCATAAAACAAAATAAAGTTATCCTTTTAATGCTATTACTGTTTGTATGATTAAGCATACTAATAAAAAAATCTTATCCACATTTGTTCCCATTGCAAAATTTTAACTATTTCATTTCGCTTAAAATTTCAATGGCTCCTGACTACTATACCTACCTAATACGCCCTCTATACAAAAAGGGACGTATCATTTTCATCGAACCGCGTTTGCTCTCAGTATCATAGTAATGTCCTATAGTTTAATTCCGAGCCACTATGTGATCTAACATTTGCTTGAGGTTTTTGCCCTAGAGGTCAAAAAATGAGGACATACACCAGACGTATTCGGCCTTTGAACAGCAGATAGAAGTTCTGGAAATAATCTTGCAATCCCTTTGTTTATTGGAAAACATAGCCCTGCAGAGTTCGGTGAACACTACATTTTAAAAGCTTTAGTTTAGCCACAAATTCCCCTATCTTCAATCTTCTGTCACCTAAAACTTCTTCCTTAATAAGGCCCGCTATTTCTAAAATGGGGAATTGTTCTTACTGACTCTCATGATTATAGTTTTGTAATAGCAGTTATTCCTACAATAGGAAACCATTTTGGGATAAAATGGGTTAACATTTTTAGTAAGTGATCATCTTTGGATAAGAATTTTTACAGCGCTTCTTTAAAGATTAATATATTCAATATTTTTATATATTCTTTGTGATTAAATTTATTCGGTAAGGTTTAGCTAAATCTGACAACACTGTAAATGGTTCTCCAGAGGCGGCATGAAAAAAAATATGCTTGTCATATTTTTTCATCGTTTCTTTAGGGTCGTCTTTTTCCTTTATTATTGAGATCCGCTATTTTAGATGAATTTTCTGCATTCAGTCTAGCCATAAGGCGCTGCCAGTTCCAATATAAGCAGTGAATTCCATAACACCCGGTATATATATATATATATATATATATATATATATATATATATATATATATATATATATATATATATATATATGTATATGTATATTATAATTTAAGAAGATCAAAAGCTCTAGCTAGATTGAGGAAAACTATGTTAATAGTCAAATCTGAATCCCAATTAACTATAATATATATAAAATGCAATGTCTCTCTGTATGTATGTCTGTCTGTCTGTCCGTTAGCGCGCTTATCACTAGAGAACCACTTATCCGATTTACGTGTTTTTTTAAATTTATACATATGTTCTCTGGCTAAGTTATAGGATATATTTTATTAAGTTGGGGAACATTGGGAATAAGCAGTGACGATAATAGTGAATCAAGTCCACGTGGGCGGAGCCGCGGGCACTTCTAGTTCTATTATAAATTAACACAATTAAACACTAATATGTTTCACAATTTCCACTTTATTATTATTATTTTTTTTTTTTTTTTTGGAATTTTAGTAAATAGATAAGTCCAAATATTTATAATTTAAATTAAATGCACCTCAATTAAAGTAAATAGGCAGATCTAAATACATATACAAAGAAATAATGTCAATTTATCATTAGTTTAGAATAGTTTCTGAAGACATTGACTTGTTGAAACAATTTTTTAACAGAAAAAATTAATAAAAAACAATAATAATAATAATAAAGTAGAAATTATGAAACATATTAGTGTTTAATTTTGTTAATTTACAATGAAATTCCATCAAGTAACGGCTAACTCAGTAAATGATATTCTATTTTATATCATACTAGCAGTGCCCGTGGCTCCGCTCGCGTGGCCCCGATTCACTATTATCGTCACTGCTCATTCCTCATATTACTTAGCGTAATAAAATATATCGTATAATCTGGCCAGAAAATATATGTATGAATTAAAAAAAAGACGTAAATTGGATAAGTGGTTCTCGAGTCATAATCACACTAACGAACACACAGACAGACAGAGAGACGTTACGTTTTATATATTATATAGATTATTATTATTATTATTACAAAAAGTTCTTCTTTCTCACATTTGATCAATGTGGTTCCATGTTTGGCTGACGGGCCAAAACCAAGTCAGCACAAACGCTATTACCATTCCGTATTAAGGAATGACCTGACAATGTTACATGTTTTCAAAATCACTGACTTCTGAATGTTTCTGTGTATGTCCGTGTTGAGTCCCAATTGCACTAAATGTGGTGTGAATGTTATTGGTGTAAGGCCTGTGGCTGATATAATGAGGGGGACAATGATGACTTTTTCCTGTCTCCATAGCCTTTTTATTTCCGTTGCAAGGTCTGTGTATTTGGAGATTTTTTCTGTGTATTTCGCTTGGATGTTTGTGTCGTTGGGGACAGCTATGTCAATCAGATAGGTGACTTTTCCTTTTTTGCACTGAAAAGTAATATCGGGTCTATTGGCGGAGACTGTTTTATCTGTATGGATACCGATATCCCAGTAGAGCTTGTAATCTTCATTTTCAAGTATGGATGTTGGCGTGTATTTGTAGTAGGGATCTGTGTTTTCTATGAATCTGTATGTTGTGGCCAGTGCTTGGTGAACTACTTTGGCAGCTGAATCATGCCTGGCTGTGTACTCCGTTCCGGCCAATATTTTACATCCGCTCGTTATGTGTTCGATCGTTTCTTTCTGCTGGTGGCATTTCCTACATCTGTCCTCTGCAATAGTCGGGTCTTTGATGATATGCTTTTGGTAGTTTCTGGTTAATATGACTTTATCCTGGATGGCAAGTAAGAAGCCTTCAGTCTCAGGGAATAGCTGCCCATCCCGTAACCAGGTGTATGATTGTTTTTTATTTACGTGGTCTTGTTCTATGTGGTATCTGTGTTTTCCGTGGAGCGTTTTCTCTGACCACGTTTTCATCTTTTCCTGTTGTAATTGCGTGTGACTGTGTGTGTCTGCTGAGTGGTCTGCCGGGCTAAGTCGAGAGGTGTGTAGTTTTTGTCTGCTTTCACTGTCGCTGTGTGGAGGCTGGTTTGCTTGCTGTGAAAGAATTTCCTAAGTGTTTGTATTTGTTTTGTGTGTAATGATCTGATGTCTATAATTCCTCTTCCTCCTGCCTTCCTCTCGATGGTAAGTCTTTCTTTGCATGCGTTGGGGTGTAATTTCCTGTATTTGGTGAATTGAGATCGTATAAGGATGTGAATATTTTCTATGTCTGTTTGTGACCATTTGATGATACCATTATTATTATGACTGTTCTCGTTTTTCTTTCTCACATTTGGTCAATGTGGTTCCATGTTTGGCTGACGGGCGCAAACCAAGTCAGCACAAACGCATTACCATTGTTTATTAAGGAATGACCTGACAATGTTACATGTTTTCAAAATCACTGACTTCTGAATGTTTTTGTGTATGTCTGTGTTGAGTCCTAATTGTACTAAGTGTGGTGTGAATGTTGTTGGTGTCAGGCCTGTGGCTGATATAATGAGGGGGACAATGATGACTTTTTCTTGTTTCCATAGCCTTTTTATTTCCGTTGCAAGATCTGTGTATTTGGAAATTTTTTCTGTGTATGTATTTCGTTTGGATGTTTGTGTCGTTGGGGACAGCTATGTCAATTAGATAGGTGACTTTTTCTTTTTTGCACTGAAAAGTAATATCGGGTCTATTGGCGGAGACTGTTTTATCTGTATGGATACCGATGTCCCAGTAGAGCTTGTAATCTTCATTTTCAAGTATGGATGTCGGCGTGTATTTGTAGTAGGGATCTGTGTTTTCTGTGAGTATGTTGTGGCCAGTGCTTGGTGAACTACTTTGGCAGCTGAATCATGCCTGGCTGTGTACTCTGTTCTGGCCAATATTTTACATCCGCTCGTTATGTGTTCGATCGTTTCTTTCTGCTGGTGGCATTTCCTACATCTGTCCTCTGCAATAGTCGGGTCTTTGATGATATGCTTTTGGTAGTTTCTGGTTAATATGACTTTATCCTGGATGGCAAGTAAGAAGCCTTCAGTCTCAGGGAATAGCTGCCCATCCTGTAACCAGGTGTATGACTGTTTTTTATTTACGTGGTCTTGTTCTATGTGGTATCTGTGTTTTCCGTGGAGTGTTTTCTCTGACCACGTTTTCATTTTTTCCTGTTGTAATTGGGTGTGACTGTGTGTGTCTGCTGAGTGGTCTGCCCGGGCAAAGTCGAGAGGGTGTGTAGTTTTTCTCTGCTTTCACTGTCGCTGTGTGGAGGCTGGTTTGCTTGCTGTGAAAGAATTTCCTAAGTGTTTGTATTTGTTTTGTGTGTAATGATCTGATGTCTATAATTCCTCTTCCTTCTGCCTTCCTCTCGATGGTAAGTCTTTCTTTGCATGCATTGGGGTGTAATTTCCTGTATTTGGTTATTATTATTATTATTATTTATTACAAAAGTTCTTCTTTCTCACATTTGATCAATGTGGTTCCATGTTTAGCTGACGGGCCAAAACCAAGTCAGCACAAACGCTATTACCATTCCGTATTAAGGAATGACCTGACAATGTTACATGTTTTCAAAATCACTGACATCTGAATGTTTCTGTGTATGTCCGTGTTGAGTCCCAATTGCACTAAATGTGGTGTGAATGTTATTGGTGTAAGGCCTGTGGCTGATATAATGAGGGGGACAATGATGACTTTTTCCTGTCTCCATAGCCTTTTTATTTCCGTTGCAAGGTCTGTGTATTTGGAAATTTTTTCTGTGTATTTCGCTTGGATGTTTGTGTCGTTGGGGACAGCTATGTCAATCAGATAGGTCACTTTTCCTTTTTTGCACTGAAAAGTAATATCGGGTCTATTGGCGGAGACTGTTTTATCTGTATGGATACCGATATCCCAGTAGAGCTTGTAATCTTCATTTTCAAGTATGGATGTTGGCGTGTATTTGTAGTAGGGATCTGTGTTTTCTATGAGTCTGTATGTTGTGGCTAGTGCTTGGTGAACCACTTTGGCAGCTGAATCATGCCTGGCTGTGTACTCCGTTCCGGCTAATATTTTACATCCGCTCGTTATGTGTTCGATCGTTTCTTTCTGCTGGTGGCATTTCCTACATCTGTCCTCTGCAATAGTCGGGTCTTTGATGATATGCTTTTGGTAGTTTCTGGTTAATATGACTTTATCCTGGATGGCAAGTAAGAAGCCTTCAGTCTCAGGGAATAGCTGCCCATCCCGTAACCAGGTGTATGATTGTTTTTTATTTACGTGGTCTTGTTCTATGTGGTATCTGTGTTTTCCGTGGAGTGTTTTCTCTGACCACGTTTTCATCTTTTCCTGTTGTAATTGGGCGTGACTGTGTGTGTCTGCTGAGTGGTCTGCCCGGGCTAAGTCGAGAGGTGTGTAGTTTTTGTCTGCTTTCACTGTCGCTGTGTGGAGGCTGGTTTGCTTGCTGTGAAAGAATTTCCTAAGTGTTTGTATTTGTTTTGTGTGTAATGATCTGATGTCTATAATTCCTCTTCCTCCTGCCTTCCTCTCGATGGTAAGTCTTTCTTTGCATGCGTTGGGGTGTAATTTCCTGTATTTGGTGAATTGAGATCGTATAAGGATGTGAATATTTTCTATGTCTGTTTGTGACCATTTGATGATACCAAATGAATATGTGAGTATAGGTATAGCGAACGTGTTGATGGCTTTAGTGAGATTCTTAGAGTTGAGTTTTGTTTGCAAAAGTTTCTTCAGTCTGTTTTTGAATTCGGTTCTGAGCTCTGTTTTGATGTGAGTGTGGTTGAGTTTGGTGCTTTGTTGGAAGCCTAGATATTTGTATGTTTCTTTATCGAACATGTTATCGAGCGTTTCATTGTTGATGGTTTCTGTCTCATGGTGGTGCTTCCATTGGCCTTTGTTGATGTGGAGCACTTTGCATTTACTTATACCAAATTCCATATTGACATCTAAGGTGAATATTTCTGTGATTTTGAGGAGTTCTTTCAGCTCTGTTTGTGTGGCAGCGTAGAGTTTTATGTCGTCCATATATAGGAGGTGGTTTATTTTATGTTGATTCTCTTTTTGGTGTCTGATATTGAAGCCATGCTCTGTTCTGTTTAGTATATTTGAGAGTGGATTGAGACAGAGGCAAAACCATAGAGCACTGAGCGAGTCTCCCTGAAATATACCCCGTCTGATGTACAGCTCTTCTGTTTGGATCCGTTCGGTTTGTGTTTCTAGGCGTATTTTATTATTATTATTACAAAAAGTTCTTCTTTCTCACATTTGATCAATGTGGTTCCATGTTTGGCTGACGGGCCAAAACCAAGTCAGCACAAACGCTATTACTATTCCGTATTAAGGAATGACCTGACAATGTTACATGTTTTCAAAATCACTGACTTCTGAATGTTTCTGTGTATGTCTGTGTTGAGTCCCAATTGCACTAAATGTGGTGTGAATGTTATTGGTGTAAGGCCTGTGGCTGATATAATGAGGGGGACAATGATGACTTTTTCCTGTCTCCATAGCCTTTTAATTTCCGTTGCAAGGTCTGTGTATTTGGAAATTTTTTCTGTGTATTTCGCTTGGATGTTTGTGTCGTTGGGGACAGCTATGTCAATCAGATAGGTGACTTTTCCTTTTTTGCACTGAAAAGTAATATCGGGTCTATTGGCGGAGACTGTTTTATCTGTATGGATACCGATATCCCAGTAGAGCTTGTAATCTTCATTTTCAAGTATGGATGTTGGGGTGTATTTGTAGTAGGGATCTGTGTTTTCTATGAGTCTGTATGTTGTGGCTAGTGCTTGGTGAACCACTTTGGCAGCTGAATCATGCCTGGCTGTGTACTCCGTTCCGGCCAATATTTTACATCCGCTCGTTATGTGTTCGATCGTTTCTTTCTGCTGGTGGCATTTCCTACATCTGTCCTCTGCAATAGTCGGGTCTTTGATGATATACTTTTGGTAGTTTCTGGTTAATATGACTTTATCCTGGATGGCAAGTAAGAAGCCTTCAGTCTCAGGGAATAGCTGCCCATCCCGTAACCAGGTGTATGATTGTTTTTTATTTACGTGGTCTTGTTCTATGTGGTATCTGTGTTTTCCGTGGAGTGTTTTCTCTGACCATGTTTTCATCTTTTCCTGTTGTAATTGGGTGTGACTGTGTGTGTCTGCTGAGTGGTCTGCCCGGGCTAAGTCGAGAGGTGTGTAGTTTTTGTCTGCTTTCACTGTCGCTGTGTGGAGGCTGGTTTGCTTACTGTGAAAGAATTTCCTAAGTGTTTGTATTTGTTTTGTGTGTAATGATCTGATGTCTATAATTCCTCTTCCTCCTGCCTTCCTCTCGATGGTAAGTCTTTCTTTGCATGCGTTGGGGTGTAATTTCCTGTATTTGGTGAATTGAGATCGTATAAGGATGTGAATATTTTCTATGTCTGTTTGTGACCATTTGATGATACCAAATGAATATGTGAGTATAGGTATAGCGAACGTGTTGATGGCTTTAGTGAGATTCTTAGAGTTGAGTTTTGTTTGCAAAAGTTTCGTCAGTCTGTTTTTGAATTCGGTTCTGAGCTCTGTTTTGATGTGAGTGTGGTTGAGTTTGGTGCTTTGTTGGAAGCCTAGATATTTGTATGTTTCTTTATCGAACATGTTATCGAGCGTTTCATTGTTGATGGTTTCTGTCTCATGGTGGCACTTCCATTGGCCTTTGTTGATGTGGAGCACTTTGCATTTACTTATACCAAATTCCATATTGACATCTAAGGTGAATATTTCTGTGATTTTGAGGAGTTCTTTCAGCTGTGTTTGTGTGGCAGCGTAGAGTTTTATGTCGTCCATATATAGGAGGTGGTTTATTTTATGTTGATTCACTTTTTGGTGTCTGATATTGAAGCCATGCTCTGTTCTGTTTAGTATATTTGAGAGTGGATTGAGACAGAGGCAAAACCATAGGGCACTGAGCGAGTCTCCCTGAAATATACCCCGTCTGATGTACAGCTCTTCTGTTTGGATCCGTTCGGTTTGTGTTTCTAGGCGTATTTTGGTTTTCCATGTTTTCATAATTTGCGCGAGAAACTGCCTGAGGTGTTGGTTGATTTTATAGATTTCTAGGGCCCTGATTAACCAGCTGTGGGGTATGGAGTCGAAGGCTTTTTTATAGTCTATGTAACCGATGTGAAGGTTTCTGTGTTCTTTTCTGGTTTGTCCCATAATCACGCTATCTATAATCAGCTGCTCTTTGCATCCTCGACTATTTTTCCTGCATCCCTTCTGCTCTTCTGTGAGGATATTGTTGTCTGTTAGGTGTTGTTCTATTTTCTTCGAAATTGTGGCTGTGATGATCTTGTATAGGGTTGGAAGACAGGTAATAGGTCGGTAGTTTGACGGGTTTGTGGTGTCTGAGCTTTTGGGTTTAACGTATGTTATTCCTTGTGTGAGGAAAGTGGGAAATGTGTTTGGTTGTAGAATGGCTTTGTTGATTTGGTGTGTGAGTGCTTCGTGTGTGGTGGTAAACTGTTTGTACCAGAGGTTTTGTATATTGTCTATTCCAGGACATTTCCAGTTGTGTGTGTGTTTGATAGTTTCTGTAATTTCTTGTGTATTAAATGTGGTATTTTCTTGTTCTGTCACATGTTTATGTTTGTCTTCTTCGGCTTTGATCCAGGGGGTGTTATTATTGTGTAGTTTGGGTTCTGACCAGATACTTTTCCAATAATCTGTGAGTTCTTGTTTGTTTGGTGGTTCAGTCACCGCTATCTGTTTGTTGTACATAGTTTTCCGGTAGAAACTGTTTTTCGCTTCTTCGGAAGAGGTTGTTGGTGTCTTTCCTCTCATTTGATTCTTTGTATCTACGGAGTCTTGCGGCATATACAGATAGTTTTTGTTTCAAAGTATCGAGGATTTCTGGCAGTGTTCTGTTGGGAGACTTAGATTTGATCTTGTTTGCCCCCTGTGTGACACGTTTGGACGCGTTTCCCGCTTATAAACTGGGTAAGATGTCCTAGATCTCTCCTGATGTTGTTGATTTTGTTTTCTATTCTTATTTGCCATTTGAATTTTGGTTTTGTCCTGTTGGGGTTTCCTTGTCGTTGAGGGAGTTTTTGATTATTTTGTGTTAGAGTGGTGATTGCTGCTGCGTATATTATTGTGTGAATGTCTTCGATTGTGCTTAAGTCTGTTATATACTGAGGTATTATGTGCTTGTTTTAGTGTGTTGAGGATTGGTTGCGTGCTCTGTCTGAAGATTAAACGAGGGATGGGATTTCTTGTTGTGGGGTCGGTGCCTGACCATCGAGCTAGATGTGACTCCATTTTTGCTTTAAGTGTTTGTATGAGAGGTGATTCGGGGGTGATGTTGTGTGGATGTCGTTGAGGGTGGCGAGTGATTCATGTTGTTGTCTGTGATATGGTGTTGCACGGTACTCGCAATATTATTTTGCGTTATGCTCCTCCTGGGTGGTGGGTATTGTTGTGTTTGACTGGGTGGCTGTGTGTGTGAGGCTGGTTCGGAATCTGCTTTATTGTTTCTATTGTTTGGTTGGTCTGTGTTCAGTTCAGCAGCCACTGTGTCCTTGATGGTTTGCAATTCGAGAGGTGTGAGACGATTGTTCTTGGTAATAACTCTTTTTTGGTCTATTACTCTCTGTTCTGAAACAAGTAATTGCAGATGTGGATATTCGGTCAAGAAAAGTCTGTGCAGTTGCTGTCTGTAGCCCGATGTTATTGTTTCGAGTTTGGTGGCGATGTAGTAACAGCGCATCACCGTCCTATTCATCTCATCCGTCCACTTTAACCGCTGTCTTGGTTTTCCAGCCTTGGTAGTTGCATGTTGTCCTTGCAAAACATACGGGCCCTGGCCTGGCTCTGGTGGTTGTGTTTGTCCCGTATCTACGTCGGTTGTGCTTGGGATTGGTGTTGGTGGGTCCAAGCGGCGAGTGATTCTCTTCTCAGTGATTTCTTTGTCAGGTTTTGTGTTTTTATTACAGCAACGCATGGCGTGTTCGTTGATTCCTGTGGTGCAACTCATGCGCTGCTGTGATTTTCCCGCCTTGGTGGGTGTCGGCTTAGTCGCCGACACAACACTTTTGGCAGGTCCATTTTCGGTTGCCTGGTCTTCATCGTTTTGGTCGAGCTGCCATTTCCCGCGACGTCCTCGACCGTTACGTCGCTCGTTATTATTATTATTATTGTATAACCTGGCCAGAGAATATATGTATGAACTAAAAAAAACACGTAAATAGGATAAGTGGTTCTCGAGTGATAAGCGCACTAACGGACAGACAGACAGACAGAAAGACATTACATTTATATATTATATTCTTTGGTACATGATATTGTTCCATATTTAATGGTTAAGGCTGCGTATCGCAATAGAACGTTCTAGCGGCAAACTTCTTTCCGACTTGATTCATTATTATCGTCACTGCTTATTCCTTATGTTACCTAATGTAATAAAATATATCCTATAACTTGGCTAGAGAACATATGTTTGTTTTAAAAACAAAACACGTAAATCGGATAAGTAGTTCTCGAGTAATAAGCGCACTAACGGACAGACAGACAGACAGAGAGACGTTTTATATATTTATATATATATATATATATATATATATATATATATATATATATATATATATATAATGTATATATATTATGGTTTATAGATAACCTGGCCAGAGAACACATTTTTAGGCATTAAAAAAAACCCACGTAAATCGGATAAGTGGTTCTCGAGTAATAAGCGGACTAACGGACAGGTAGACAAACAGAGAGATGTTGTATTTTATATATATTATATTCTTTGATACATGATATTGTTCCATAGTTAATGCTTTAGGCAGTGTTTTGCAAGAGAAGGCGCTAACAGCAAATTTTTTCCGACTTGATTCATTATTATCGTCACTGCTTATTCCTTATGTTACCTAACGTAATAAAATATATCCTATAACCTGGCCAGAGAACATATGTATGTTTTAAAAAAAAAAAGCTCGTAAATAGGACAAGTGGTTCTCCAGTGATAAGCGCACTAACGGACCGACAGACAGAGAGACGTTGCATTTTATATATATTATAGATAACATTTTGAAAGCTTGCGGAATAATGTGGTTGTACTAAAATTTGGATGGATTACTGGGGTATAGTAAAATCTTTGCTAGTATATTCTATTATTTAATTAAGTACTGCACGTTTTACAATTTTAGAAATTATGGTAAATGAGGGAAACAGGCTGAAAATCACTTATATTTTGAGCAGTATGAACGTTTGAATTGGTATCACAATACAAGTTATTTAAAATTTAAAAAAATATTGTTAAGTTATAGGTCATGTAAGAAATTAAGACAAGTTTAATATTCGTATAAATTATTATTGTGAAAATTTTTTGGTGGACAATGTATAAAATATATACACAATTTTCCGCTAGCCATAAATAACTTTAGTGCTATTTAGTGTACAGATAAATATAGATTTAGGTTATAAACAATAGAAAATTACGACAAGAACCGATAATCCAGAAATAGACCGTGTGTATCAATTTTACTGACCTGAAACTTATAGGCCAGATGGCTTGGAGCTATTGTTAGTTTTGCAACTTCAGAGAGGATTTAACTTGTCTATTTTGATTAATTTTCGTTTTGTTTTTCCAACATGAGTAATACTTTTCTGTCAGATTATTGTTTGAGATATATTTTATTAGAAACAAATGACTTTGGTAAATTCCTTTTTTTCCCAAAAAACTCAGAACCGTATGATTTTGTTTATTAGTGTTCCGTACGGAACACTTATAAGGTCACTTCGGTGTCTGTCTGTCTATTCGTCTGTCTGCCTGTCTGTCGCACCCTATTTTCTCCGAAACTATTTGTCATAGAAAGTTGAAATTTGGTAATAATATAGGAATTGATGGCCTCATCAAAGCCCTGTAGTTTTGAAAGTTAAATTTTGACTTAACGGGTTAGTTTTGGGGGGTTAAATCGGAAGCGAAAAAAAAAATTCATCGTCATCGAGTGTGGTGTCAAATGAAAGCTTGTGAAAACACGAGTAAAATATATATATATATATATATATATATATAATGTAGTACTTGGACTCACTTTTCTTTGTATTATTTTTAAAAACTGGAAAAATATTCTGGAATGCTCTCCACGGAGTGTAGATTGAATGAAAGTTATCACGAGTGCATTATCTTTAATAATTTATTTTTGGTATATAAAAAAAATAAAAATTTCAAAGTCATCAGTTCTCAGTAAAAATTGGAAACAAACTTTGTTGAAAACTCCTTTGGGGTGTGTTTTGTGAAGTCACTGATCATTTTATACCACCGTAACAATTTTTTTTTATTTTAAAAACAATCAACGTCCGGAACACTAATTGTGCAAGTTCAACTTGCACTTGACCGTTTTCTTTTTATAATATAAATTCCCTTAGAATTTTGAACAATTAGACTACAGATAATCTAATTTTTATTTTAAAAAAGTTATTTATCCAGTGGATTTGGTTAGATTAAGTTAAAGGTGAGCTCTTTAATCTATTGTGGTTCACACCTATATTTTAGATTACACCAAGCAGATCCTGTTACGTGATGCAGCAATTTATTGTACTTGGTGAGATGTTTTGCAGGACTTCTGGTAATCTTATATACGTGGAGTAAAACCCAGACAAATGATTTAATTTCGCTTGCACACACCTTTTATATTAGTGAACCGAGGGGGGGGGGAAGCGAGGCGTCATAAATGATCTGTGCCCAGATTGGTGAGAGATAAATACCAGTGTCACTATTAATCGCCTTTACTTCTATAGCCCAGATGCACATCAAACTCAAAAGAACACAAAAGAAAAAAAAAACAAGGATAAATGTAGAGCTTTTAAAAAGCCAAGACATACGAAATGAGTTAAAAACAGAAATAAACAAAAATCTGAAAATACTCGAAAGCAAGAAAGAATATCGAAACTGTAGAGAGGTAACTGAAAAATGGTACGGCATCAAATCAGCCCTGTTGGAACCCTCAATAGCCATTTTAAAAAGAAAAACATCCACAGGAAAGAAAGAATTCTAAATCTGATGGATAAGAGAAAAAGCTTTAAAGGAAAAAATGAGCAACAATATAAAGAAACACAACGAATTCGCACAAAGATCAGAAAAGCAAAGGAAAATTATTACAAGCAGAAATGTGAAGAAATTGAGGAGTTATAAGCAAAGCACGACAGTTTCAACATACACAAAAAAGTTAAAGAACTTGCCGGCACCAGTAAACATAAACAACTAAATATATTATACGATAACAACGGGAAAATAGTCATAGAAATAGAGCAAAAACTGGAAATATGGAAGAACTACATTGCACAACTCTTTGAAGATGAGAGACGACAAACAAATCTTGAAAATATAGAAGGAGAGTTGGGCCCAGACATAATTAGGGATGAAGTGATATATGCACTGAACACACTAAAGAACAGAAAAGCTTCAGGGCCAGATCAACTGCCAGCGGAAATCCTTAAACTGATAGAGGAGGACCAGATTCATATTCTGGTAGAATTAGTTAATACTATATATGGAACTGGAATAATTCCAAATGAGTGGTTACTATCAACTTTCATAACGCTTCCAAAAAAGAAAAGCGCCAAGTATTGCTCAGACTACCGTACAATAAGTCTGATAGCTCATACAGTGAAAATCTTGTTGAAGGTGATCCATAATAGAATATTCAGAAAACTAGATGCAGACATCAGTAATATTCAATTTGGATTCCATAAAGGCTTGGGAACAAGGGAAGCATTGTTTGCACTCAATATCCTGTCGCAAAGGTGCCTAGACATGAATCAGGACCTACACGCGTGCTTTATAGACTATAATAAGGCCTTTGATAAAGTTAGACATGACCAACTCATAGAAACGTTAATAAAGAAAAGAATAGACATCAGAGACATAAGAATAATTTCTAATCTCTACTATGACCAAAAAGCAACAATACGAGTGGAAGACATAACATCTAAAGAAATAGAAATCCAAAGAGGTGTTCGCCAAGGGTGTATACTCTCCCCAATTCTCTTTAATATGTACTCGGAGGGCATAAGAAGTAAAGCACTGGATGTTCAAGCCATAGGCATTAAAATAAGCGGCACGGCAATAAATAATCTGAGGTACGCTGATGATACAGTTCTCTTAGCTGAAACACATGAAGACCTACAGACGTTAATTAATAAAATTGTCACAGCGAGTGAAGAGTATGGACTATCCCCTGAACATAAGCAAAACAAAATATATGCTAATAACAAAAACAACTCAGGAAGATCGTAGGATATATGTAAATAATCAACCTATCGAAAGAATAAAAGAATACCTAGGCACAACCATCAATGAAAACAACGATAGCTCCAAAGAAATAAAAGTAAGAATTGAACAGGCCAGAAGTACATTTATAAGAATGAAGAGGCTTTTCTGTTGCCGAGATCTAAACCTTAAATTAAAAATACCAATGATGGGATGTTATGTAATGTCTGTACTATATTATGGGATGGAAGCCTGGATGATGAAGGCGATTGATGTGAGGAGACTGGAGGCATTTGAGCTATGGATATACCGGAGAATGCTAAAGATTTCATGGGTGGAGAAAGTGACCAACGTGGAAGTGACGAGACGTATGCAAAAGGAAAGGGAAGTAATTCTAACGATTAAGACAGGAAAACTGTTATATATGGGTTACATCTTGAGAGGGGAGAAGTATCGGTTGCTCCAGACTATCATGCAGGGAAAGATCGTAGGAAGAAGATCTATAGGAAGGAGACGGAACTCATGGCTGAAGAACCTTCGAGAGTGGTTCGGCTGTAGCAGCCGCGAGTTATTTAGATCTGCCTTCTCCAAGATAAAAATCGCTATGATGATTGCCAAACTTCGCAGCGGAGACGGTACTTAAAGAAGAAGAATGTGGAAATGGGTTGTTCATCAAACACCGCCCTCCGGTCCGTTAATAGAAAAGGCGCGTGGAAGAGGAGTTAAATCATTTTCGCGCTCAGTTTCGAAAAAGTCAGTTTGCCGAAAAAGATATTAAGTAGTTCGAAGAAATGTCAGAATGGGCTCGGTAACGTGGAAGTTGTCTATCAACATTAATGGCAGGAGATAGGAAAAATAAATATAAAAATATTTTAGTAAATGACAATTGGTAGTAGTTTTTCTATGCATGGGTCTAGCACACGTGCTGCAGGGAAGTCCTTAAAGCGCTCCAAGAGCGGCACGTGTGCGGAAATAGCCATTCACGTTGTTCTTGAATCGCTGTAAATTGTACTCGGTGGGAAACACAGCGCTGGGCAAATTAATGTGAAATATTTGGTGATATTGCACTGACGTATTTTAATCCTCATAAAAATCCAGCTACCAGATATGACAGTAACAAGAAGTCACCAAAAGACAGAGCAGTTTTACCCGCACTACTGACAAAATGATCCATTTGATTAGCTAGACTAGATTAACATAATTTTCGGCATATGTAAGAAAATGGAAGAACGTTAGAGGGTGCCAAAAGATAGAATTTCCTACGAAGATGAAGGTGTTTATAAAATTCTTTGTTCGTAGGGTACTGTGTAGGTGGGATAAACTTTAAGATCTATACCCACTGGAATTAAGGAACATGAAGGATGTATGAAAATAAATTTTATCTGTTACTGAACTGTCATCATTCTCAATTTATTAATTTCATTTATTAGAAAGTACATGTGAAACCAACACAGTACTACCTCAATTACATACTTATTTTACCACATTTATGTGCTCATTCCCACTCTATCCTAATTTTAGGTTGTTTAAGCTCCAATTTTTCAGATTTAGGTCACTGAATCTAGCAACGCGTAACGTGTATGCCGATTTATTTACCTTATGCTCAGATACAAGCTGGCTATTTTAATAAATCCGTCGTGTTAGCCCAAAAACCAGAACTCTTTACTGAGATGTGCCAAAATTAAGTAGGTCTTTCCGTGTCGTGTAACATGACAATGTTACACGACACAATCAAGATATCAGGGGCGGATCTAAATTATTGAAACACTCCGCTGTGCGGAAAAGGAAGGATTATGTCGCATATGGCCCATAATATATATGTACGAGGGACGTTCAATAATTAGGCGCTATAGGAGCAACTCTTGTGCAGAAAAAGATATTCACGTTGATCTTGATTAGCCGTAAGTTATACTCGGTGGGAAACACAGTCCTAGATAAATTATTCTAAAGGGCTGATATGCTCCATATAAAAGACTGCTTGAAAAGTGTTGTACGAGGAGTAACAAGCTGAAACTAATACTGATGTGATGTATTAGCGCTATGTATATTAATAGCGTGCACGGCTCTGAGAGGAATTAAGCGGGATAAATCCATCAAACACTTTTCATGAAAATACTTGTATCGGGTCTTCCATTACGGACTTGACAACTTTTTTTTTGAAATAAAACGCAACCCATTTGAGACATTTCGAAAATTTTACTATCGGCTTGAAGTACAATCAAAACATTTATGTATGGAATTCGACTTCATTCATATGTCCACCATGGGCACGTTTGCAGTGGTCGATTCGTTGAACCCAATTTTCGATGACTCGGCCACACATTTCGACGGAAACGGCCGCTATCTCTCTTTCAATATTGGCTCTGAGCTCTTCTAACGACGCAGGCTTGTTAGCATAGACCAATGATTTAACGTACCCTCATAAAAAGAAGTCTAGAGGTGTTAAATCACACGATCTAGGCGGCCATTCGACGGGACCATTTCTCGATATAACACGCTCACCGAATTTAGATTGCAGTAAGTCGATTGTTACACCCGCTGTGTGGCTTGTGGCGCCGTCTTGTTGAAACCACATATCATTAATGTCTAGCCCATGCAATTGATCAAAGAAATAACGTTGCAACATGCCTCTGTAGCGATCTCCATTGACTGTAACGTGACGGTTATTTTCATCAACGAAAAAGAACGGCCCAACGACACCACCGGCATGAAAACCGCACCAAACAGTAATTTTTTGTGGATGAAGTGATGTTTCTTCAAGCACATGAGGGTTTTCACCTGACCAATAACGCATATTCTGTTTGTTGACGAAGCCGTTTATCCAAAAATGTGCTTCATCACTAAAGATGATTTTGCGATGAAATTGGTCATCTTCTTCCAACATTTCTAGCGCCCAATTCGAGAACGTACGTCGCTTCATATGATCGAGTGGCTTTAGTTCTTGAGTTAACTTTAACTTATAAGGGTGCAGGCCAAGATCCTTTCGCAAAATTCGCCATAGTGTGGTCTGAGCGATGCCCAATTCTTGAGAACGCCGTGAAATCGACTATTTTGGTTCGTTTGAGATGGACGCTTGAACGGCAGCAATATTCTGGCCACTTCGACCAACCTGTTGTCTCACTGGCACGGGAACATTCAGCAGCGAATATGTTAACTTAAATTTTTTCACTAGACTATGAATTGCTTGTCTACTGGGACGAGAATTACGACCAAAAATTGGCGTTAAACGCTCTTAAAGTTGCAGTCACCGACTCCAAATTTTGGCAGTAAATTTTAATTATTTGTAAACGTTGTTCGTTCGTGTACTTCACCATGATGAAAATGTTGACTTTACTGAATGTTTTGACGGTGACAGTTCGATGATTGGCTTAAGGGTGCGTTCACAGTGAAATTTCAAAGTTGTCAAGTCCCAAATGGAAGACCTTTTAGAATATACTCAAGGCGCCAACCGTTTTTTTTTTCGATGTTCCACGGTTTTTGGTGAGTTTTGGGTCTCCAATTAGGCGAACAGCTCTGTTTTGAATAAAAGCAAGTGCATATTTGGGAGCAAAGTCTCAGACTTGAAAGCAGTATTCCATTGTTGGTCCAATTTGAGTTTTGTACAGAATTAATAGTTGTTGTGGAGTGTAACGCTTTCTAGTTCGGAAGAGTATTCCCAGTTTTTGAGAAGCTCTCTCTGCTATGCATACGATATGTTCATGTTAAGACATATTTCCTCCCAAGTTAACGCCCAGTAACTTGAGTGACGATGATAGAGGAATGGAGTATCATCGTATCATCAACGTTAACTTTCTTTAGAAACAACTACCTTCTGGGTTTTGTAGCTTGAAATTCTGCTTGGATACTATCACCCCAAGTAAACACTTTTAAATGACACTTTCTGAGAGTCAAGTTGGCAACCTTGGCGACAAATTCAATCAGGTGTTTGAAAAAAAAAATAGGAAGTATAACCTAATTTGTTCATTTCAAAATGTCAACTCTACTCGACAAGTGTAAGCTGAAAGAACAATGTTCAGTGATGATTCTTGTTATCTGAAGATGTAAAACCGACAGAAATTTACTCTAGAATGTTGAAACAGTATGCTGAAAAATGTTGAAGCCGCGGAAACCTGTATAACGGGATTGAACAGTTCAAATCTGGCAGAATAAGTATCACCGATCTTCACCACTCGGGAAAACCAGTCGAAGGTTCGACCAACACGCCACAAAATCGCATAAAAAATGAATGAAATGAAATAATGCCAGTATAGAAGCATACACTCCACCAAGTTCGAGCACAACGAAACGGTCAAAAAAACTGTACAGGACTGGCTCAGACAGTAAGGTGAATTTGGAAGCTAACAGAACGATGGGAATAGTGCCTAAATGTTAAGGGAGACCACGTTGAAAAGTAAGGTAGAATTCATTGTCATTGAATAAATCGCTTTTTAGTGTTCCGTACGGAACACTTATAAGATCACTTCGGTGTCTGTCTGTGTGTCTGTCTGTCTGTCACACCCGATTTTCTCCGAAACTATTTTACATAGAAAGTTGAAATTTGGTAATAATATAGGAATTGATGGCCTCATCAGAGCCATGTAGTTTTGAGAGTTAAATTTTGACTTAAGGGGTTAGTTTTGGGGGATGAAATCGAAAGTGAAAAAAAAAAATTTTTTACTACTACATCGAGTGTGGTGTCAAATGAAAGCTTTTGAAAACACGAGTAAAAAATATATATATAATGTAATACTTGCGGGCTTTTTTTCTTTGTATTATTTTTAAAAAAATCGCGAAAAATCTCTGTCCCCCGCCTTATCTCGAAAAGTACTTATCAAAAAATTTTGAAAAAATTCTGGAATATTCTCCACGGGGTGTAGATTGAACGAAAATTATCACGAGTGCCTTACCTTTAATTATTACCTGGTATATAAAAAAAACAAAAATTTGAAGGTCATCAGATTTTAGTAAAGATTGGAAACAAACTTTGTTGAAAACTCATTTGGGGTGTGTTTTGTGAAGTCACTGATCATTTTATACCTCTGTAACAAAATTTTTTGTTTTAAAAGCAATCAACGTACGGAACACTAATTGCGCAAGTTCAACTTGCACTTGGCCGGTTATTTTCTGTTTATAGCTACTTATCTCGTTAAAAATTGATCGTCTTTCGTATTAAATAACCGGTCAAGTGCAAGTTGAACTTGCGCAATTAGTGTTCCGTACGTTGATTGCTTTTAAAATAAAAAATTTTGTTACAGATGTATAAAATGATCAGTGACTTAAATACCAGAAAAAATTATTAAAGGAATGCACTCGTGATAATTTTCGTTCAATCTACACCCCGTGGAGAATATTCCGGAATTTTTTCAAAATTTTTTTGGTAAGTACTTTTCGAGATAAGGCGCGGGGACAGCGATTTTTCGCGATTTTTTAAAAATAATACAAAGAAAAGTGCGCGCAAGTATTACATTATATATACATTTTTTACTAGTGTTTTCACAAGCTTTCATTTGACACCACACTCGATCACCTAGTAAAAAATTTTTTTTTTCACTTCCGAGTTCACCCCCCAAAACTAACCCCTTAAGTCAAAATTTAACTCTTGAAACTACATAGTTCTGATGAGGCCATCAATTCCTATATTAGTACCAAATTTCAACTTTCTATGTCAAATAGTTTCGGAGAAAATCGGGTGTGACAGACAGACAGACAGACACCGAAGTGATCTTATAAGTGTTCCGTACGGAACACTAAAAAGGTATTTGTGAAAAATATCTATAATTGAAAATAAGGTACCCCATAAAACAGTTTAAATCTAAAATATTTATTATTGTGATATACAAACAATTTGGTAAATTTAAAAAAACAACAAACCGTAACTCCACCTAGTCACTATAGAAAGACAAATACGTGGAAGAAAAGGCAAAACGAAGCCGGCTGGTTACAGCAGGTATGTTAAAATGTGCGTCGTTGAAAGATACCGATTATATACTTTCGAATGAGCTTTACGTATATGACCTACTTGCTCGACACCTCTGAGAAATTGGACTAGGCATATTTTAATGTGATAGCGGTAGCCACCCGGCTTCCTTGCTTTATTTTATACCCTCTTAATTCTCTGTACACATATTTTCTATGTATAGTTACATATCCTAAAACTATAACCTTTTTAGTGTCCCTTTTATTCAGTATTAAATTAAGGAATGCATTAAAAAAAAAAAACACCTAGTACTCTGTCAAATTTTGGCATGATAACCGATGAAAATTTTCTTTATAAATTATGGTACCTTATGTTTTGAAATATATTCTGTGACAAATAAATTTGTTTTCTCAATTTCATTGTAAAACCCAATTATATTATAACAAATAGTTTATTTCATATTTCAGTAGAGTGGCAGTTTTCTTGGCCATTATTTTCTGCTACTTGAGAAAGTTATTACATTGTAATTTATAAAATAACAGCTTTTCACTTGCAGTAGGAGGTAAAAATAATTAAAAAATTGGTAATATACCTTTATTATTTGCTTGATATTATTTGTAGCCATATTTTGTAACAGTGTTCGGTTTTTATCGGTTTTCTATCGAATGGCAAACTTCCGGTTAGGTTATCCAATGCGTAACGCTCGGTTACCTCCTTGAATTCATTCGGTAACTAGCCCACCAGCTTTTGGTATCTTGTAACAGTAGAGAAGTGGTAAGCTACTGGCTATCGGCTGCCTATTATAGATATTTCATAAATAGTAAATAGGACAGAAGAAAGAAATAAAACAAACGTCTCGAAACTAAGCAAGTAACAACTTTATTGCTAGTCTCATATTTAACAGCAATATGGATGGACTGTTGGCTAAGCTATGCTCTTATGGTATGTCTGAAAAGTTGTGTTTGTGGCTCTCATGTTTCCTCAAAGAGCGTTCTTTACGAGTGGTGGTCGAGGGATTTCTTTCTAACACCTTCACTATCAACGCCGGTGTGCCCCAAGGCTCCATACTGTCTCCAACTCTCTTTCTCAATTACATTAATTATCTGCTGGAAAAGACCAAAAATCCAATCTACAGCTTTGCAGATGACAGCACGCTTATCTCTTCATTCACTTTGAACGTTCGGACATTGGTCTACTCAGGCGAATATCCGCAGACAGCAGGAGGTCCTGGTAGAAATTCTATCTTGGGGTGACAGTAACCAAGTGGAATTTAACGCTACAAAAACCCAGGCAGCAGTTTTTTCTAAAAAAAGTTAACGTTGTTGAACCCGACATAGTAATGTCGGGACACTCCATTCCCCTAGCATCGTCACTCAATTTGTCGGGAGTTAACCTGGGAGCAAATATGTCCTGGCATGAGCATGTTGCAGGCATAACAAGGAGAGCTTCTCAAAAGTTGGGAATGTTATTTTGAACCAGAAAGCTCTACACTCCACAACAACTGTTAATTCTTTACAAAGCTCAAATTCGACCAACTATGGAATACTGCTCCCATGTTTGGGGCTCCGCTCCCAAACACACACTGTATTTGTTGGATTCTGTTCAGGGAAGAGCTGTTTGTCTGATTGGAGTCAAGGAACTGAGCGGCGGTCTTGATTCGCTGGAACATCGAAGGACAGTTGGCGACTTGAGTCTGTTCTGCAAGTATTTTCATGGAAAGTGATCGAAGGATGTAGTCCGCTTAATTCCTCCCAGAGCGGTGCATGTAGAAATACATGTCGCGCTGATACTTCACATCCGTATGAGGTTCAGCTTGTTACTCCGCGTACAACGCTTTTCAAGCAGTCTTTTATTTGGAGAACATCATCCCTTTGGAATAATTTCCCTAGGGCGGTGTTTCTCATCGAGTACAATTTACAGCGATTCAAGAACAACGTGAATCGCTTTTTCCGCACATATGCCGCCCATGCAGCGCTTTAGGGGCTTCCCTGTAGCACGTGTGCTAGACCCATAAAAAAAATAAACAGGATAAAAGAAATATCATTGAGTAGTATGCGTGTACAAACGTAAAACAAACGAATACTCGTGCAATAGATCGTGAAGTGAATGATAACCTTAACGGAAAACAGTAAACGGTCCCATTAGCTACTGTAAGTAGTGTCACCAATTGACGACGGTAGAGGGTAACACTAACAGACGAGGTAGAAGGTAACACTAACCGACGATAATAAACGGTCATAATAACTCACGGTAGTGAATGCTGACCCCAATAAACGTAGAGGCTCACACTCATCGACGACGGTACAGGGGAACGTAATTGTCGGCGGTAGATGGTAACCCTAACTGAAGATTGACAACACTACATAGTTCTGATATTGACAGGAAGCTCTAAAGGACGGACAATTGACGGAATTTGCCCAATTCAACTCCGGTGCACTGGCACAAAAGAGAACCCTCAATAGGAAAGTTCGATTTCTAAGGGGCTTATTTTCTATATTTATAGACATGGAGGTAGAGCATAAACTTCTTTGATCTATCCTTAGCTACGCCACAGCCTTATCCTTACGACTTTGTTGCTGTTCTCATAATCACTAGCACCTACCTCCATCACCATCCATTATACACCCTTTTTACTCCTATCCTTCTGTTCTTATATTTCCTTTCACCTACTTTCACCATTAAAATTCGTTTAATAGCTTTTCAAATTAATGCTAACAGATAGATAAACACTTTTGGGATAATACTTATAGAGATGCTATTCAACTCTACATAACTCTTGTACTTATGATTTTCTGTATGAGAAGTCAGAATCCTAATATTAGAAATAGAAAATGTATACTTTAAAATAAAGAAATAGAACGCGAAAGAAAACTCGAAATTAAACACCTCAATAATTTTTTAGCTTAAGATTTGGCAAATCATCACATTAAAATAATTTATTTGTCACCTTAACTCAACACGTATATTTTCTATTTTCGTTTATTTACTATAAACAATATATTAAGTACAATAAAGCTATATTTAATTCCTTACAATAATTAATTTTTTGTTGTTATTTTAATCTCCAAGAATGTTGGTTTTAAGTTATCTACGCCCCCCCCCCCCCCCCCCCCCCCCCCCATAGCTTAATTCAATTCAAAAAAATTTTTATTTATGTCTCAAAAAACGATGCTACAGCGGCGTTCAACTTATCATCTGAGGACCTATTGGTTCCACGCTGCATGGAGTTTAGGGGTTCATCGTGCAGGAACTTTTGTCATTCTTAAAAGAAATTATGATTACTATCACAAAAAGGATGCTGCAATACCAGTGGCTGATATGTAAAAGGAGAAAAGTACCTTTTGCGTCAACTAATCATGCAAGGGAAAATTATAGGCAAACGAAGCGTTCGCCGAAGGCATCAGCAGTGGCTGAAAATCTTGAGAGATTGGTTGTACGTTCCGTCAACGACATTTCCGAAAATTAAAATAGCTTTTGATGATTCGCCTTATCTAAAGAACAAGAAGAAGAATCTCAATCGTCATGTGTTGTCCAAGAATTATTAAATCCTTCACCAGGTTCAACTGATTTAGTACCCTGAAATTTCTTTCTCTTTTTCCGACTTCATTTGCCAATATAGCCCAGTCACCAGAGACGAAGATGTAGTAAAAGTGCACATAAATTAGAGTTTCATCCAGAGAGGCTCATTACCAACCAAGTAATAATTGTAAAAAAATTGGGAGTTGAAAATGGGGTTCGAAAGGGTCTTTCAAGAATATTTGGAAAAATGTGCATAATTTGTGAAAATATTAGGCAAAAAAAATGTAGATTAAACGATTCTGCAAAAAAAGGTCTCTTGATGTTTTCCTGTAAAAATGCACCGTTTTTGAGAAATTCGCCATCCAAAAAATGTGGGTCTGCAAAAAACGCATATTTTGACAATTTTTAGTGTTCCGTACGGAACACTTATAAGATCACTTCGGTGTCTGTCTGTCTGTCTGTCTGTCTGTCTGTCTGTCTGTCACACCCCGATTTTCTCCGAAACTATTTGACATAGAAAGGTGAAATTTGGTAATAATATAGGAATTGATGGCCTCATCAGAGCCATGTAGTTTTGAGAATTAAATTTTGACTTAAGGGGTTAGTTTTGGGGGGTGAAGTCGGAAGTGAAAAAAAAAATTTTTTTACTAGATCATCGAGTGTGGTGTCAAATGAAATCTTGTGAAAACAGGAGTAAAAAATGTATATATAATATTATACTTGCGCGCACTTTTCTTTGTATTATTTTTAAAAAATTCGCGAAAAAATCGCTGTCCGGGCCTTATCTCGAAAAGTACTTATCAAAAAAATTCGAAAAAATTCTGGAATATTCTCCACGGGGTGTAGATTGAACGAAATTATCACGAGTGCATTACCTTTAATAATTTATATGGTACATAAAAAAAACAAAAATTTCAAGGTCATCAGAGACACTCATTTGGGGTGTGTTTTGTTGAAGACATGATCATTTAATACCCACCGTAACATAAATTTTGACTTAAGGGGTTTATTGTGAGGGGTGAAATCAGAAGTGAAAAAAAATTTTTTTACTAGGTCATCGAGTGTGGTGTCAAATGAAAGCTTGTGAAAACACGAGTAAAATATATATATATATATATATATATATATTATATATATATATATATATATATATGGTATATATATATATATATATATATATATATATATATATATATATATATATATATATATGTATATATATGTATATATATATATATATATATATATATAAATATATATATATATATATATAATGTAATACTTCCGCACACTTTTCTTCGTATTACTTTTAAAAAATCGCTGTCCCCTACCTTATCTCGAAAAGTACTGATCAAAAAATTTTGAAAAAATGCTGGAATATTCTCCACGGGGTATAGATTGAACGAAAAATTATCACGAGTGCATTACCTTTAATAATTTATTTGGTATATAAAAAAAAAAAAAAAATTTCAAAGTCACCAGTTTTTAGTAAAGATTGGAAACAAACTTTGTTGAAAACTTATTTTGGGGTGTGTTTTGTGAAGTCGCTGATCATTTTTATACCACCGTAAACATAAAATTTGACTTAAGGGGTTCATTATGAGGGGTGTGAAATCGGAAGTGAAAAAATTTTTTTTACTAGGTCATCGAGTGTGGTGTCAAATGAAAGCTTGTGAAAACACGAGTAAAATATATATATATATATATATATATATATATATATATAATATATATATATATATATATACATATATATATATATATATATATATATATATATATATATATATATATATATATATATATATGTATATATATATATATATATATATATATATATATATATATATATATATATATAATGTAATACTTGCGCACACTTTTCTTCGTATTACTTTTAAAAAATCGCTGTCCCCTACCTTATCTCGAAAAGTAACTGATCAAAAAAATTTTGAAAAAATGCTGGAATATTCTCCACGGGGTATAGATTGAACGAAAATTATCACGAGTGCATTACCTTTAATAATTTATTTGGTATATAAAAAAAAAAAACAAAATTTCAAAGTCACCAGTTTTTAGTAAAGATTGGAAACAAACTTTGTTGAAAACTCATTTGGGGTGTGTTTTGTGAAGTCACTGATCATTTTTATACCACCCTATCAAAAATTTTTATTTTAAAAACAATCAACGTACGGAACACTAATTGTGCAAGTTCAACTTGCACTTGACCGGTTTTTATTTTTTTTAATATCTATAAAAATTTTTTAAAAGAATTCTTATCTAATGAATTCTTCAGTGCAGTATCAAAAAAGGAGCGTGTAATTAACATAAGATCATATGAATTTAGTATTAAATTTTAACTTAAGATAACGCAAAAAAATTTATAAATAAAAAATATGGAGCACACATGGAAAAAATAACATAAAAAATGTATATGTTATATAAAAAAATATTAAAGCATTTACTTCCTTCTCCAACTTTAACTCGACCTGAAAAGTGTCAAATTAACGAATATCTACCTTGTAATTACAAATTCAGAGGTTTAAATAAAAAACCGGTCAAGTTCAAGTTGAACTTGCGCAATTAGAGTTCCGTACGTTGATTGCATTTAAAATAAAAAAATTTGTTACGGAGGTATAAAATGATCAGTGACTTCACAAAAATACACCCTAAATGAGTTTTCAACAAAGTTTGTTGCCAATCTTTACTGAAAATTGATGACCTTGAAATTTTTGTTTTTTTTTTTATATACGAGATAAATTATTAAAGGTAATGCATTCGTGATAATTTTCGTTCAATCTACAACCCGTGGAGAATATTTCAGAATTTTTTCAAAATTTTTTGATAAGGGAGGTGGGACAACGATTTTTCGCGGTTTTTTAAAAATAATACAAAGAAAAGTGCGCGCAAGTATTACATTATATATACATTTTTTACTCGTGTTTTCACAAACCTTTCATTGACACCACACTCGATGACCTAGTAAAAAAATTTTTTTTTCGCTTTCCGATTTCACCCCCCCCAAAAGTCAAAATTTAACTTTCAAAACTACAATAGCTCTGATGAGGCCATCAATTCCTATATTATTACCAAATTTT
>CM032453.1:168068647-168159325 GCA_019049505.1 Pachyrhynchus sulphureomaculatus | reverse complement strand
GTGCGCTTATCACTTGAGAACCACTTATCCGATTTACGTATTTTAATAAATTTATACATATGTTCTATATATTCGATATAAGCCTAGATAATGGGAGATAAGGTGAGATAATGGGAGATAAGCAGAGGTAAGTCTAGGTAATGGGAATTATGATGAAAATAATGGGAGATAAGGACAAATAAATGGGAGATAAGGAGAAATATGTGCGAGATAAGTCGAGATAAGCCTAGATAATGGGAGATAAGGTGAGATTAATGAGATAATGGGAGATAGGTATAAATAATGGGAGATAAGGAGAAATAATGGGAGATAAGCAGAGATAAGTCTAGTAATGGGAGTTATGGTGAGATAATAGGAGATAAAGTGAAATATGGGAGATAAGGAGAAATATTGCGAGATAAGTCGAGATAAGCCTAGATAAATGGGAGATAAGGTGAGAGATAATGGAGATAAGGAGAAATAATGGGAGATGAGCAGAGATAAGCCTAGATAATGGAAATTATGTAGAGTGATAATGGGAGATAAGGAGAAATAATGGGAAGATTAAGGGGAAATAATGGCAGATATTTTATTACGTTAGGTAACATAAGGAATAAACAGTGACGATAGTTAAGTTGGGAATGTGGAATCTTTTGGCACAATGATACTACTCAGTATATATCACCACTACAACCAAACACTTTATTTTTGCACTCGACGGGCGTTTCGCTAAACCATGTTAGCTTTATCAGGAGCGATGATTGACAGTCAATCATCGCTCCTGATAAAGCTAACATGGTTAGCTTCATCAGGAGCGATGATTGACTGTCAATCATCGCTCCTGATAAAGCTAACATGGTTTAGCGAAAAGCGCGTCGAGTGCAAAAAATAAAGTGTTTGGTGTAGTAGTGATATATACTGAGTAGTGACGATAGTAGTAAATCAAGTCCATGCGAGCGGAGCCGCGGGCACGGCTAGTAGTTAATAAAAACATTTTCACAAGACTGTCAATATAAAGTGATTTTTAAGTACATTAATATTTTTCAATATCATTTTTTAACGTTTGCCAAAAAAGGCCAAAGATTTATAATCAAGTTGATTTCCTAGTGTAACGTTGTCAACGTTGCGTGCCACTCATTGGTCGCATGTCGTCCAACTTTTAAGCATTTAGCTTCCGGAGATAGAAATACGAAAATAAAGGACAGGAAGTGTCTAAATAAATTTTACAAACATATAAAAAATACTTTCTACCCTGATATTTTTTCCTTAATGGAAAAATGTGCTTCTTGTTTTACTTCTGTCACACATGATGAAAAAGTACTTATTTAATTCTCATGGGACGTGCCAGATTAAGATAAATAATTTTTCTGTGGTCTGTTTTCTTAGGAAATTTGTGTAGATATTCATATGTACGTACGTAAATAAAACAAGAAACCCTCATCTGGAAGCACACCAAAACTATATTATTTTGCCGAGAGCTTGGACCTTTGTAAATTGCATTCGTAATTTGTTAGGCCATTTTAGATAGATAGATATTATGTGGACTGGGCGCATCGACAACTAGGATTTAGCGCCCCTCATAGTTGGTGATGGGGAAAATTATGCTGTAAATTCAATTTCTCTTAGATAGTTTAGTAAGTTCACCTTTATTGTTTCAAATATGTATATGGTTGTTTTCAAATATGGGATATTATGTTTGTCTCTGATAGTTTTAAAATGTATGGCCTCAAATAGGTGAGGCTACTGTTAAGAGCGATCCACAGGTGGAGCATGTAGGGGCTTGTTCATTTTTTTTTTAATAGATGACAGTGCGTGCTGAAAGTATGCCGGTAGCTAACCTCCGCATAAGTACATTTTCCTTTCTTGTCATTTTTTGAGAGTTTAGGGCAGGATTCACCAACGGTTTGATCGACCACAACTTATTCTCAGGATTAGTTAAATCCCAGCTGACTTGAAACAATGAAAGAAATGTAGATTTGAGATGGTTATTAAAGTCTTTTGTATGCTTCTCTCCCAACCCGGTGATACCTCTCGCGATTGCTAGTTTTGCATGATGTTCTGCTTTATCGTTACCTCTAATGCCAGTGTGACTAGGTATCCAGAGAAACGATATGTGACGATGCTTTAATTTTGCTGTGTAGCAAATACTGTTACCAGTACTGTTACCAGTACTGTTACCAATACTGTTACCAACCAACTGTTACAATACTGTTACCAATACTGTTATCCAGAAATTTTCAGCCATTTTGATACAGTTTGTGAAACAGTGTGCAAAAACAAAATTTATGTGTTGTGTGCTTATATTCATGTACTAAGCAGCAGTGATTACGATCGCCAATATATTTTATAAACTGGTCGATAATAATGCAAAAACTTACTTTTTTACTTTAGCTGGGGAACTTTTAATATGGATATATTCGACGATTTATCTTCCCCCTTTTTTTAACTGCTTGCTTCCTAAGGCATTAATGATAAAGTTCCTTTTTAGTGTTCCGTACGGAACACTTATAAGATCACTTCGGTGTCTGTCTGATTACACAGCCCCACAAAAAAAAAAAAAAGTGGGGTATACTTTTGATGCGATATATCAGATCCGTAGTATTTTTGCCCGCTGATCACGAATCTGACGTCAGAATATCGCCATCACATCTCAATTTTTTCTAACCTCAAAAAATAGGTAAAAATTAGTAAAAATTAAGAAAAATATACTCCTAAAAAATTGATTCAAGCTTTTTCATGAATCCAAAGATGTATTAATATGTATTCGGACACGCTAAGCTAATATTCATCGGTTGGATTAAGCCATACAGTTCTGTTTTCTTTCTAACCTCAATAAATCAGACAGATATAGTGCTTCTCGAATGCAAAAACGAATTCAAATTAAAATTCAACCGATTCTTACCAAATTTGGTACACGGGAGTTTTTTGGGTTGCTGATCATGAATCTGAGGTCGGATTTGCAAAATTCAAAATGGCGGATCCAAGATGGCGGACAACATTTTTGAAAACCAACCAATTCCTACCAAATTTGGTATACAGTTGGGGAATCCTCAAACCTGATACTCTTAAACCCTAAACCCTGAAACCTTAGACTCCCACACCCTGTAACCTCAAAAAAATAGACCTCAATAACCCTGTAACTTTAAAAATGAGACCCAATAAACTCAAAACCAGGACTTTTAAACCGTATACTCTCAAATAGTAGACCCTTAAGCCCTAGAATTGCGAAGGTTAGACCCGCGCCTAACTTTCCTTTTTTTGGCTGTATCTTGTTCTTTTTTCCGCGAATGACCTATTCAAAGGCTTTCTGCCCCAAACGCTTTTGAGGACTTGTTTCTCTTTTTAGCGACCAGCAATAGTCCGCTAGCATATGGTCATCCCATCGTCCTTGATACCGATTTTCTATGATTTTCAGATCTTGGTGAAAACGTTCCCCTTGCTCCTCACTGTAGTCACCAAGATTATCTGGGAAATCATCGATGTGGGAGTCCAGGAAATGTAATTTTAGATTCATTAAGCAACCTAATGTTTGAAAATTTTTTACCATTTTTCTCGACTATTTCTTTGTACTTAGGACTTTTATTATTTCCCAAAAAGTTTGTTGCGACTTCTTTAAAACTAAGCCAAGCAGCTTTTTTTCAACTTTATTCATTTTAGTAACAAATAATGAATCTTGAAACAATTTTCTTATTTATGGCCCGTCAAATACGCCTGCCTTAATTTTAGCTTCAGAAAATTTCGGACATTTTTTATGCAAATATTTGAAACATGGGCCGTTTGTATCTAATGCTCTCGTGAATTGCTTCATAAGTCCAAGCTTAATGTGAAGCGGGGGAATAAGAACTTTTCCTGGATCTACCAATGGTAGAAACAATACATTATTTTCACCAGGAGTGAACGATTCTCTTGTTGGCCAAATTTTTTTCTTATAATGACGTTCCCTGTCTCTGCTATTCCACAGACATTTATAACAGGGATAAAGTGTAAACCCTGACTGTTGGCCAAGCAATATTGTTACAATTTTCAGATCTCCACAAATTTTCCAGTTACGATCAGCATATTTTATTTTTTATCAAAAGCTGCTTCATTTTTTCATATTGCTCTTCCATAACTGTGGAATGAGCAATCGGAATGGGAGCGTAAACGTTTGGTATTATGCAGCAAAACTGCCTTAATGCTCCGTTTAGAAGAATCAATGAACAGTCTCCATTCTTCAGGATCGTATGAGTTATTTTGAAATTCATCCATTAGACCTTTTACATCGATACAATATGAAAGTTACAATTCCTCGTCCATTGTGAAATATTTTCGAAATTCTTCATCTCTGTTTCTATAATAAGAAATCGTAGCTTCTGGCTTAAGTAAATGTCTTTTCTTTAAAAAGGAAGCAAGATGCTCTGAACCATCTTTGGATAAGCCTAAATCTCTGACTAGATCACTAAGTTCTGACTGTGATACGATATTGGTTCTGGTTTACGGTTGTTTGGTAGAAATTCTTTAACTGTGTCACTAGTATATGATAGGTTGTCACTAGAACATTCATTAGTAACAGTGTTTGAATCTTTTTCGACAGTCTCAATGTTTTTAGCATGAACTGATAAGGTGAAATCATTTGTTTCCATAACATCAGCATCAAGTGGTTCAGGAGGCTGAATTAGTTTAGTTGGTCTTGTTACTGTCGAAACATCGTTATAAGTAATAGTGCTTTTATTTTTTCGGTTATGCCTAGATACAACATTCATACAAAAGTAGCAATCATTTTCACTGTATGGTCTATTCCATATTGCTGGTCTGGAATATTTAATCGCCTTCTTATTGATGTACAACATTATTTTGCAAGAACTGCAAATTATGTGGGGACCCAATCTGTATCCTGGTGCTGTATTTCAATGTTAAAACAATCCTTATATAAGGTTTTAATCTTATCCGTTATCGGTGACCCCCCATTTTACTCAATACGTGTTGACAGCAAATATAACAAAATGAATCACTGTTTTTATCGCACTTATGAAAAGTCCTTGTACCGTGAGACCGTTTTCTTGTAGCATTATACTCTACATGAGCCAAGTCACCCACACATGAAGAGCTACGGTCGCTGGACGACGACGGCTGCGGGCCCGCTTTCCCATCCTGACCAACCGCCGATACTGGATTTCCAAGTCCCTGCATCGTAATTCTCTTCTTCTACCTGCCATGACGGCATCTAAGCCGTTATCCAGGGACTCTGCCGGCTAGTGGAGTAACACTGTTTGACATAGAAAGTAGAAATTTGGCACTAATATAGGAATTAATGGCCTAATGAGAACCGCGTAGTTTTGAAAGTTAAATTTTCATTTAAAGGGTTTGATTTGGGGAGGTGTTGTTTACCAGATCATCGAGTGGGGCGTCAAATGAAAGCTTGTGAAAACATGAGTTTAAATATATATATATATATATATATATATATATATATATATATATATATATATATATATATATAAATATATATATATATATATATATATATATATATATATATATATATATATATATATATATATATATATATGTTACAATAGAGGTTTTCACGGATGGTGGAATGTAATACATTTAAATTCCGGGTTTAAATCCGTTCGTCTAATAAGTGGTCCCGTTCTGCGCTGGTCGATACTGTGATCTTGCTGCCGCTGCCCCATGAAGCTAACTGAGGAATCGACGTGCGGTCGCCGTCTTTTATAGGTCGACGTCTACGCAGATTGTAAGTGGGGGGGGTCGGAAGTGTTCGTCCGAGCATCGGTGTTTGCCGGCTGGGTGGTAATTACGGGTTCCGGCACTATGTTGACTGTTGCCTTCTCGATATTTTGGTTATTCCTTGGTTTAGTTAATAGACCCTTCCATGTAGTTGAGATATTAAATACATCATCCCGCTTATTTGGCTGTCCATTCTTTTCGATTTCCAGGGCTTCTCTGACTATGCGCGTTTTATAATGTGAAATCGAGGTTATTTGTTTAGATCCCTCAAAATTGATGTTGTGACCAATATTATGATGGTGTTGAAAAAATCTTTGAGTATATTTTGATCATGTCTAAAATTATAATGGACGGTAAACCATTGCAGATTTAACCCACTGCTGATTATTCTCGACATCAGCTTATGATCTGGCATAATAAAATTTCTCATTCTTTCCGCATTAGTGCCTGGCTTCGTCGCTGAAATTCTTTTTCTACGAGGGTCATCTTTCAGTTTCTCTTGGCTGTCTTCGAAAATCTTGTGCTTGTATATTTATACCCTGGACAGAAATTGTTTTCTATAAGTTATTTGTAAGTTTCCTTAAAACACAGTAGTGATCTCGCCAAGATAGCTATAAAATTTCATAGCGCAACGCGGTTCAATATTTTGCCGTCCATTTTTGTAAGTACCTCACCAACAAAACTTCATATGGTAAATATTAAATATATTTGCTAGTTCGAGATTCGTGCCATCATACTCGGCAACACCTTGTTTGCTTATGATGATGTATTTAGTTTCGCTGGTGTTGAGTCTCAGCCCATAAACTTTACATGAGCTCGTTATTTTGTTCATTAGATATTGTAGTTGTTTGTCAGAATTTGCCAGAATTAGCGTGTCATCAGCTTATCAGATATTACTGATCACTTATCCATCGATTATTATACCCATGTCAGTATCATCAAGAGCCTCTTTGCTGATTTATTCAGAATATAAGTTGAAGAGTAGGGGAGATAAAATACATCCCTGTTTTACACCTCTTTCAATTTCTATCTCATCTGTAGTCCGGTTTCTCGCTCGGACATGCGGTGACTGATGCTAATTGGCTATTATTTGGATGCCCCTTTTGTTTTTGAAATCTGCATTATTTTGTTATGTTGTACTCGATCAAACGCCTTCTGCAAATCAATTGAGCACATGTACATGTTGTAGTTAACATCTCGACATCACTGTATCAAGATCTGAATGTGAAACAGGGCTTCACATGAGCCTAGGCCATTTCTGAACCCAAATTGTGTTTTTCCAACTTTGCAGTTATTTTTTTTGTAAATTCCAGCGTGGATAACCCTAAAGAATACTTTTAAAATATAGCCAACAGATATTGAAGCGTAATTTTTTTTAAAAGTCATTGTATAGATTTCTAAAACTATTACCGGAATAAATAAATTAAAGACGTATTAGAGCCTCTGGCATATTTTTTAATTCAAGGAAATTCAAGTACACAATTAATAAACCTTGCAATTGGTACGCCAATGCAACAAAATGTTCCCGAATAATTCTAAAAATAGCCGGTCGATGGCGCCTTTTTAGTAGGGAATGCGTACTCATGTTGACAGGTTTATAGGATTTTATAAGGCCCATTCACTTCCCACCTTTAAAATGGGGAAGTTAAAATAAAAATCGTTCCACGCGTTTAGTTCATTAAGACTGTATTGGTAATAAATTCCTTTACTAAATGGGGGTGGGTAAAGAGGCTTGTAGGTTAAATTAAGGGTATGTAGCTTTTTCGAAATTATTCAGTTTTATTTTTTGTTATAAATTTAGTTTTATCAGGGCATATATATATATATATATATATATATATATATATATATATATATATATATATATATATATATATATATATATATATATATATATATTATATATTTGAACTCGTGTTTTTACAAGCTTACATTTTACATTCCACTCGATGATCTGGTAAATTTTTTTTTTTCACTTTCGAATTCACCCCCCCAAAACTAACCCCTTAGGCCAACATCTAGCTTTTAAAACTATACAGCTGTGATGAGGCTATCAATTACTATATTCATGCCAAATTTCGAGTATCTACGTCAAATAGTTTCGGAGAAAATCGGGTGTGACCGACAGGCAGCCGGACAAACAGACGGACAGACACCGAAATTATCTTATTTCCGTTTCGTACAGAACAATAAAAAAATAATCTATTTACCACTGATGTATTTAGATTCACTACAAGCATTAGTTGTGGGCTAAAAAAACAAATTGTACAAATGTTTCATACATTATAGCAGACCTGTATACATATATACATATTAAATATTATGGCTTCTAAAAAAGACACGGCTTAAAACTTGGCACTAAGTGTAATATTAAGATTACACGCGTATGAAGAGATAAATTATAAGAACAAAAAGTTCTGTGGTTCAAAGCAACGAATATTTAGTGTGTTTTCCTTGTAATATTTCATGTGTGCATCTCTTTGAGTTAATTATGGTATACAAAAATACATTAATACAAATTAGCAATAGATCATATTTCCCCTCAACTAAAATTGTTTTAAGCTTTTCTCTGGTTAGCTTGGAGAATGTTTATGTGAATAACTTACCTACTTATATTGTCATAGCATTCAATTAAAGAGAAATACATACAGGGTGCGTCACCAAAATTCGAACAAATTTCAATTGAAATCTTCTTCCATATTATGTTTCCGCAAGAGCTCGCCTTGGTGTTGGGGTAGTTAACTGACTAAAGTATACAGTGTTAGTCTTAAAATTGTCGCCATGTCGAAAAACAAGTGCGGAGTATACTCAAGGAACCCCGATCATCAAAGGCCTGGGCAGCACTAATAGCACGAATAGACGAAATCAACTATTTATGACGTTCTAGTCAAGTACAAGGCTCAAGAACAGTTCAACGAAGGTTCCAGTACGCTGGCGGGAAAGCGCCACTTGAAAGAATGTACCATGAGAAACCCTGAAGTCAAAGTCCAAGGAATTCTAAAATCCTAATAGTCCTGATTTGAATCCTTTAGACTACTTTCACATGAGGCGTAGTTCAAAGGGTCACAAACACGTTTCTGGATTTTTTTCCAACTTCATTTTTTATAAAACTTGTCCAGATTTTCGAGGCGTACCCTGTATATGCAGCTTTAGGCGAAGTAGTTGATAACTAAATTCATCTTCGGACAGTATCGTGATTATTTTTTCTACATTTTAATGACATCTGTAAAATCTGACGGATTCCTTACTATGTCATTTATAATATATATAAAATGCAACGTCTCTCTGTCTGCCTGTCTGTCTGTCCGTTAGTGCGCTTATCACAGGAGAACCACTTATCCGATTTACGCACTTTTTTTTTTTAAAACATACATATTTTCTCTGGCCAGGTTATAGACTATATTTTATTACGATAGGTAGCATAAGGAATGAGCAGTGACGATAATAGTGAATGAAGTCGGAAAAAAGTTTGCCGCTAGCGCGTTCTCTTGCAATACACAGCCTAAACCATTAAATATGGAACAATATTATGTAGCAGAGAATATCTATAATCTATAATATATATATAAAATGCAATGTCTCTCTGTCTGCCTGTCTGTCCATTAGTGCGTTTATCACGCGAAAACCACTTATCCAAATTACGTGTCTTTTTAAATTCATACATAATTTCTTTGGCCAGGTTATATAATAATATATATAAAATGCAGCGTCTCTCTGTCTGTCTGTCTGTCCGTTAGTTAGTCCGCTTATCACTGGAGAACCACTTATCCGATTTACGTGCTTTTTTTTAAAAACATACATATGTTCTCTGGCCAGGTTATAGGATACATTTTATTGTGTTAGATAACATAAAGAATAAGCAGTGACGATAATAGTGAATCAAGTCGGAAAAAAGGCTACCGTTAGCGCATTCTCTTGCAATATACTGCTTAAACCATTAAATATAGAACAATATCATGTTGCAAAGAATATAATATATATAAAATGCAACGTCTCTCTGTCTGTCTGTTACTGCGCTTATCACTTGAGAACCACTTATCCGATTTACGTGTTTTTATAAATTTATACATATGATATGTTCTATATAATTCGATATAAGCTTAGATAATGGGAAATAAGGTCAGATAATGGGAGATAGGTGTAAATAATGGGAGATAAGGAGAAATAATGGGAGATAAGCAGAAATAAGTCTAAGTAATGGGAGTTATGGTGAGATAATGGGAGATAAGGAGAAATAATGGGAGATAAGGAAAAATATTGCGAGATAAGTCGAGATAAGTCTAGATAATGGGAGATAAGGTGAGATAATATAAGATAAGGGGAAATAATGGGAAATAAGGAGAAATAAAGGGAGATAAGCAGAGATAAGTCTAGGTAATGGGAGTTAGGGTGAGATAATGGGAGTTATGGTGAGATAATGGGAGTTATGGTGAGATAATGGGAGATAAGGAGAAATAATGGGAGATAAGGACAAATATTGCGAGATAAGTCGAGATAAGCCTAGATAATGGGAGATAAGGTGAGATAATGGAAGATAAGGAGAAATAATGGGAGATAAGGAGAAATAATGGGAGATAAGCAGAGATAAGCCTAGATAATGGAAATTATGTTGAGATAATGGGAGATAAGGAGAAATAATGGGAGATAAGCAGAGATAAGCTTAGTTAATGGAAATTATGTAGAGATAATGGAAGATATGGAGAAATAATGGGAGATAAGGAGAAATAATGGCAGATATTTTATTATGTTAGATAACATAAGGAATAAGCAGTGACGATAGTAATGAATGAAGTCCACGCGAGCGGAGCCGCGGGCACGGCTAGTACTATATATGAATACACAATGAAATAAAGAAAAAATTTACTTAATACTTTACTACTCAGCATATTCTTTAGCCTGTGTAGCAAGAATTTGTTACTGGCGAGAAGTCTACACAAGTATGTACAGGGTGGTTGTATGTACAGGTTAACGATAGAGTAAAGTTCATTATCTCATTTATTTCGGGAATGACGAAAAAATGTTAAATACAATTGTTTTAGGGAATGTTAAGGTGCACAGTTCAAAATTATTTTTGAGTATACGGGGTACTTCAAAAAAGTGTGGCCGATATGACATATGTTTTTTTAAATGGAACGTCTTATTTTCTAATTTATTTTTAAATTCTGCGTAAAATTTTATAACTTTTTTTTATTAATAATGTAATATACCTAAACCTAGTAATTTTTCTAATATTTTAATTTAAAAAAAAAAAATACTAGTTTTCAGTTTTGAAAAAAATTGCCAGTAGCGCCATTGTTCCGGAGGTGGAATATTCATAATTGGCCCGAGCGTTCTATAGAGATGAAAAAAAAGATGTATGTAAAGAAATTTGAGTTAGATGCTACAGGGTGTTCAAAATAAATTTATACATTTCGACTATTTTAAATTGAAAAATCTCAATTTTTTTAAATGGCACACCCTATATATTATTATTTTTTCTGATAGATTTTACCCAACCCTCCAACTTTTATTAAGTATATCATATACCTATTACTAATAGTTTTCGATTTATTTTGAATTTTTACCCTTATTTTTAATACACTTACGCTATTGTGAAAACATAAACAAATAGTTAATACTAATTTTAATATAGTTTAACTTATCTAATGATTGATTATTATGACGCAATAAATGTTCAAAAATATGCCCGTCTACTTGAATACACATGGTTAGTCGTTTTTATTGTCCTCACGTAACCCGTATCCTATTTTCCATATCTACTGGTGTTGTAGGGGCATTCACATAAACACGATCTTTAATGTAGCCCCACAAAAAGAAGTCTAAAGGTGTTAAGTCATATGATCGAGGGAGCCACTGAATGAATCCATCTCTACCTATCCATTTTTTCTGGGTAACGATCGTTTAAAAATTCCCAAACTTCCCGGTGGTAATGAGCAGGTGCTTCGTCTTGTTGAATCCACATTTGTTTCCTTTCAAAGTTATCAACTTCTTCAAGAAGTTGGGATAATTCGTTTTATACAAAATTTATATATCTAGGCCCGTTAAGCGGTTCGCGGAAAAATATGGACCAATAATTTGAAAATTTAATATTCCACACCATACATTAAGCGGCCAATGGTTTTGGTTTTGAACTTCCCGGACCAAAAATGGATTAACTGTTGAATAATAGTGCATGTTATGGCTGTTAACTGCTCCATTACTGCGAAAAGTAGCTTCATCAGAAAACATTATTTTGGATAAAAAATTTGGATCGGCTTCTATTGCTCCATTCATCGTGGTATAAAAGTTTACTCGTCGTTCAAAATCACGGTCTTGAAGTTCTTGGTGTAGTTCCATATGAAAGGGATGATACTTGTATTTTCTCCTGGTGCGATTAGCCGTAAATTGGGGTGTGTCAGATAAGTCAGCTAGTTGACGGCTGCTGACCTGGGGATTATCTTCAATATAAAGTAAAATCTCCTTTTCTTTTTCCTCATTGGTAGCATTCTGGTTTACTACTTTCCGTTTCGTATACTCAACGCTACCACTACTTTCAAACTGTTCCATTAAGTACTGAAAAGATTTTCTAGATGGTATACGTCTATTAGGGTACTCCGCTCCGTAAAGCCTTACTGCCAAAAGACAATTTTTTCCCCGCCTCGCCCAATATATAAACCATATCAATTAATTCATTTTTAGGAAAATTAATAACTATTACCATTATACGTGACTTACTACAACAAATTAAACTATTTTTACTTGCTTAATAGACATGTAAAAATTTGACAATGCCTGCATTTTTGTTTTGTCTTGGCAATTATGATGTTATAGCGTAAGTGTATTAAAAACAAGGGTAAAAATTGCAAAATTTTAAATAAATTGAAAACTATTAGAAATAGGTATATGACATACTTAATAAAAGTTGGAGAGTTTTGTAAAATCTATCAGAAAAAAATAATAGTATACAGGGGGTGTGCCATTTAAAAAATTGGGGATTTTTCAATTTAAAATAGTCGAAATGATAAATTTATTTTGAACACCCTATAGCATCTAGCTCAAATTTCTTTACATATATCTTTGTTCTCATCTCTATAGAACGCTCGTACTAATCATGAGTATTTCACCTTCAGAAACAATGGCGCTACTGGCAATTTTTTACAAAACTGAAAACTAGTATTTTAAAAAAAAAACTGAAATATTAGAAAAACTACTAGGTTTTGGTATATATCATTATCAATAAAAAAGTTATAAAATTTTACGCAGAATTTAAAAATAAATTAGAAAATATGATGTTCCATTTAAAAAAAAACATATGTTATATCGGCCACACTTTTTTGAAGTACCCTGTATACTCAAAAATAATTTTAAACTGTGCACCTTAACATTCCCTAAAACTATTGTATTTAACATTTTTTCGTCATTCCCGAAACAAATGAGATAAAGAACTTTACTCTATCGTCGACTCACCCTGTACATGCCATTTAAGTCCATCGTCAAAGATAATACGTAACAGATTCGTACTGGAATTCCCTGTTTTGAACTACTCTTAACGACAATCAATTTTTGGGTTTTATCTCTACCTGAATTCGAAATATTATGCTGATCTATATTTTAGCTTCGTTTATGATAATAGTCTTGAAAGTTTTAAAAAAGCATGTGATGCCGTCTGAAGTTCTTTGTTTTAAGAGTAGTTATGCACTAACATCAATAACATACGCCAACTACTCAAAACCAAAAAAAATTCACACATATTCATAATCACCACATTTTAAGCACTGTATAACTTAAAATGACCTATTGCAATAAATAAAAAATGCTGCTATATTCCTATTTACACTTCGAAACTAGACTGTGCGATGCTCTGCGCAATAACCCATACGTTGTCGATAGTTCACACAACCATTATCTTAATGTAGCACCAAGTAATCTACTGCGCAACATTTGTTTTTGGTTTAACTTTTTTTACGAGAAATATTTACTACGATATGTATAAAAAAAATCTATTTTGCCAGAATAGTCTTACTTTTTTACTTGAAGATTTAATTGCTTTAAGAGAATATATTTCAACTATAGGTTAGTTATTGGAAAGAAAAATGAACACTAGACAACATTATGGAAAACAAGCGTCACAAAACGGTGGTCGGTAAATGGGATTTTTAAAGTTTAAAAATGTCTGAAGTGATAAAAAAGTAGTGAATTCTCTACTTGATATAAGGAATTATCCATTTTAATATCATAATCGATTTTTATGCCACCCCGTTTATTTAATGTATACTATATATATATATATATATATATATATATATATATATATATATATATATATATATATATATATATATATATATATATATAACATATATATATATATATATATATATATATAGTATATATAAATATATATATATATATATATATATATATATATATATATATATATATATATATATATATATTATATATATATATATATATATATTTATATATATATATATATATATATATATATATATATATATATATATATACTATATATATATATATATTATATATATATATATATATATATATATATATATCTATAATATATATAAAATGCAACGTCTCTCTGTCTGTCTGTCCGTTAGTGCGCTTATCACTGGAGAACCACTTATCCGATTTACGTACTTTTTTTTTTTTAAACATACATATGTTCTCTGGCCAGGTTATAGGCTATATTTTATTACGATAGGTAGCATAAGAAATGAGCAGTGACGATAATAGTGAATGAATTCGGAAAAAAGTTTACCGCTAGCGCGTTCCCTTGCAATACACAGCCTAAACCATTAAATATGGAACAATATTATGTAGCAGAGAATATCTATAATCTATAATTTATAATATATATAAAATGCAATGTCTCTCTGTCTGTCTGTCTGTCCATTAGTGCGCTTATCACGCGAGAATCACATCCGATTTACGTGTATTTTTTAAAATTCATACATATATTCTTTGGCCAGGTTATATAATAATAATAATAATAATAATCTATATCTATATTATATATAAAATGCAACGTCTCTCTGTCTGTCTGTCCGTTAGTGCGCTTATCCCTCAAGAACCACTAATCCGATTTATGTGATTTTTTTAACTTCATACATATGTTCTCTGGCCAGGTTATAGATATATATTTTATTACATCTATAATATATATAAAATGCAACTTATCTCTGTCTGTCTGTCTCTCTGTCTGTCCGTTAGTGCGCTTATCACTGGAGAACCACTTATCCAATTTACGTACTTTTTTTTTTAAAAAAACATACATATGTTCTCTGGCCAGGTTACATGCTATATTTTATTACGATAGGTAGCATAAGGAATGAGCAGTGACGATAATAGTGAATGAAGTCGGAGAAAAGTTTGACGCTAGCGCGTTCTCTTGCAATACACAGCCTAAACTGTTAAATACTAGCCGTGACCGCGGCTCCGCTCGCGTGGACTTGATTTACTACTATCGTCACTGCTTATTCCTTATGTTACCTAACGTAATAAAATTTATTACCATTATTTCCCCTTATCTCCCATTATTTCTCCTTATCTCCCATTATCTCTACCTAATTTCCATCATCTAGGGTTATCTCTGCTCATTTCTCATTATTTCTTCTAATCTCCCATTGTTTCTCCTTATCTCCCATTATCTCACCTTATCTCCCATTATCTAGGCTTATCGGGACTTATCTCGCAATATTTCTCCTTATCTCCCATTATTTCTCCTTATCTCCTATTATCTCACCGTAACTCCCATTATCTAAACTTATTTCTGCTTTTCTCCCATTATTTCTCTTTATCTCTAATTATTTATACGAATCTCCCATTATCTCACCTTATCTCCCATTATCTACGCTTATATCGAATTATATAGAACATATGTATAAATTTATAAAAACACGTAAATCGGATAAGTGGTTCTCAAGTGATAAGTGCACTAACGGACAGACAGACAGACAGAGAGACGTTACATTTTATATATATTATATTCTTTGCAACATGATATTGTTCCATATTTAATGGTTTAGGCAGTGTATTGCAAGAGTACGCTCTAAGGGTAACCTTTTTCCCGACTTGATTCACTATTACTGTCACTGCTTATTCTTTATGTTACCTAACATAATAAAATATATCCTATAACCTGGCCAGAGAACATATGTATGTAAGCACGTAAATCGAATAAGTGGATCTCCAGTGATAAGCGCACAGACAGATAGACAGACAGAGACACGTTGCATTTTATATATATTATAGATGTAATAAAATATATATCTATAACCTGGTCAGAGAACATATGTATGAATTTAAAAAATCACGTAAATCGGATAAGTGGTTCTCGAGGGATAAGCGCACTAACGGACAGACAGACAGACAGAGAAACGTTGCATTTTATATATATCATAGATATAGATTATTATTATTATATAACCTGGCCAAAGAATATATGTATGAATTTAAAAAAAGACACGTAAATCGGATAAGTGGTTCTCGCGAGATAAACGCACTAATGGACAGATAGACATACAGAGAGACATTGCATTTTATATATATTATAGATTATAGATATTCTCTGCTACATAATATTGTTCCATATTTAATGGTTTAGGCTGTATATTGCAAGGGAACGCGCTAGCGGCAAACTTTTTTCCGACTACATTCACTATTATCGTTACTGCTCATTCCTTATGCTACCTATCGTAATAAAATATAGCCTATAACCTGGCCAGAGAACATATGTATGTTTTAAAAAAAAAAGTATGTAAATCGGATAAGTGGTTCTCCAGTAATAAGCGCACTAACGGACAGACAGACAGATAGACAGACAGAGAGACGTTGCATTTTATATATGTTATATAGATGGAACAATATTATGTAGCACAGAATATCTATAATACATATAAAATGCAATCATGTAGCAAAGAATATAATATATATAAAATGCAACGTTTCTCTATCTGTCTGTGTGTCCGTTAGTGCGCTTATCACTCGAGAACCGATTTACGTGTTTTTATAAATTTATACATATGTTCTTTATAATTCGATATAAGCCTAGATAATGGAAGATAAGGTGATATAATGGGAGATAAGTATAAATAATGGGAGATAAGGAGGAATAATGGGAGATAAGCAGAGATAAGTCTAGATAATGGGAGTTATGGTAAGATAATGGGAGATAAGGAGAAATAATGGGAGATAAGGAGAAATATTGCGAGATAAGTCGAGATAAGCCTAGATAATGGGAGATAAGGTGAGATAATGGAAGATAAGGGGAAATAACGGGAGATAAGGCGAAACAATGGGAGATGATTAGAGATAAGCCTAGATAATGGAAATTATGTAGAGATAATCGGAGATAAGGGGAAATAATGGCAGATATTTTATTACGTTGGTTAACATAAGGAATAAGCAGTGACGATAGTGAATCAAGTCCACGCGAGCGGAGCTGCGGGCACTGCTGGTATATATATATATATATATATATATATATATATATATATATATATATATATATATATATATATATATATATATATATATATATATATTTATATATATATATATATATATATATATATATATATATATATATATATATATATATATACTGAAAGAGATGGGAGTCCCTGACCCCTGAACTTCTTTAATACAGCAACTCTACCGACATAGCAAGAGTCAAGTAAGAATTATTACACCGACTACATAATACGCAAAATTCTAGAAAATTTGCATGACGGTCATCAGTGGGAGAGAGAAAAATCAGTAATTTAGGATATGCCAATGACACCCTAATTATAACACCAAGTGAAGAGGTTTATATTGATGTTCAATCCAATATTTTCTCCTGCGTTATATAGCCTTTAATAACGCCTGTTGCTATTTGCTAGAATGGCAGTGTTATCCGCATATCTAATGTTGTTTATCGGAACACCGTTCACCTTGATACCCTTACCACTTCCTGACACTGCTTTGATGAAGTCTCTTTTGACAAATTAGTTACAGCATGGGCGACAAAAACCCAACCCTGCCTAACTCCCTTCGTTATGAAGATGTTTTAAAAAGATAGATTTTATCACACCAGATGTTTTTGTGACACGAACGATTCATGTCACTCTTGCCGATCAATTTCAGAGGTGTACATTACATTCGTTTGGAGTTGGAATGTAGTCAAAAATATTAATATGAAAATATATTCTCAACATTCGTGTTCTATTAATATGGTTTATGATTATTTTTACTAAAATAAATAACCACCTAATTTATTGTTTTTCGAGGATTAATGAATACTTACTTTGTAGAGAAACATATGTTTTTGTGGTTGTAGTTTCCATAAAACAAAATAAAGTTATCCTTTTAATGCTTTTAGTGTAATGATTAGGCATAATAATAAAAAAATCTTACCCAGTTTTGTTCCAATTACAAAATTTTAACTTTTTCATTTCGCTTAAAATTTCAATGACTCCTGACTACTATACCTACCTAGTACGCCCTCTATACAAAAAGGGACGTAGCAGTTATTCTTACAACAGGAAATCATTTTGCGATAAATGGGTTAAAATTTTTAGTAAGTGATCATCTTTGGATAAGGATTTTTACAGTGCTTCTTTAAAGAGTAGTATATTTAATATATTTTTTGTTATTAAATTTATTCGGAAAAATTTAGCTAAATCTGACAACACTGTAGATGGTCCCTAGAGGCGGCTGAAAAAAAATATGCTTGTCATATTTATTCATCGTTTCTTAAGGGTCGATTTTTTCCTTTATTATTGAGATCCGCTATTTAAGATGAATTTTCTCCAATCAGTCTTGTCATAAGGAGCCGCCAGTTCCAATATATGAAGTGAATTCCATAACACCCGGTATATATATATATATATATATATATATATATATATATATATATATTATAATTTAAGAAGATCAAAGGCTCTAGCTAGATTGAGGAAAACTATGTTAATAGTCAAATCTAAATTCCAATTAACTATAATATATATAAAATGCAATGTCTCTCTCTGTCTGTCTGACTCTCTGTCCGTTAGCGCGCTTATCACTAGAGAATCAATTATCTTTTTTAAGTGTTTTTTTTTTAAATTCATACATATATTCTCTGGCTAGGTTATAGGATATATTTTATTTCGTTAGGTAACATAGGGAATAAGCAGTGACGATAACAGAGAATCAGGTCGGAAAAAAATGTTGCCCTAGCGCACTCTCTTGCAATACGCTGCCTAAACCGTTAAATATGGAACAATATCATGTAGCACAGAATATCATATATATATATAAAATGCAACGTCTCTTTGTCTGTCCCTTAATACGCTTATCACTCGAGAACCACTTATCCGATTTACGTTTTTTTTTTTTTTTTAATTCATACATATGTTCTCTGGCCAAGTTATAATATATATTTTATTACGTTAGGGAATATAAGGAATAAGCAGTGACGATAATAATGAATCAAGTCCACGTGAGCGGAACCGCGGGCACTTCTAGTTTTATTATAAATTAACATTAACATATTATTATTTTTTCCTTTTTTTTTGGAATTTTAGTAAATAGATAAGTCCAAATGTTTATAATTTAAATTAAATGCACCTCAATTAGAGTTAATAGGTAGATCTAAATACATATACAAAGAAATAATGTTATTTATCATTAGTTAGAATATCTTCTGAAGACATTGTCGTGTTGAAACAATTTTAACGGAAAAAAAAAAAAAAATAATAAAAAACAATAATAATAATAGTAAAGTAGAAATTGTGCACCATATTAGTGTTTAATTTTGTTAATTTACAATGAAATTCCATCAAGTAACGGCTAACTCAGTAAATGATATTTTATTTTATATCATACTAGCAGTGCCCGCGGCTCCGCTCGCGTGGCCTTGATTCACTATTATCGTCACTGTTCATTCCTTATATTACCTAACGTAATGAAATATATCCTATAACCTGGCCAGCAAATATAGGTATGAATTAAAAAAAAAAACACGTAAATCGGATAAGTGGTTCTCGAGTCATAATCAAACTAACGAACACACAGACAGATAGACGTTACGTTTTTTATATATTATATAGATTATTATTATTGTATAACCTGGCCAGAGAACACATGTATGAACTAAAAAAAAAAACCGTAAATAGGATAAGTGGTTCTCGAGTAATACGCGCACTAACGAACAAGTAGACAAACAGAGAGATGTTGCATTTTATATATATTATATTCTTTGCTACATGATATTGTTCCATAGTTAATGCTTTAGGCAGTGTTTTGCATGTGAACGCGCTAGCAGTAAACTTTTTCCGACTTGATTCACCATTATCGTCACTGCTTATTCCTTATGTTACCTAACATAATAAAATATATCCTATAACCTGGCCAGAGAACATAGGTATGTTTTTAAAAAAGGCACGTAAATCGGACAAGCGGTTCTCCAGTGATAAGCGCACTAACGGACAGACAGACAGAGAGACGTTGCATTTTATATATATTATAGATATCATTTTGAAAGCTTGCGGAATAATGTGGTTGTACTAAAATTTAGATTGATTACTGGGGTATAGTAAAATCTTTGCTAGTATATTCTACTATTTAATTAAGTACTGCACGTTTTACAATTTTAGAAATTATGGTAAATGAGGGAAACAGGCTGAAAATCACTTATATTTTTGAGTAGTATGAACCTTTGAATTGGTATCACAATACAAGTTATTTAAAATTTAAAAAAATATTATAAGTTATAGGTCATGTAAGAAATTAAGACAAGTTTAATATTCGTATAAATTATTATTGTGAAAATTTTTTGGTGGACAATGTATAAAATATATACACAATTTTCCGCTAGCCATAAATAACTTTAGTGCTATTTAGTGTACAGATAAATATAGATTTAGGTTATAAACAATAGAAAATTACGACAAGAACCGATAATCCAGAAATAGACCGTGTGTATCAATTTTACTGACCTGAAACTTATAGGCCAGATGGCTTGGAGCTATTGTTAGTTTTGCAACTTCAGAGAGGATTTAACTTGTCTATTTTGATTAATTTTCGTTTTGTTTTGCCAACATGAGTAATACTCTTCTGTCAGATTATTGTTTGACATATATTTTATTAGAAACAAATTACTTTTTTTCCCAAAAAACTCAGAACCAGATGTTGTTGTTTACTTATATATTATTATATAAATTCCCTTAGAATTTTGAACAATTAGACTACAGATAATCTACTTTTTATTAAAAAAAGTTATTTATCCAGTGGATTTGGTTAGGTTAGGTTAAAGGTGAGCTCTTTGATCTATTGTGGCTTACACCTATATTTTAGATTACACCAAGCAGATCCTGTTACGTGTTGAAGCAATTTATTGTACTTGGTGAGATGTTTTGCAGGACTTCTGGTACTCTTATATACGTGAAGTAAAACCCAGACACGAGCGCTATCTAGCGAAAATTGTTAGCAACTCACTGAATAATTCTTCTATCGGTCTGCAGCCTTAAGCAGCCCTTTACAAAGGGTAGGTATACTTTCAAAACTGGGCTTATAGCAGCCGGAGATCCATATTACTTACATGGAGTGAAAAGTCCCTATACTTTCAGAGAGTTGGCAGCACAAGCAAAAAAATTATCTGACATCTGACAGTTGGTATCAACTCTCAGAAGATTCAAGTAAAATTTTCATGTCATTTTGTCTATTAGTTCGCGAATTACAGCTGTTTGAGCGACGCTACTTTTGTTTTTTGCAAAACGATGAAATAAAAAGAATTTCGTATGTTGATTAAACATTGTTTTTTGATGGGAAAAAATACAGCCAGAACTCAAGAATGGCTTGGGAATTGTTATGGCACATCTGCTACGTCGGAAGCAACTATATGTCGATGATTTAGTGAACTTAAATGCTGCCATACAAGCACCGATAATGAACCACGTTTCATATGCCCAGATGAGGAAGTCACTAAAAACACAAAAAAATCCACCATATTGTTGTGCATGCCCGCAAAGTGAAAGTGAGAGAGATAGCTGACATCGTGAATATATCAACAGAATGCGCAAGGTATATTTTGCAAGAATATTTGCATATGAAAAAAGCTATGTGCCGCGCACTCTCTCGATTGATTAAAAGCAATAACGCGTGGAAGATTTAGAAGGCTGTACGGCATTGTTTCGGCATAATTCAAAAGAGTTTTTGCATCGATTCGTAGCCATGGATGAAACACGGATCCACTGTTAACGCCTGAGAACAACAGGTAGTCGGCAGAGCGCATGAAATCCGACCGAAGCCTCCAAAAATAGAAACATTAGCTGGAAAGGTTTTGGTAAGTATTTTTTAAGATGCACATGGTAATATTATTGAGCGACTATTTTGAGAAGGGAGGAACAATCACCGGAGACTCTTACGTTGGTTTATTGGACTGCTTGAAGGGTGAAATCAAGAAAAAAATAAGTTGACTCACCAAGATAAGGTACCAGCTCACAATTCCTTAAAAATGATGGTGAAATTGGAACAATTCTCTCAGCCGCTGTATTCACCAGATTTGATCCCCAGCGATTATTACCTCTGTCCAAATTTAAAAGGTGGCTCCAGGGAAAGAGATTTGGTTCCAATGAGGAAGTCGAATGAGAAACTGAGCTTATTTTAGGAAGCTCGGCAAATCGTAGAATATGAAGGTACCCAAATGTTGGAAGATCGCTCTTGAAAGAAATTATGTTAAAAAATATAATAGATTGTTGGTAAAAACATTGTTTTTTCTTTGAAAGTCTCTGGACTTTTCACGACAAGTATATACAGTCTCAAAAAATTTTTCCTGATAAAAGGTTCTGCATCATATGGAAATCCATAATCAAGCATGATGATTGCCAAACTTCGCAGCTGAGACGGCACTTAAAGAAGAAGAATCTGGAAATGGGTTGTTCATCAAACACCGCCGTCCGGTCCGTTAATAGAAAAGGAGTGTGGAAGAGGAGTTAAATCATTTTCGCGCTCAGTTTCGAAAAGGTCAGTTTGCGGAAAAAGCTATTAAGTAGCTGACAGGATGTTCGAAGAAATGTCAGAATGATGTTAGGAGATAGTAGGAAAAAAATAAATATAAAAATATTTTAGTAAATGACAATTTGTAGTATTTTTTCTATGCAGAAGTTGAAAATGTGAAATATTTGGTGATATTGCACTGACGTATTTTAACCCTTATAAAAATCCAGCTACTAAATATGACAGTAACAAGAAGTCAGACAGAGCAGTTTTACCCGCACTACTGACAAAATGATCCATTTGATTAAAAGATCTAGATTAACATAATTTTCGGAACATGTAAGAAAATGGGTGGGAAAGTTAGAGAGTACCAAAAGATAGAATTTCCTACGAAGATAAAGGTGTTTATAAAATTCTTTGTCCGTGGTGTACTGTGTATGTGGGATAAACTTTAAGATCTATACCCACTAGAATTAAGGAACATGAAGGATGTATGAAAAGAAATTTCATCTGTTACTGAACTGTCATTATTCTCAATTTATTAATTTCATTTAATAGAAAGTACAAGTGAAATCCAACACAGTACTACCTCAATTACATACTTATTTTACCACATTTATGTGCTCATTTCCACTCTATCCTAATTTTAGGTTGTTTAAGCTCCAATTTTTCAGATTTAGGTCACTGAATCTAGCAACGCGTAACGTGTATGCCGATTTATTTACCTTATGCTCAGATACAAGCTGGCTATTTTAATAAATCCGTCGTGTTAGCCCAAAAACCAGAACTCTTTACTGAGATGTGCCAAAATTAAGTAGGTCTTTCCGTGTCGTGTAACATGACAATGTTACACGACACAATCAAGATATCAGGGGCGGATCTAAATTATTGAAACACTCCGCTGTGCGGAAAAGGAAGGATTATGTCGCATATGGCCCATAATATATATGTACGAGGGACGTTCAATAATTAGGCGCTATAGGAGCAACTCTTGTGCAGAAAAAGATATTCACGTTGATCTTGATTAGCCGTAAGTTATACTCGGTGGGAAACACAGTCCTAGATAAATTATTCTAAAGGGCTGATATGCTCCATATAAAAGACTGCTTGAAAAGTGTTGTACGAGGAGTAACAAGCTGAAACTAATACTGATGTGATGTATTAGCGCTATGTATATTAATAGCGTGCACGGCTCTGAGAGGAATTAAGCGGGATAAATCCATCAAACACTTTTCATGAAAATACTTGTATCGGGTCTTCCGTTACGGACTTGACAACTTTTTTTTTTAAATAAAACGCAACCCATTTGAGACATTTCGAAAATTTTACTATCGGCTTGAAGTACAATCAAAACATTTATGTATGGAATTCGACTTCATTCATATGTCCACCATGGGCACGTTTGCAACGGTCGATTCGTTGAACCCAATTTTCGATGACTCGGCCACACATTTCGACGGAAACGGCCGCTATCTCTCTTTCAATATTGGCTCTGAGCTCTTCTAACGACGCAGGCTTGTTAGCATAGACCAATGATTTAACGTACCCCCATAAAAAGAAGTCTAGAGGTGTTAAATCACACGATCTAGGCGGCCATTCGACGGGACCATTTCTCGATATAACACGCTCACCGAATTTAGATTGCAGTAAGTCGATTGTTACACCCGCTGTGTGGCTTGTGGCGCCGTCTTGTTGAAACCACATATCATTAATGTCTAGCCCATGCAATTGATCAATGAAATAACGTTGCAACATGCCTCTGTAGCGATCTCCATTGACTGTAACGTGACGGTTATTTTCATCAACGAAAAAGAACGGCCCAATGACACCACCGGCATGAAAACCGCACCAAACAGTAATTTTTTGTGGATGAAGTGATGTTTCTTCAAGCACATGAGGGTTTTCACCTGACCAATAACGCATATTCTGTTTGTTGACGAAGCCGTTTATCCAAAAATGTGCTCCATCACTAAAGATGATTTTGCGATGAAATTGGTCATCTTCTTCCAACATTTCTAGCGCCCAATTCGAGAACGTACGTCGCTTCATATGATCGAGTGGCTTTAGTTCTTGAGTTAACTTTAACTTATAAGGGTGCAGGCCAAGATCCTTTCGCAATATTCGCCATAGTGTGGTCTGAGCGATGTCCAATTCTTGAGAACGCCGTGAAATCGACTATTTTGGTTCGTTTGAGATGGACGCTTGAACGGCAGCAATATTCTGGCCACTTCGACCAACCTGTTGTCTCACTGGCACGGGAACATCCAGCAGCGAATATGTTAACTTAAATTTTTTCACTAGACTATGAATTGCTTGTCTACTGGGACGAGAATTACGACCAAAAATTGGCGTTAACGCTCTTAAAGTTGCAGTCACCGACTCCAAATTTTGGCAGTAAATTTTAATTATTTGTAAATGTTGTTCGTTCGTGTACTTCACTATGATGAAAATGTTGACTTTACTGAATGTTTTGACGTTGACAGTTCGATGATTGGCTTAAGGGTGCGTTCACAGTGAAATTTCAAAGTTGTCAAGTCCCAAATGGAAGACCCTTTAGAATATACTCAAGGCGCCAACCCTTTTTCGATGTTCCACGGTTTTTGGTGAGTTTTGGGTCTCCAATTAGGCGAACAGCTCTGTTTTGAATAAAAGCAAGTGCATATTTGGGAGCAAAGTCTCAGACTTGAAAGCAGTATTCCATTGTTGGTCCAATTTGAGTTTTGTACAGAATTAATAGTTGTTGTGGAGTGTAACGCTTTCTAGTTCGGAAGAGTATTCCCAGTTTTTGAGAAGCTCTCTCTGCTATGCATACGATATGTTAAGACATATTTCCTCCCAAGTTAACGCCCAGTAACTTGAGTGACGATGATAGAGGAATGGAGTATCATCGTATCATCAACGTTAACTTTCTTTAGAAACAACTACCTTCTGGGTTTTGTAGCTTGAAATTCTGCTTGGATACTATCACCCCAAGTAAACACTTTTAAATGACACTTTCTGAGAGTCAAGTTGGCAACCTTGGCGACAAATTCAATCAGGTGTTTGAAAAAAAAAATAGGAAGTATAACCTAATTTGTTCATTTCAAAATGTCAACTCTACTCGACAAGTGTAAGCTGAAAGAACAATGTTCAGTGATGATTCTTGTTATCTGAAGATGTAAAACCGACAGAAATTTACTCTAGAATGTTGAAACAGTATGCTGAAAAATGTTGAAGCCGCGGAAACCGGTATAACGGGATTGAACAGTTCAAATCTGGCAGAATAAGTATCACCGATCTTCACCACTCGGGAAGACCAGTCGAAGGTTCGACCAACACGCCACAAAATCGCATAAATAAATGAATGAAATGAATAATGCCAGTATAGAAGCATACACTCCACCAAGTTCGAGCACAACGAAACGGTCAAAAAAAAACTGTACAGGACTGGTTCAGACAGTAAGGTGAATTTGGAAGCTAACAGAACGATGGAAATAGTTCCTAAATGTTAAGGGAGACCACGTTGAAAAGTAAGGTAGAATTCATTGTCATTGAATAAATCGCTTTTTAGTGTTCCGTACGGAACACTAAAAACACACACACACTTCGGTGTCTGTCTGTGTCTCTGTCTGTCTGTCACACCCGATTTTCTCCGAAACTATTTTACATAGAAAGTTGAAATTTGGTAATAATATAGGAATTGATGGCCTCATCAGAGCCATGTAGTTTTGAGAGTTAAATTTTGACTTAAGGGGTTAGTTTTGGGGGATGAAATCGAAAGTGAAAAAAAAAATTTTTACTACTACATCGAGTGTGGTGTCAAATGAAAGCTTTTGAAAACACGAGTAAAAAATATATATATAATGTAATACTTGCGGACATTTTTCTTTGTATTATTTTTAAAAAATCGCGAAAAATCTCTGTCCCCCGCCTTATCTCGAAAAGTACTTATCAAAAAATTTTGAAAAAATTCTGGAATATTCTCCACGGGGTGTAGATTGAACGAAAATTATCACGAGTGCCTTACCTTTAATAATTTACCTGGTATATAAAAAAACAAAAATTTGAAGGTCATCAGATTTTATTAAAGATTGGAAACAAACTTTGTTGAAAACTCATTTGGGGTGTGTTTTGTGAAGTCACTGATCATTTTATACCTCTGTAGCAAAATTTTTTGTTTTAAAAGCAATCAACGTACGGAACACTAATTGCGCAAGTTCAACTTGCACTTGGCCGGTTATTTTCTGTTTATAGCTACTTATCTCGTTAAAAATTGATCGTCTTTCGTATTAAATAACCGGTCAAGTGCAAGTTGAACTTGCGCAATTAGTGTTCCGTACGTTGATTGCTTTTAAAATAAAAATTTTTGTTACAGATGTATAAAATGATCAGTGACTTAAATACCAGAAAAATTATTAAAGGAATGCACTCGTGATAATTTTCGTTCAATCTACACCCCGTGGAGAATATTCCGGAATTTTTTCAAAATTTTTTGGTAAGTACTTTTCGAGATAAGGCGCGGGACAGCGATTTTTCGCGATTTTTTAAAAATAATGCAAAGAAAAGTGCGCGCAAGTATTACATTATATATACATTTTTTACTAGTGTTTTCACAAGCTTTCATTTGACACCACACTCGATCACCTAGTAAAAAATTTTTTTTTTCACTTCCGAGTTCACCCCCCAAAACTAACCCCTTAAGTCAAAATTTAACTCTTGAAACTACATAGTTCTGATGAGGCCATCAATTCCTATATTAGTACCAAATTTCAACTTTCTATGTCAAATAGTTTCGGAGAAAATCGGGTGTGACAGACAGACAGACAGACACCGAAGTGATCTTATAAGTGTTCCGTACGGAACACTAAAAAGGTATTTGTGAAAAATGTCTATAATTGAAAATAAGGTACCCCATAAAACAGTTTAAATCTAAAATATTTATTATTGTGATATACAAACAATTTGGTAAATTTAAAAAACAACAAACCGTAACTCCACCTAGTCACTATAGAAAGACAAATACGTGGAAGAAAAGGCAAAACGAAGCCGGCTGGCTACAGCAGGTATGTTAAAATGTGCGTCGTTGAGAGATACCGATTATATACTTTCGAATGAGCTTTACATATATGACCACTTCTACTTGCTCGACACCTCTGAGAAATTGGACTAGGCATATTTTAATGTGATAGCGGTAGCCACCCGGCTTCCTTGCTTTATTTTATACCCTCTTAATTCTCTGTACACATATTTTCTATGTATAGTTACATATCCTAAAACTATAACCTTTTTAGTGTCCCTTTTATTCAGTATTAAATTAAGGAATGCATTAAAAAAAAAAAAAACACCTAGTACTCTGTCAAATTTTGGCATGATAACCGATGAAAATTTTCTTTATAAATTATGGTACCTTATGTTTTGAAATATATTCTGTGACAAATAAATTTGTTTTCTCCATTTCATTGTAAAAACCCAATTATATTATAACAAATAGTTTATTTCATATTTCAGTAGAGTGGCAGTTTCTTGGCCATTATTTTCTGCTACTTGAGAGAGTTATTACATTGTAATTTATAAAATAACAGATTTTCACTTGCAGTAGGAGGTAAAAATAAGTAAAAAATTGGTAATATACCTTTATTATTGATATTATTTGTAGCCATATTTTGTAACAGTGTTCGGTTTTTTATCGGTTTTCTATCGAATGGCAAACTTCCGGTTAGGTTATCCAATGCGTAACGCTCGGTTACCTCCTTGAATTCATTCGGTAACTAGCCCACCAGCTTTTGGTATCTTGTAACAGTAGAGAAGTGGTAAGCTACTGGCTATCGGCTGCCTATTATAGATATTTCATAAATAGTAAATAGGACAGAAGAAAGAAATAAAACAAACGTCTCGAAACTAAGCAAGTAACAACTTTATTGCTAGTCTCATATTTAACAGCAATATGGATGGACTGTTGGCTAAGCTATGCTCTTATGGTATGTCTGAAAAGTTGTGTTTGTGGCTCTCATGTTTCCTCAAAGAGCGTTCTTTACGAGTGGTGGTCGAGGGATTTCTTTCTAACACCTTCACTATCAACGCCGGTGTGCCCCAAGGCTCCATACTGTCTCCAACTCTCTTTCTCAATTACATTAATTATCTGCTGGAAAAGACCAAAAATCCAATCTACAGCTTTGCAGATGACAGTACGCTTATCTCTTCATTCGCTTTGAACGCTCGGACATTGGCTACTCAGGCGAATATCCGCAGACAGCAGGAGGTCGTTCAACTTAACAAAGACCTGGAAGAAATTCTATCTTGGGGTGACAACAACCAAGTGGAATTTAACGCTACAAAAACCCAGGCAATAGTTTTTTCTAAAAAAGTTAACGTTACTAAACCCGACATAGTCATGTCGGGGCACTCCATTCCCCTAGAATCGTCACTCAGTTTGTTGGGCGTTAATTTGGGAGCAAATATGTCCTGGCATGAGCATGTTGCAGGTATAGCAAAGAGAGCTTCTCAAAAGTTGGAATATTATTTCGAACCAGAAAGCTTTACACACCACAACAACTGTTAATTCTTTACAAAGCTCAAATTCGACCAACTATGGAATACTGCTCCCATGTTTGGGGCTCCGCTCCCAAACATACACTGCATTTGTTGGATTCTATTCAGAGAAGAGCTGTTCGTCTGATTGGAGACCCGCAACTGAGCGGCGGCCTTGATTCGCTGGAACATCGAAGAACGGTTGGCGACTTGAGTCTGTTCTACAAGTATTTTTATGAAAAGTGTTCGAAGGATGTAGCCCGCTTAATTCCTCTCAGAGCGGTGCATGTTAGAAATACACGTCGCGCTAATACTTTACATCCGTATGAGGTTCAGCTTGTTACTCCGCGTACAACGCTTTTCAAGCAGTCTTTTATATGGAGAACATCATCCCTTTGGAATAATTTGCCCAGGGCTGTGTTTCTCACCGAGTACAATTTACAGCTATTCAAGAACAACGTGAATCGCTTTTTCCGCACACATGCCGCACCTGGAGCGCTTTAGGGACTTCCCTGTAGCACGAGTGCTAGACCCATAAAAAAATAATCAGGATAAAAGAAATATCATTGAGTAGTATGCGTGTACAAATGTAAAACGAACGAATACTCGTGCAAAAGATCGTGTAGTGAATGATAACCTTAACGGAAAACAGTAAACCGTTCCATTAGCTACTGTAAGTAGTGTCACGAATTGACGACGGTAGAGGGTAACACTAACAGACGAGGTAGAAGGTAACACTAACAGACGATAATAAACGGTCATAATAACTCACGGTAGTGAATGCTGACGCTAACGAACGTAGACGCTCACACTTATGGATGATGGTATACGGGAACGTAATTGCCGGCGGTAGATGGTAACTCTAACTGAAGATTGACAACACTACACAGTTCTGATGTCGGCAGGAAGCTCTAAAAGACGGAAAATGGACGGAATTTGTCCAACTCTACTCCGGTGCACCGGCACAAAAGAGAACCCTCAATAGGAAAGTTCGATTTCTAAGGGGCTTATTTTCTATATTTATAGGCATGGAGGTAGAGCATAAACTTCTTTGGTCTACCCTTAGCTACGCCACAGCCTTATCCTTACATCTTTGTTTCTATTATCATATTCACTAGCACCTACCTCCATCACCATCCATTATACACCCTTTTTACTCCTATCCTTCTGTTCTTATACTCACTTTCACCTACTTTCACCATTAAAATTCGTTCAATAGCTTTTCAAATTAATGCTAACAGATAGATCAACACTTTTGAGATATACTTATAAAGGTGCTATTCAACTTTACATAACTCTTGTACTTATGATTTTCTGTATGAGAAGGTCAGAATCCTAATATTAAAAATAGAGAATGTATACTTTAAAATAAAGAAATAAAACTCGAAATAAAACACCTCAATAATTTTTGGCTTAAGATTTGGCAAATCATCACATTAAAATAATTTATTTGTCACCATAACTCAACACGTATATTTTCTATTTTCATTTATTTAATATAAACAATATATAAAGTATAATAAAACTAAATTTAATTCCTCACAATAATTAATTTTTTGTTGTTATTTTATTCTACGAGAATGTTGTTTTTAAGTTATCTACCTAGCTTAATTCAATCCAAATTGTTTTTTATTTGTGTCTCAAAAAACGATTCTACAGCGTGAGTTTGATCGTCGAGTTTCTAGCTACAGCCACGATGGTTAGTTATGAGGGATCCCAAATAGTTGAAATAGTCTTCTAACAGTGAAACCAGCAATTTCATTTAGGTGTGACAGATCTTCATAACGAATAACAATCGTTACTTTGGTTTTCGCTCTATTAGTTGTCAATCCATAGTCTTTGCTAGTGATTTCAAGGCGCCCCATATTTGACTTTAGGTCTTGTATTGACGTTGCAAGTATAACAAAATCATCCGCATATCTGAGGTTACTTTTTTTTTTCCACTGATTGTCACATCCCGACTCAGTCAAAAAGAAGTCGCAGGATGCTAAATCATGCTATAGAGTGGTTGATATAACTTGGTCAGTCTACAGTTTTTGGTAATAGTTGAACTGTGTGAACATTATGAAACCTGCATTTATCGTCCAGCAGTAACACTTGAAGCAAGTTATTAGATTCATGAAGAACCAACCGTGGGTTCTGAAGTTTGTTTTAATAGACTGCTCCAGATTTTGAATCATCCCTCCCTAAATCTTCCCATTGATCGTGGACTCTTTTTCCATTTAATAAGCAAAATACCTTCGCAGTCCCCAGAAACAGTGGTCATCAACTTTCCAGAAGACGAATAAGTTGTCGCCTCCTTTGGAAGTAGAGAGCCCTTATGAACCAATTGGTTCTACTCTGCATGAAGTTTAAGGATTCATCGTGCAGAAACTTTTGTCATTTATAAAAAGTAATTTTGATTACTATCACAAAAAGGATGGTGCAGTACTAGTGGCTTATATGTAAAAGGAGAAAAGTACCTTTTGCGTCAACTAATCATGCAAGGGAAAATTATAGGTAAAAGAAGCGTACACCGAAGGCATCAGCAGTGGCTGAAAATCTTGAGAGATTGGTTGTACGTTCCATCAACGACATTTCTAAAAATTAAGATAGCTTTGATGATCGCCTTACCTAAAGAACAAGAAGAAGAATCTCAATCGACATGTGTTGTCCAAGGAGTATTAAATCCTTCACCAGGTTCAACTAATTTATTACCCTGAAATTTCTTTCTCTTTTTCCGACTTCATTTGCTAATGTAGCCCAGTCACCAGAGATGAAGATGTAATAACAGTGCACATAAATTAGATTTTTAGTCAGAGAGGTTCATTACTAGCCAGATAATACATGTAAAAAAGTTGGAAGTTGAAAAATGGGGTTCGAAAGGGTCTTTCAAAAATATCTTGAAAAATGTGCATAATTTGTGAAAATATTACGTAAAAAAATATAGATCAAACGATTCTGCACAAAAATGTCTGTTGATGTTTTCCTGTAAAATGCATTATTTTTGAGAAATTCGCCATCCAAAAAATGTGGGTCTGTAATAAACGCATATTTTGACAATTTTTTTTAAAAATATCTATAAATTTTTTTCAGAATTCTTATCTAATGAATTCTTCAGTGCAGTATCAAAGAAGGGGCGTGTACATTAACATAAGATCATATGAATTTGTTATTAAATTTTAACTTTACCTTAAGATAACGCAAAAAATTTATAAATACAAATATGGAGCAAGATGGAATTACATGGAAAAAATAACATAAACAATGTATATGTTATATAAAAAAAACCGGTCAAGTTCAAGTTGAACTTGCGCAATTAGTGTTCCGTACGTTGATTGCTTTTAAAATACAAAATGTTGTAACGGAAGTATAAAATGATCAGTGACTTCACAAAACACACCCCAAATCAGTTTTCAACAGAGTTTGTTTCCGATCTTTACTGAAAATTGATGACCTTGAAATTTCTGTTTTTTTTTTATATACCAGATAAATTATTAACGGTAATGCACTCGTGATAATTTTCGTTCAATCTACACCTCGTAGAGAATATTCCAGAATTTTTTCAAAATTTTTTGATAAGTACTTTTCGAGATAAGGCGGGTGCACAGCGATTTTTGGCGATTTTTTAAAAATAATACAAAGAAAAGTGCGCGCAAGTATTACATTATATATATTTTACTCGTGTTTTCACAAGCTTTCATTTGACACCACACTCGATTACCTAGTAAAAAAATGTTTTTTTCACTTCCGATTTCACCCCCCAAAACTCAAAACCCCTTAAGTCATCAATTCCTATATTATTACCAAATATCCACTTTCTATGACAAATAGTTTCGGAGAAAATCGGGTGTGACAGACAGACGGACAGACAGACAGACACCGAAGTGATCTTATAAGTGTTCCGTACGGAACACTAAAAATATTAAAGCATTTACTTCCTTCTCCAACTTTAACTCCACCTCAAAAGTGTCAAATTAACGAATATGTACCTTGTAATTATAAATTCAGAGGTTTAAATAAAAAATGACAAATTAATGTAAAAATGTTATGAAATTGTACTTTTACTTGAATATTTAAGAAAAAACATTCATAAAGTTACGGTACTTATTTTCAACATTTCTAAGGTAGTTCGAATACAAAAATTACCTAATCCTAAAAAATAGCAAAAAAACATATTTCTTTATTTCCAGTGTATTTAAAATCAGGATATCAGGCAGTGAAATGTGTACTCCTAAATAAAAAAGAAATATATGAAGAAGAAAACGTCTGAAGGATTTTTTAATTAGACTAAATCTATCAAATATATTAATATATAAAATTACAAGTGTCCGTGTTAAAAAAGTTTTCCTTTCAAATGCATTTTCTGATCTTAATTTGAAAAAAAGTTGAATTTCGTGGATGCATCAGAAAGGTTAAACTTTTAAAGAGTTGATTGATTGGTCCGTTACTTTGTGTACATTTTAACAATAAAATTACTTAATTACTTTGTTAACTGACACTTAATATATTTGTAAAGATTTTACAATTGTGTTATCGCGATTTCGTAGTACAACTATATTGTCAAACGCTTAACTAAGACTAAAACAGATTTTTGGTATTTATGTTTATATGATGAACAGATGTGGGTCTATTACGTACTAAAACAGTTGGTACAGGACGCAATTTGCTACGTCTAATTGACTATTCAGTAAAATTATATTATGGTCCTTTGAATGTCTGTAAATTTCTATGGATTCTAAGACATTGAGTTTTGAACCTTTAGGTGCCGTATAAAGTATTTGTAAACAATTGATATTGGGAAATGTATGGTCTGTTTCTAAGAAATGTTTAGCAAAGTAAGATTTTTTATTTTTTAGCCTATAAGAGGCATTGTGTTCTGCGAATTTTGTTTTGAAATTCCGTCCCGTTTGGCCTACGTAACAGCTATTGCACTCTTGAGTATTAAGTTTATAAACTTCTGATTTATTGTATTTATTAGTTTTATCTTTGGCATTAAAAAATATATTGGATAATTTTTGAGCGGGTTTTAAAGCTATCCTGAGTTCAGAAGTGAAAAGTGTACAGTGCTTATTTTCCTTTTTACACGTTGGAAAAATAAATTTTCTGTCAAGCTTTCTTATACGAAATAATGTAGAAATTTCAGAATTTCGCTTGGCGCGCTTTGAAATATCCTAGTAAATAAGCACGTTTTAAATTATGATTTTCTCGAAAACGATGTATTTAACAGCAAATATCAAAAGACCTTTTTTGTGCAGGATCGTATAATCTATATTTTTCCATGTAATGTTTGACAAATGACAAATTATGCATAGTTTTCGAGATGGGGCCCTTTCGGACCCCATTTTTCAGCCGGCCATACCTCCATTGCTGCAAACCTTTTTATATATATTATTTGGTTATTAATGAACCTCTCTGACCAAAAATCTAACTTTACTTTTATGTGCGGTTCAACAGTGGATTAATGAAGCAACGATACGATACCATTGAAGTGAGTGATCAACTTTGTCAAACTCTGTTTCGGCGGAGAGTGAGATAATAATAATTTGTCTGTGTTGTATTTTCTATTAAATACTCTTTGGAAAGAGGTTATAACAAATTTTTGATACAGAAAATATTGAAGATTTACTACTAAAAATAATTTAATTTCAGCAGTAAAATACAGTAAATTAGATATCTGGCTTGTGAAAGCCTCGAATTTAAAAATATATTTGCTCTTCATTCGTCCGAGTTTGTCAACCGATTGGGCAATGACGTTTTCATTTTTTTTTTAAATTATTTATTTGCTAAAATAATTACGCTGTTTATCGAAGTAAGATATTACTATTTTATATTATTATTTATTAATTTTCTTTTCAGTATGACACTACATTTGGAAGAAGATCTGATTCAACAGGCAAAAGTTTAACAGATTCCAGAACTACCCCCTCAAGAATTGCAACCAAGTATGGGTCGGGACTTGGATCTACGTCAAGTAATGCAGGTTGGTTGGATAAATTTAAATATTTTTATTTTACTAAACTTAGACTAAAGCCGACTTTTTGTCATCAATCTGTAAATAATAGATAAATTTATGATTCACTGACGACCAGAATACTTTTTGATATATTTACTGTTCTCCTCAAGAAAACATTTTAAATACATATGATTCCCTAATGAAACTTTAATTATAATGCCTGACTGTATAAGCATTGTGAAACTTGCAATTATCTTCCAACATCAACACCTGAAGAAAGTTATTAGATTCATGGATTATCCTTCCTTAAATCTCCGCATTAATCGTGGACTCTTTTTCCACATATTTAATAAGCAAAATACTTTCGCAGTCCTCAGAAACGGTCATCAACTTTCCAAAAGATGAGTAAGTTGCCGCCTTCTTTGGAAGTGGAGAGCCATTATGAACCCATTGGCTCTACACTGCAAGTAGTTTGGGAGTGCATCGTGCAGAAACTCTTATCATTCCTAAATAAAAATAAATTCCGATTACTATCACAAAAAGGATGATGTAGTACCAGTGGCTTGTAAATAAAAGGAAAAAAGTACCTTTTGAGTAAACCAATCAAGGGAAAATTATAGGTAAAAGAAGTGTATGCCGAAGGCATCAGTAGTGGCTAAAAATCTTGAGAATACTTTTTGATATATTTACTATTATCCTCAAGAAAACATTTTAAATATATATGATTCCCTAATGACTCTCTAATTACAGTGCCTGACTTGGAGGAATAAACGAGGAATAAACGAGGAACGTCAGCAATGAATCTGACTAACTCAGTCAGCATAACAATAACCAGCTGTTGCTGTTTGTCTGAGATCCTCTGTGATCACACTTACTTTAAACTGGATAAATCAGTGCTCCAGAAGAAAATAATAGCGTAAAGAAAAAAGATTTCCTGCTTTGGTGGGGTGTAATGAAAAATCAGAAACCAAGACAAATTCGGTACAATCAATTTACTACAAAAACCCAATACGTAGTAAAGATAAATGGATCGGAACAGGTGAGGATGCTCCTATTCACTGGCCATCTCGTTTCCCAGACTTAAATCCATGCGATTTTTTCCTTTGGGGGCATTGAAATCGAAAGTTTATCCAGTTCAAATCGACAACGTTGAGCAATTGTAGAATAGGATTTAAAATGCTGTTAACGCTTTACAAGATGAAGACATTTTAAGAAGAGTACATTTAAATTTCCTGCGACGTATTAATTTATGCATTTACGGAGGTGGGGCCCATATTAAACATTTATTGTGAAACCAATACCTTCTCAGTTGAGCGATTAAACTTTTTTCGAATTTATCAATTTGTTGGTAATCTTTTATGCCCTTAGCCAGTTGGTTTTTACATTTTTACTGTTGTTGGCCTGGTGGAGTTTAAATTTATTATTGTTGTTAGCCTGTTTGCCTTTAAGCATTCTTCAAATTTCAAAGACTATTCTTTTGGACCTGTCCTAAGATTGAATGAAGTATAAAGGAACGCATTTGTGAATTTGACAATGGAATTAAAAAATTGAAACAAACTTCCCATTATCTCAGAAACTGTTGCTCGGAGCAATAATTACCAAGAGAGCTTTTTTAGACAGGGCAAGGCGGAAAACACTCATATTTAACTAAAAATATCATACAGAGTGGTATAAAATTGGTTAGTATAGACCACTTCTTATGCTGAGAAAGAAATGGAGTTGCCACGGATAGTGGTTTGACATTTATCACATGAGTATACAAAGTTTCGTCACAGTAAACGAAAAACACAGTAGCGACAGTCCGACTCGGCACCTTTGATCTTAAGGGGTTCAAGTTTGTAATCATTACATGACCTGTCGTCATATTGCTGGTATGAAGACCTCGCGTTTTTGAAATATTCAAATTCCTTCTTTCAAGAAAAATCCTATTCTGTAGAATAAAAACCGGTCAAGTGCAAGTTGAACTTGCACAATTAGTGTTCCGTACATTGATTGTTTTTAAAATAAAAATTTTTGTTAAGGTGGTATAAAATGATCAGTGACTTCACAAAACACACCCCAAATGAGTTTTCAACAAAGTTTGTTTCCAATCTTTACTGAAAACTGGTGACCTTGAAATTTTGTTTTTTTTTTTATATATACCATATAAATTATTAAAGGTAATGCTCTGGTGATAATTTTCGTTCAATCTATACCCCGTGGAGAATATTCCAAAATTTTTTAAAAATTTTTTGATTAGTACTGTTCGAGATAAGGTAGGGGACAGCGATTTTTTAAAAGTAATACGAAGAAAAGTGTGCGCAAATATTACATTATATATATATTTTTTAATCGTGTTTTCACAAGCTTTCATTTGACACCAAACTCGATCACTTCACTTCAGATTTCACCCCTCAAAACGAACCCCTTAAGTCAAAATTTATGTTACGGTGGTATAAAATGATTAGTGACTTCACAAAACACACCCCAAATGAGCTTTCAACAAAGTTTGTTTCCAATCTTTACTGAAATCTGATGACCTTGAAATTTTTGTTTTTTTTTATATGCCATATAAATTATGAAAGGTAATGCACTCGTGATAATTTTCGTTCAATCTATACCCCGTGGAGAATATTCCAGAATTTTTTCGAAATTTTTTGATAAGTAGTTTTCGAGATAAGGCCCGGGACAGCGATTTTCCGCGAATTTTTAAAAATAATACAAAGAAAAGTGCGCGCAAGTATAATATTATATATATATTTTTTACTCGTGTTTTCACAAGCTTTCATTTGACACCACACTCGATGACCTAGTAAAAAAATTTTTTTTTTCACTTCCGACTTCACCCCCCAAAACTAACCCCTTAAGTCAAAATTTAATTCCCAAAACTACAAGGCTCTGATGAGGCCATCAATTCCTATATTATTACCAAATTTCACCTTTCTATGTCAAATAGTTTCGGAGAAAATCGGGTGTGACAGACAGACAGACAGACAGACAGACACCGAAGTGATCTTATAAGTGTTCCGTACGGAACACTAAAAATGAATTTTGCTGATTAAAAGGAAGAAAAAACGAGAAAAGTTTATTTTAGAAACTTTTTTTATCAAGTTCTACATACCCTATATATGTTATATAGTTTTTCAATATATAAATTGACACCGGGTCGATCAGATGTTGATTCTGCCCTGAAATCAGAAAAAAAATTCCAGTGGCATAACATAAACCAATATTTAACAATAATAAAACATCAACTGTTTTACAAATAAAATGTATTTCTAATATGAAAACACAATTATCATAATTTTTATATAATATATTGCATAATAGAAATAAAGAATTATGAATAAAATACCTTTTAGGATCTTTGAGAAATCTACGAAACCAACTCCTTTGGAGATACCACATATATTTTTAAAAGCACTAACCGCACAACAAAAACTTCCTCTTGACATCTTTTTCATAATTATTTTCAATTATAACGTCAAACGAGTCATTTACTTATTGGAAAATTATTAATAATGAATTTCGGAGTACGTTATAAAAGGATTCTCCTAGAAATCCAGGTGTAAACACAACCCGCGACCGCGCTGGCAGCCATGTTGTTGGTGTGATATGGGACGCATGCGTGATAAAAAACAGGACCTAAAAATTGTATCGCTATTGTGTTTTATGTTTACTGTGGTTTCGTGGTCCAGATTTTAATGTAACATTTATAGTGAATTTTTCAAGAAGTATGACTGACAAGAATTGAAGGGTATACCCGCTAAATAAATTTATGATGGCATGCTTAATACAATGAACGAACCATGTCGTTCTTGTACCACTATCCAAAATCGGGATACGGATTTCAAGAAAGGAAGAACCTACATCAGTGATGAACATCGCGCTGAAAAACCCTTTCGGTGTCTACCCGAGAGAATATTGACGCTATGCGTGAAATAATTTTGGATAATTCACTAATTGAGCTGAAACATTTAGGTGAATATTTTATGCAAAGGTGTTTTTAACATTGTCCATTCTGATTTGGGTATCAAAAAAAACACTATCAGCGGAATGCAACCCTAAATGTTTGAACGCCGACCAAAAACGACTGTGGGTCGCAACATCAAAGTTGATTTGTAGGTGTTTTCAAGAAGATACACCTAACTTTTTGGATTGAATGGCAACTATAGATGAAGCGTGAGACCATCATTATGATCCAAAGCTAAAGGAACAGTCGAAGGAGTAGAAACATGATGTTCTTGTTCCCATTTTTAGGGATAAGGATGGGATACTTCTTACAGATTACTTAGAACTTCGCCAAAAAAAAAAAAACGCCGAGAAAAAGTATCTAAAGGAATGCTGGGTGCGCTCACTGACAAATGGCTGGTAGTCTTACAAAATAAACGAATTAAGCTTTAAAGTGATTAATCAACCCCTATATTCTCCTGATTTAAGTCTCTTGGACTATTACCTAATACCAAAACTAACAAAATACGAGGCATGTTTTTTAAGTAAGTACCGTTTTGGAATTAAAAAAAGACGTGCAAAGATATCGCTATAATTTTATTTTTACATGAAAGCCTGTACCTTAATCTACTTTTCTACATAATTTCCGTGAATATTGAGGCACTTGTCATAACGTGGCACCAGTTTTTGAATACCCTCCTCATAAAATTCTGCCGCCTGACTTGTTAACCACTGTATCACAAATGTTTTGACTTCGTTATCGTCTTGAAGACGCTGACCACCCAGGTGCTTCTTCAAGTGCAGGAACAAATGGTAGTCGCTGGGCACCAGATCAGGGCTGTATGGAGGATGATCTAGAGTTTCCCATTTAAAAGATTTGATGAGATCTTTGGTCCGATTAGCCACATGTGGACGGGCATTGTCATGCAGCAAAACGATACCCTTACTCAACTTGCCACGTCTTTTGTTCGGGATTGCACGACGCAGATTGTTCAATGTCTCACAATAAGACGCTGCATTGATTGTCTCATTACGAGGCAGAAACTCCACTAGCAATACTCCTTTTCTGTCCCAAAAAACTGTGCACATGATTTTGCGGGCAGAAATTGTTTGCTTAAACTTCACTTTTTTGGGTGATGATGAATGTCGCCATTCCATGGATTGTTGTTTCGATTCTGGTGTGACGTAGGCCACCCATGTTTCGTCACCAGTAACAATTTGGCCTAAAAAATGTTCACCTTCATTGTGGTACCGCTCAAGGAAAGTCAATGCACTGCCTAAACGTTGGGTTTTGTGCAAATCCGTCAACATTTTTGGAACCCAACGTGAACACAATTTCGGGTAATTCAAGTTCTCGGTCACAATGCGATACAAAACACTACGAGAATATTGAGGAAAGCAGTCGCACAATGATGAAATTGTAAAGCGTCTGTTTTCTCTCACCTTTTCGTCCACTTTCTGCACCAAATCTTCATTAACGACCGAAGGACGCCCACTTCGTTCTTCATCATGCACATTTGTGCGGCCATCTTTAAATGCTCTCACCCATTTCCTTACCATTCCATCACTCATAATGTTTTGTCCGTAAACTTCACAGATCTCACGATGAATATCGATCGGTTTTACGCCTTTAGCACTAAGAAATCGTCTAACAGCCCGTACTTCACAATCGGCGGGACTCACGATTGTCGGAGGCATCTTAAACACTCAGTAAACAACGTATACAATGAAGAATCAGACTGTAATGGCGTCAGTGCGTAGACATGAGATGTAGGTTACCAGCGCGCATGCGCGAATCGCAAAACGGTACTTACTTAAAAAACATGCCTCGTATTTGAAAGGACGTAAATTTTATTGAATTTCAAATATTATCGATTGCTTTTCAAAAAAAATAAATAAATATATATTTTTCTAGAGGTCTAAAGTTACGAGGCCTGTTTGATAAATCATAAGATATGGCGCTCAAATTGCTGCCTCCTTTTATTGTTGTTATTTACAACCTAATTTAAGGTTATACACCAAGTTTCAAGTATACGTGTCGAATAGAAAAATTTTTACAGCGTTTTAAAGTGAATAGGTTTGTTAAAATCGAAAAAAAATAAGTTTCGTGTTCTAAAAAAAACATTATTTTTTTACGTGAAAAACTATTAAGGATACTGAAGAAAGGTTAAAAAAGTATTATGGGGACTATGCTCTGTCACATGGAATGGTGCAGAAGTGGTTCACTTAATTTCGTTGTGGTCATGTGGCATTATAGTGATCACCTGGGACATCCAAATGAGGTTACAAACAAAGAAATGGTCAATAAAATCCATGATATCGCATTAAATGACCGTCGACTAAAGATAGGCGAGATATCCAACATGGTAAACATCTCGAACGAATATGTTTTTAATATCTTGCCTGAACATTTGGGCATGAGGAACCTGTCAGCAAGGTAGGTGCCGCGTATGCTCATGGTCGATCAAAAACGCAATCGTATAACCATTCTGAAGCAGTATTTGGACATGTTCAAGCGCAATCCAAGTGAATTTTTATGGAGCTATGTAAACCTAGATCCATTATTATATTCCAGAAACTAAGGAACAGTCAAAACAATCGACTACTCCCGGCAAAAGTGTTCCAAGAAAAGCAAAAATAGTCCGGTCGGTTGGAAAGGACATGGCCACAGTTTTTTGGGTTTCAGGTGGTATAATCTTCATTGATTACATGGAAAAAGAAAAAACTCTCACAGGATAATATTATGCTTCATTATTGGATCGATTTCACGTTGCGTTGATGAAGAAGCGATTCCATTTAGCAAGGAAAAAAATCCTTTTCCATAATGATAACGTACCAACTCACACTGCTGCAATTGCCATGGCCAAAATTGTGGAATTGACGTTCAAACCGTTTACTCATCTATCTTGCAGATTTGGCTCCCTGTGACTTCTTTCTCTTTCCAAATCTGAAAAATTGATTCAGTGGAAAGAGGTTCGCATCAAACGAGAAGATCATCGATAAAACAAGTGCGTATTTCGATGACTTGGAAAAATATATAGAGATAAATGGCGATTATGTTGAAAAATAAATAAAACTTTTGTGCAAACATTTTTTTCACTGACTTATCAAACTGTCCTCGTATTTTATACCTTCTGTACTAAGTGTATAAAGTTGAAAGAAGATTACATTGAATAAAAAAATTTTGTATTTGAAATTTGCTTCTTCTTTCTACGCTAGGCTAGGCTTATATATTTTTACCTGGTACTTTAATAAAATAAAATACATATTCGCTTCGTAAATTGTACTTGTTATAATCTGACATACCAGGTGTACAAATATGAAATGCGGATTTTTTTTTCTAAAAAAACATGTTAAATTCGGAAGAATGATAAAAAGTGCTTTATTCACAGTATGCTCCATAGGTTGTTATACATTTTTTTTCTCATTTTTTCGGGCAATTTGTGAATACCACGCCGGTAAAAATCTTCCCCTTTTGCTGCGAACCATTCATCGAGCTATTTTTTCACATCTTCGTACGAACTAAAGCGTTGCTCAGCAAGTGCGTGACCCATCGATGCAAACAAGAGGTAATCGGAAGGAGCAAAGTCTGGTGAGTAAGCCGCAGCGAACGGTTCAAATCGGTCAATTATTGTTGGTAACGTTTAGTATTAACCGTTTCCCTAGTTTTAACAGCTCATAATAGACCAACAATGCTTGCAATTCCACATCTTCGTATTTTTTTTGGCGGTTTTCCACGTTCCTTGTCTGCAACATCGAAGTCACCACTTTTGAAACGCCGAAATCATCGTTCACACGTATTTTGCGATCGGGCATGTTCACCACAAACTTCTCGAAGTAATCGGTATGAGTCAACGGCAGTTTTCTTCAAATGAAAACAAAAAATTAATGCTGTCCTCGAATGCTCTTTATTCGGTATAAATCTCGATATATTAAACACAACAACACAACACTATGCACACACTTTTCCAATTTATCACTCGTGCGCGTCTGACACTTGTGTGTCAAATTTTTATAGCACAAATTGCATTGGTGCACCATCTGTTGTCTGAAATCCGCATTTCATACTTGTACACCTGGTAGACTGCCTTAAGAATATCTGGATTTGGCAAAAGCGCTAAGGACTAAGGAAGTTTGAAAACCACTCTTTCATTTTAATTTATCGTTTTTTAATGAGAAAAGACGTTAATATAATGTTTCTTTTTTAGGTCGCACCGATTCTTCCCGAGTCAAACCCCTCTTGGAAAAAGACACGTTACATCCACCAGTATCTTACAAGTCCCCTTTATCACGCCCAGGTACTCGATCACGTGATCCTAGCCCATCCATCGACAAGTCAGATAAAACGATCACATCACCTAGTTCAAGTTACCTGAATACCAACCGATTATATCCTAGACCATATACAAGAACCGCTACAAGCAGAGAAAGTACTATCTCGCCAACTGGTAGCACTAGTAACCTACCCAGACTTAGTAGTATTTCTGCTAAAAAGGAGGGTTCAAGTGTTGTTTCAAAGTACGGTGGAAGATCATCGTTAAACAAAGATGATGGATACAAATACCAAAGTAGAAGTCCTAATATTTCTAAAGACGATAGTATTTCGTCCAAATATAGAAGCTCTAGAGAAGACCTATCATCAGGATCTCAAAAATATCTTACTAGTAGGTTTTTACCTAAAAATTCGGTCGAAAGAAGTTATACAGCATATTCTAGACCTTCGGCAATGCGAACTCACGAAGTTTCTAGAAAAAATAAAGAACTATTAGGTGTTTTACATGCTCAACAAGAGCACGAAAAACTTTCCAGACCTAGCAGTAGATGTTCTTCTGTAGCACCAGAAGATATTCCTAAAACACCCCAAAAAATTTCCCCCGAAAAAGAACGATCACCACCAAAACCAGTTGAGATGGAAACTGTTAAAGTGTGTACACGGGGAACGTCTCCAACGTTGGGTAGTGCTACACAACCAAGCTTTTTACGAAGTAGAAGAATAGAGTTGGCAAAAACGATAGAGAAGACCATTACAAGAGCTAAAACCGTTAAAGAGAATATGGTCGATAAAGAGGTGCAGTCTGATAGATTGGATGATTCTACAAAATCATCAAGGTTTGCTGGTGCTTCTAGAATTAGTGCTACCCCTTGGACAAATTTCTTAGATATGAAATTTTCCAGTCCGAATGGTAAAAAGGAGAAGAAAACGAAACAAGAAAGTAATGAAAGCCCAAAAAGTTTATCTAGGACTAGCTCTACTAAAAGCCTAACCTCAATAAAGCCAGAAAAAGAGAAGGATTCTAAAAAAATTCCTGCTTCAGGAACCAAGTCTAAACTTACACCACCAAAACAGCTTAATGATAAAAAGCAACTGCCGCCACCAATTCCAAAATCGGATTCTCCTAGCAAAAATAATTCTTTACATTCCCTCAATACTCTTAATAAAGATTTTCGTAAATCTGTACTAAATATGAATTCTGACGGATCAAAGAAAAAATTTGGTAGAAGAAGTAATTCGGCTAGTTCAGCTGAATCAGATACCTGTGATCCTGACGTTATTGATGTTTCAGAAAACTTAGCAAGCTGTAAATTGCACCAGAAGAATGATTCCAGCTCAAAACTTCCACAAAAAGTAAGTGGTGATAGGCAAAGAAGTAAGAGATCACCAAGTTCTGATGTAAGTGTAGCAAGTACAACTGCGCCTAGTTCAAGTGAAGATGACGTAAAAAGTAGAAAAGAAAAAATAATTGGTGTAAATTCATCAAGGACGTCTGTCGTGCTAAGTTCTGTTGATGATTTTTCGAATAACAAATCAGGTAAAGCACCTCAAGGCGCAAAATTAAAATCTGAAGGAGGAAAAAATGAGACTGAAGCTAAAAACTTTTTAATGAGAGCATTGGCTCCAGTTACAAATCTATTTAAGGCAAATAGACAGAGCCAAGGTAATTTCGAGACTAACGAAGAACTACATAATTTAGAAACTAATGATCAAATACAAGACAAGAGTATGTGGATATTAGATCCCAGCTCTGATGGTGTAGGTGAACAAACTAGCCAAGGGCAGCACCAAAGGGATTTAGAACCAAGAAGTGCAAAGTTGGTATTTCACAGAGTTGAGTCTAATGGCCAACAGTTTCCATGGGCAGAGAGCTCTGAATATGCTAGTGAACAAACTAGACTACAGCAAAATAGTGAGCCAGTAAGTTTGACGTATGGACAATACGATATGAGGAGAGCAGGATTTGGTGAACCAAACATATCAAATAAACAGAATTTTTCACCAAACACACAACAATCTATACCAATGAGACAAAATTCTGGAGAAGCACCTTGGTGGCTGGATCCAAAACAACCATCTCCAGAGAAAGTTCAAGGCTATCCAAGTTATAATATGGAAAATAATAGGTCACCTATTGTAACTCGATTCTCTAAAACTCATATTGAATCAGGAGAAAAGCCTTGGTGGTTAGATGAAAACGCTGAGCCTCCTGATGGTGTTCAAACATACCCTAACTGGGCATCAGATAAAGAAAATTACACTGAACAAAATCAAGAAAACTGCTTACAAAAATCTGTTACTAGGCATGCTGCACCTGAGGAAAAGCCTTGGTGGTTAGAACAAAACCCTTCTACCATCCCAGAAGGTGTACAGATTTATCCAAATTGGGTTCCAACTCAACAAAATTATAAAGAGCAACAAGAACAATGGTCACAGCGACAAAACTGCTTTGAAAAATCCAAAATTAGACATGTTGAAAGTGACGAAGCACCTTGGTGGATTAGGAAAGATGGTACACCACCTGAAGGTGTTCAGACCTATCCAGATTGGACTCCGGAACAACGTAATACCAACGAGGGCTCAACTTTTGGACAACCAGAATTTGTGGAAAAACACAAATTAAGGCATATTGATTCTGGAGAACGAGCATGGTGGTTAAACGATGATGAAGCTGATGATGAGATGGTTCGATCTAGAAACGAAACTGAGCAAAACAAGCATAAATATGCCATTAGACGTCAGGAATCTGGAGAACGAGCTTTGTGGTTACAGGAGAGTCAAGAATTTGATAGTAGTGGGGTTCCCTTAGGCGATAGAGCAAGTCCAGAAGGTTTAGAAATGCCCAAAGATAACGAAGGTCGACTAAGTCCTTACGATAACGTTCCAAACTTACAAGCCAATAATAAAACAATGTTTATATCACGTCATACAAACATAGATGAAATTCTAGGAGGTACTGGGCAGTTATGGGGTCCTGTGTTTAACGATATTTTTGGGTATGATAACAAGCAATGCAGGAAAGTTGATGCCAGAGAAGTTATTGTACATGAGGGAAACAGTGGTGGTGGTGCAGTAAAAAGGGGGTAAGGACAATTTTATTCTTACTGTTAGAGATATAATGAAAAATAACTTGTCAGTCCAAATGTATTAATTTTTAAATCTTAATTTTATTTAAATGAATTTTGAATCTCGAATTTATTTTTTGTACCTAAGTAGTTCGTAAGATGTGCGAGGTTTTAAGCTAAAAGTGACTAGCTGAATTAACTGAAATATACGTAGAACGCTCCCCCACCCCTGATCAAGATTTGATCTAGACAAAAATGAAGAATAGTTACTCTGGTTATGCATGGACGAATGAATTTAAGGTGGTTTAAGGCAGCGGTCGGCACGGGCCACGTAGTGGCAAAATGAAATAATTTTCTTAAAAGGTTCTGTTAATGTTGATATTAAAAATGCAAAACCTCAAACTTTTACATTTTATTCATCATCATTTTATTTAAATTTTATCAATAAGTAGGAAGAATGAGAAAAAAGAAATGAGAAAAAAAAACAGACAATTAAATGAGAACTTCGAAATAACTAAACATGCGAGTCGAATCAAAATTTAAGTTGATTTTTGAGGCTGTATTTGACTGGCTATTTGTAGAAAGTTTACTTTCATGTCTGTCGTAGAAATTCGTAGAATGGCACTCAAATGCTCATCTGTGAGACGAGAACAATATTTACTTTTTTCTGCAATTGATAATTGAAAAAGTTTGTTCACATAAGTAAGTGCTGCCAAAAATTTTAATTAATTGCTGAACAAACCTTTTCAATTCGTCAAAATTAGATGGCAAACTGCCATAAAATTTAACAAGATCATTGATTTCATAGAAGAAATTTTTGAGAGTGTCATTAGATTGAAGATCAATCACATTCATGTTTAAAATACTCGGTAAGCCCTCAATATCGCATGAAAAAGGGTTTGCAAAAATCTTCAATTTGCCAGAAACCTTCTCGAAGTCACAAAATCTGTTGTTGAACTGATTTTGTAGCTGCATTAAAATGCATTTTATCATTTTTCCAATGAAAATTTATTTTCTAACTTCCTCGATAGCTTTTTTACAATGCGGGAAATGGTCCAGCTTTTTCGCGTTAATATGTTTTATGAAGAGCTTATTTTTCATTTGGAATTCCTTTACGTTTGTGTGCATATCAGATATTAATTTGTTTTTTCCTTGAAGCCTCATATTCAGAATATTTAGCTCGTGAGTTAAATCTGTCAAAAATCCAAGGTCTATTAATCATTGAGGATCTGTAAGTTCTGGAACAAATTTACCTTGTTTGGTCATAAAAGTGTTGATTTCTTTTTTGAGGTCAAAAAGTGTTCTGTGGGCCAGCGCGGTAGGTTGGCTTTCGCGGATGCCACAAATTTTAGTTTTGATGCGAAAATAAAATAATTCTAAATGAAAAGACTTTTATTTATAAAAAAAACCGTCAAGTGCAAGTTGAACTTGCGCAATTAGTGTTCCGTACGTTGATTGTTTAAAATAAAAAATTTTTGTTACGGAGGTATAAAATGATCAGTGACTTCACAAAACACACCCCAAATGAGTTTTCAACAAAGTTAGTTTCCAATCTCTAATGAAAACTTACGACCTTTAAATTTTTGTTTTTTTTTATATACCAGATAAATTACACAGGGGAACAGCTGTTTTGGTGTCGAGGTTTTTGAGCTGATTCTATATCAATTTGATGTCCTGAATTCAAATAACGTATTCATTTGTACCTAGGAGCTCAAATTTTTAAGATATACAATTTTAGAGAAATATAAGTTACATTATTGTAACTCAAATCCGTAAGTGTAGTAAACAAAAGTAGATACGAAATTTTTATTTTAGTTATACAAAATACAATATTATGTCGTACTTACAAACAAAAAAAAAACATTGAAGAAATGAAATAGTCACTCAACACTTGGAAAGCTTCTTTTCCGCGACATTCTTGAATGTTTTTTTTAAACAGTCCCTTTTTAAACTTCAGCAGTAATCTGCCATCATGTGCATGTCCCATCTTCCTTGGTAGCGGTCCTCCATAACTTTAATACCTTGGTGAAATCTTTCACCTTGTTCCTCACTCATGTCTCCTAAATTTTCTGGAAAACGGTCTAAGTGGCTGTGTAAATAGTGTATTTTTAATACTCATATTGCACCCTAAGGATTTGAAACTATTAAGCATCTTGTTAACCATTTCAACATAGTTTTGAGCTTTATGTTTGCCTAGAAAATTTTCTACAACTGCAACAAATGATGTCCAAGCTTCTCGTTCAACTTGATTCATTGAATTTATGAAGGCAGGATCCTTAATTAATTGTCTTATTTGTGGACCGTCAAATATCCCTGCTTTGAGTTTTTCTGTGCTCAACTGATGCATTTTTACCCCTATATATGCAAAACAAGACCCATTCTTATCAAGAGCCTTTACAAATTGCTTCATTAAGCCCAACTTTATATGTAACGGAGGAAGTATGATTTTTTCTCTTTCAACCAAAGCGTCGTTAATGACATTCTTTTCCCCAACGTCCATGTTTTCTCTCCGAGGCCAATCTTTTCTAACCCAGTGGTGTGTTTTGTCCCTACTATCCCAGAGGCACAAGAAACACGGATATTTCGTGTAACCACTTTGCTGCCCAAGAAGAAAGTTTACCATTTTTAAGTCTACACAAATCATCCATTGATGTTCGTAATACTTTATCTTCTGCAAGACCAAAGCTATGGTATTATATTCTTCTTTCAGTTTCGTTGAGTGAGCTAGTGGTATTGAACCATATTTATTCCCATTATGTAGAAGGACACATTTTAAACTTTGCTTTGAACTGTCAATAAATAGGCGCCAATCATCTGGAAGATATTCAGAAAGTCCCATTTCTTTCATGAGTCCCCTAATTTCGTGACAAAATACAAGATTGTCTTCTTAAGAAAAGAATGGTAGCAGATCTTTTTCTCTTGTACGGTAAAAGGTAATTTTGGTTCCTTGTTCCAGTAAATTTTTGTCGTTCAACCTAGAAGCCAGTACTTCAGAAGCTTTTTTCGATAAATTGAGATCCCTGGTGAGATCATTTAATTCATTTTGATTGAAGCGTTGAGGAACTGATGACGTCCCCTCATAGTCACTGTTAGTTTCATTAGCATCAGAACTTTTATTAGCATCAGAAGAGCGATCAGAGGGAAAATATTCGTCATCAGAGATATGTGGTAGCTGATGAAATGTTGGAATCGGTATTTCATCTGAGTGCGGGATAGGGCGTATTGCCGAGTCTAAATTGGGATAAGTCCACTTACTGCGGTTATTTCGATTGATTCCATTAGTATTTACTAGACAGAAATAACAATCATTGAAGTGGTTTTTTTGGTTCTCTCCAAACCATTGGTACGCCGAATTTTAGACATTTTCTTTTCCCGGTAGTCCACTGCCGTAAATGCTCTGTACAAGTTTTACATACGAGATGCGGGGCCCACGTTTTGTCCTGATCACCAAGCTTAACTCCAAAGTATCCAAGATACGCTCGCTTTACAAAGTCAGTAATAGTTTGTCTGTTTTGTTGAAACATGTATTCTCCGCATATATAGCAAAACACATCAGGTTGATTTATACTTTTCTTAACATAAAATAACACGCCGAATTCGATCTACTCTCATTAGTAAGAACGCACAAACTGACGGGACTTACCCGAGTTAGGTGATTAAAAGGGTCAGTTCAGGTACCTGATAGGCAATGGTTCCACTATTTATAGATTTACCTGGAATTTACTCAATTACAGACTGACAATAAAACCATTGTACCTACATTAATGAATATATAATAATTTTAGAACTCTCATAAATGAATATACTGAATAAAAACCACATTGGTAGATAAGTTGATGTATCTAAAAAAGTAGAGCTGATAGAGAAAAACGGATTGCATGTATAGATTTAGCGTCCCAAATATAGTTAAAATCAGCTCTAAAATCCCAGGCATCAAAACAAAAATATTTTTTTGTTGCCCTGTGTTATTAAAGGTAATGCACCCGTGATAATCTTCGTTCAATCTACACCCCGTGGAGAATATTCCAGAAATTTTTCAAAATTTTTTGATAAGTACTTTTCGAGATAAGGGGGTGACAGCGATTTATCGCGATATTTTAAAAATAAAACAAAAAAAAGTGCGCGCAAGTATTACATTATATGTATATTTTTTACTCGTGTTTTCACAAGCTTTCATTTGACACCACACTCGATGATCTGGTAAACAATTTTTTTTTCACTTCTGATCTCACCTCCCCAAATCAAGCCCTTTAAATGAAAATTTAACTTTCAAAACTACACCGCTCTGATAAGGCCATCAATTCCTATATTAGTACCAAATTTCAACTTTCTATGTCAAATAGTTTCGGAGAAAATCGAGTGTGACAGACAGATAGACAAACAAACACCGAAATGATCTTATAAGTGTTCTGTACGGAACACTAAAAACAGTCGCGGGCCGCAAGAAGGAGGCTCGAAGGCCGCGGCTTGCCGACCGTTGGTTTAAGGGGTTACGCCACCTTGGCGTTCGGAAAAATAGGTATAAAATATTTTTTTTTTTTGACGCAACTATTGTATATATAATATAATTTTTATTTTTCGCAAATACATTGTAGTTTTAACAACAAATTTAAAAATATATATATATTAAAAAAATTTAAAAATAGCGGAGATTTGAACCATCTTGTAGGACCCTCTTTTGAAAATCCTTGCCACCAGTGGTCAGAAATCGTCTAAAAATTACACAAATAATTTTTTATTGTTAAGAAAGGTTATAGCCAAGTGATCTCATATGGAAAAAATTTTAAAATTTTTTTGTGGAAGTTCGAAAATAAACTCGAATTTGTCACAAAGTTTTGAGATTTAAAAATTAATAAAAAATAAACGGTACATCCAATCGAAAAATTATATGGTAACTTCAAGATAATAATATAAAGAATATGTGGTATAAATTTTATCCCAATCGGTTCAGTAGATCTCGAGAAATTTTGTCCACGAGTTTGAAAAAGTAGTTTCGAGAAAAACGCCTCTTGATGATGCTCGTTGTTATCTCCTAATTTGAGAATAGTAATCAATGTTTTTCAAAATGCTACATTACATTTTTAGTGTTCTATACGGAACACTTACGGAATCACCCGATTTTCTTCGGAACTATTTGACGTGGAAAGTTGAATTTTGGCACAAATATAGGAATTGATTGCCAAATCAGAGCCGTGTAGTTTTGGAAGTTAGTTTTGACTTAAGGGATTAGTTTTGAGGGAGGAAATTAAGAGTAAAAAAAAATTTAGCAGGTTATCGAGTGGGATGTCAAATGAGAGCTTGTCAAAACATGAGTTCAAAAATATATATGATGTAATACTTTCGCACAGTTCTCTTTATAATGTTTTAAAAAATGGCCAAAAATCGCTGTTTCCCTCTCCTATCTCTAAAAGTACTTAGTATAGTATCTAGTATAAAAAAAAATCGATGCAAACTATGCACCTTAACAATATGGTGGAGGTTTTGTTAATATACGTTTCAGTACATTACTGTTCGCGCGTTGCTCCTGTACCCAGACAAAATAATTTTATTTCTTTATATTTAATACTGGCGTGAACTTGATTTATCTTTATCGTCACTGCTTATTCGTTATGTTTATATTATTATATAGCTCAAGAGGCCTTAGAGGCCCATAGTTTAGTTGCATACTCGTCTCCACTTCTTTTTGTCTCCTGTTAGCTTTTCCCAGTGCGGGATTCCCATCAATTCCAGATCTTGCTTTTCTGCCTGAATCCATGTAGATAGAGATCTACCCTTGCCTTTTCTTCCAACCATTCCTCTTATTAGGGCTTGCTTTGCCTGTCTTTCTTCGTTCATCCTTGCCAGGTGTCCCAACCATCTTAATCGCTGGCTTCTTATGATTTGGCTTATAAGGGGTAAGGCATTTTAATTCGTAATTTGTTCTTTTTCTCCACAGTCTCTCTTCTTTCCTTCCTTCATAGATTCTTCTCAAAGCTTTCCTTTCCCACACCTCCAACGTCTCCTTTTCTCTTGCATTCAGTTTCCACGTTTCGCATCCATATGTCACCGAGGGTCTGACAACTGTCGCATATATGTTTTCTTTTGCTTTTCTTGATACATTCTTTGATTTCAATATTGGATTCATTGCCCCAAACATATCTATCCTTTCGCTATTCTTTCTCGTATCTCCGTCCTTTCTTGTCTACTCTCTGTTAGTGTTACTCCCAGATAATTAAATTTGTCTACTTTTTCAAACATATATCTTTTCCCTAAGTTGTTTATTATATCTAAACTTTTGTTGTTTTTATTATCCTTCTTCTTTGTAATTTCCATGCATTTTGTTTTTTCCTCATTTATCTTTAGTCCTCTCATCTTTCCCCTTTCTTCTATCCTACTTATGGCTTTTTTGAGGTTCTCTTTTGCTCTTGCAATCACTGCTACATCATCAGCATAGGCCAAGCATTGGCAGGTTTGTTGGTATATCGTTCCATTTGTTTTTATTTCTGACTCCCGGATAATCTTCTCTAGTACCAAATTAAATAGACATGTCGACACGGGATCCCCCTGTCTTAATCCTCTCTTCACCTTAAACTTGTCTGATACTTTGCCCTCAACCAAAACTCTATTTTCTGTGTCATTCAGGGTCATTCTCATCATGCGAATCAATTTACTTGGAATTTTAAGTACTTCTATGATCTTGTAGAGTCTTTCTCTATTTACAGAGTCATATGCTTCTCTGAAATCCACAAAGACCAAGTGTAGTGCCAAATTTTGTTCTAAGGTATTACCTTGGTTTTGCTTAATCGAAAATATCTGGTCTGTAACCGAACTATTGGTACTCTCCCAGAATAGACTCGGCTTTCTCTTCTAGTCTGTTTTTAATCGTCACCACTACTATCTTGTACACCACATCCAGTAAGGCTATTGGTATATAATTAGCACATATAGTTTTTTCTCCTTTTTTGTATATTGGACAAATGAGCGACTCCCTCCAGCTCACTGGCATCTTTTCTGTTTTCCATATTTCTTGCACCAACCAGCATATTTCATTTTCCAGATCTACTCCTCCAGCTTTTATCATTTCTACTGTTATACAATTTCCACCCGGGGCCTTATTTTTTTTGGGTTCTGAGTATTTCTCTTATTTTTTCCCTCCTGCCCTTCAGTTAATTTTGCTTCCTATTTCTCATTCAACTCCTCATTTTTATCTCCATTTAATGTTTCTTTAAAGTATTCCGCCCATCTATTCAGCCTTTCTGCTAAATTTCCATCATTTTTCCTACATATTAGCATTTTGTCTGTGTTTATTCCTTTTGTTTTTTATAAAAAAAAAAACATGTAAATCGGATAAGTGGTTCTTGTGTGCTAAGCGGACTAATGGCCAGACAGACAGACAGAGAGACGTTACGTTTTATATATATTATAGATTTTTTTTGATATATATTAAATTAAGAATTAAAAAAACGTAAATCGGATGAGCGGTTCTCGAATGATAAGCACACTAACGGACAGACAGACAGAGAGACGTTGCGTTTTATATATATTATATAGATCATTATTATTATTTAACCTGGCCAGAGAACATATGTATGAATTAAAAAAAAACACGTAAATCGGATAAGTGGTTCTCGAGTGATAAGCGCACTAACGGATAGACAGACAGACAAACAGACAGAGATACGATGCATTTTATATATATTATAAATGTAATAAAATATATATCTATAACCTGGTCAGAGAACATATGTATGAATTTAAAAAATCACGCAAATCGGATAAGTGGTTCTCGAGGAATAAGCGCACTAACGGACAGACAGACAGACAGAGAGATGTTGCATTTTATATTTATTATAGGTGTAGATTATTGTTATTATTATTATTATATAACCTGGCCAAAGAATATATGTATGAATTAAAAAAAAGACACGTAAATCGGATAAGTGGTTCTCGCGTGATAAACGCACTAATGGACAGGCAGACAGACAGAGAGACATTGTATTTTATATATATTATAGATTATAGATATTTTCTGCTACATAATATTGTTCCATATTTAATGGTTTACGTAAATCGGATAAGTGGTTTTCCAGTGATAAGCGTACTAACGGACAGACAGACAGACAGAGAGACGTATTTTATATATATTATAGATTAATATTTAGGTACTAAATATTTATTTTACACTTTTATCAATAAATTCTAGATTGAGGTAGATTAATTTATTGGCTATGAGGTAGCTAAGATACTGTACCTATTATACAATAGTGACTAAGAAAAAACGTGAAAATACATATTGAATCTTAAGATATATATATATATATATATATATATATATATATATATATATATATATATATATATATATATATATATATATATATATATATATATATATATATATAGTACATGTGAGGGCCCTAATTAACTTAGCCTAGGTAAGGATTTTATTTTATTTTAAAGGCAATCACCGTACGGAACACTAATTGCGCAAGTCCGATTTCTACTTGGCCGCTTTTTTTTTTTTAACAGATTGACCGTCAATTGAGCAAGGTCCATGTACCATTTAGATATAAGGAAATTGTACATCACCTATAATACTTTGATGCAGTAATTTTCATATCTTCTATGATAAACTCCATTACTAATTTAATGGGCTTCTTCATAGCTTGTTCCTAGAACTAACTAACTTGCTCGAAACTTGTTACTAGTCTTATCGAAAGCTGTTGATAACTTACAAATGCCTTGATTTACTGTGTTGTGCTTCACACACAAAAATTTTTAAACTGAAATATTTAAAGCATCTACTAATATAGCTAATATAGCCCTACAGAAGCTGTGCGGAAGTTGCAGGACTTCCTCGTCATAGTCGTTTCGCAAAGATTCCACCCTTAAAACGCTCGCCTTGACAGCAATATTTGTTACTAATTTTTTTTTATCTTACAGGGGAAGAAAGAACACAACCTTCAACATATCGTAAGGTAAGAATATATGTTTGTTTTTATGGGGGGTTGAATATGTCCGAATATCTTAGTTTTCTCGCGCATCCGCCTTTTACAAACTCATAATATAAGGTGAAAAGTATCTGGATAGCGGTAAATGTAGTAATAATATTCTTTTGTTGTTTAAAACTCTATATTTCGTCGATGTTTCTTGGCTTCATCAGGAGTATTACAACTAGAATAAAAAGAATATCAAAGGAAAACACAACATCACACAAGGCTAATTAAACATACTTACTTCTGGGGTATTTCTTTAGAACTATTTTAAAGAAATACCTTAGATCTAAGTATGTATACAATGTATAGTTATCCTAGTTGTGTGATGTCTTATTTTTCTTTTGTATTTATTTTATTCTAATTGTAATACTCTTGATGAAGCCGAGAAAGATACGCGAAATATAGGCAAAAAAAAATATTATTAATACATAGACCTCTATCCTGATACTTTTCATAATCGTTATTACGGTCGAGCAAAATAAACACAATATCCATATATATATATATATATATATATATATATATATATATATATATATATATATATATATACATATACATATATATATATATATATATATATATATATATATATATATATATATATATATATATATATATATATATATATATATATAAATTACCGGCAATTCAGGCATTCTATAGAATGCCGCTAAGAGATTAGATAAAATATGAAATGAAAGACCAGTTACCATATTACCAAACGTACAGCCGGCAATGTATATAATAGATATTAAAAATAATAAACATTAACTATTATTTGTGTTGCGGGTGGCGAGGGATGAAGTCAATACGTTATAACATGAACTAACCTGAATTAACCTAAATCAACCTAAACTAACCTGAACTAACGTGACCGTATACCTTAAGAAGATGGTTCTGTGTACTTACAAGTGTCACAACAGTTTATCATACAATGGATAAGTATAAAATGAAAGAGAAATTACCATAATCATATCTTTTGTTTATTCAAAATTAACAATATTAAGATTATCAACTATCTATAACAAGAATGCGTAGGGAAACGAAAATAGAAACTTATGTAATCTTTGAAAAATCAAACCTTAGTTTTATTTGTAAAAAAAATATCTATTGTTTTTGTTTTAACTTTAAAAAATATTTGTTCAAGTTAGTTCAGGATAGTTAATGTCATAACGTGTTGGATTCATCCCCATCGTGCTCCCCCGCCACCCGCAACAGGAGTACCAGTGAATGGTTATTGTTTTCAATATCCATTATTCACTTTGCCGGCTGTACGTTAGACATTCTATATAATGCCTAGGCAAAGTATAAAATAAAGGATATTTCATATTTTACCCGCACGTTATAGGCATTTTAAAGAATGCTCAATTTTGTATTTTGTCGTTAATATATATATTAAAAATTGTTTTAAAGCTATCTCGTCATGTTTGCCTACTTCTGTTATTTTTATACATAGGGGCACTTGCAGTTTAGAATATAACACAAAATATGTTACAAAACACATAAATTAATGGCTAATCATTTTTCAAAATTAAAAGCAGAAACTCCAAAAAACAAAAAAATAATATACTGTATGAACTCCCGTGTAATGATTGCGAGGGAGTTTATATCAATCAAACATCCCAGTATTTAGAAAATAGAATTAAGGGGCACAAGTATGTTAAGACAAATGTGAACGCACTCAGTAATCATGTAAAAAAAAAGAAAACACATTTAATTACGAACAACGAAACAAACATCATTGGTACCGAAAATAATATAAAAAAAGAGGAATACTGGAATCTATTGAAATCCAAAAAAATAGGAATGCAAAAAACGATAAAAAGAGACATAAAAAGTATCCTAAAAATATACCAGTCAGTCTTGTGAACACCGTAGACGGGTCACTTGCTATAAAAATGTGATAAATAAAATAAAATCAAATTATAATTTTAATACATGTGCCTGTATGTTGTGTGGAGGTTTAAGAATTTACGTTTGTGGTAAGTTCATATTATAAACGTGATACAATTTTAAATATTTAACATCTAAATGTATTGTTCTAGAATATTTTAACTCTGATTCAGAAGGTCGAAATGTTAGTAAATAAACAAATACTTAACCAATCTTCATTTATTAATAGACCAAAAACCAAGAAAATACCAACAAAAAATTTGATACTCAAAGGTCTAAAAATATAACGTATTTTAAAGAAATTTAAAATATCTAAAAAATTAAATATATATATATATATATATATATATATATATATATATATATATATATATATATATATATATATATATATACATATATATATATATATATATATATATATATATATATATATATATATATATATATACATATATATATATATATATATATATATATATATATATATATATATATATATATATATATAGCTATTTACTGTGCCATTTATAAAGTTTGCACCATATGGGAAAAATTTTTATTATAAGAGTTTTTGAAAATTTAACTTCGAAATGTGCATGTTTTGTGTTTAGGATTACACCCAAATAAGGTTTTGACGTCACCAGCCTTGCCTGTCAAATTTGACATTTAAAATTTAAAAATCAAATTGTAATTTTAATACATGTGCGTGTATGTTGTGTGGAGGTTTAAGAGTTTACGTTTGTGGTAAGTTCATATTATAAACGTGATATAATTTTAAATATTTAACATCTAAATGTATTGTTCTAGAATATTTTAACTCTGATAAAAACCCATTAAGAAGGTCGAAACGTCAGTAAATAAACAAATACTTAACCAATCTTCATTCATTAATAGACCAAAAACCAAGAAAATACCAACAAAAAATATAATACTCAAAGATCTAAGAATATTACGTATTTTAAAGAAATTTAAAATATTTAAAAAATTAAATATATATATATATATATATATATATATATATATATATATATATATATATATATATATATATATATATATATATATATAAAGATTTTGGTGATATGTTATCGACCGTGCGTCAATCTGATACATATATATATATATATATATATATATATATATATATATATATATATATATATATATGATTATCGGGAATCGGTCTGGACTGTAAATAAAACTCTTATCTTCTTTAAAACTCAATATTTCGTTATCGTTTGATAACTTCTTCAGGAGTAACTACAAAATTAATACACTTATATTAAAACACTATTCTCTTTCGTCAAGGCATTAAATATTGAAATATAAAACAAACAATTATGAAACAAACGAACAATCAATTAAAACACGTACGAAAATGCGAGTTTGTCCTCGAAACCAACACTCAACATCTCGATTTACTACAACAAACTGAGAGTAAACAGTCTCGGTACATATGCACTGTCGTGAATCCCAAACGAACGGAAAAACAGCAACAGAAAAACGTCTTTAATTTACTTTATACTAAGAGGTGGCAAATCTTTATTTGTTATTATTGCTGTAATTGTAAATGATTAATACCTATTAATTATGTTGCTATAAATAATACTAAGTTGATTAGTGTCTGATTTATAGTTAATTGACTTTGGGTCCCTGTTGATATGGTACATTTCCTTAAAAAGTCTCCCTTTATAGTTGTCATGAGCTAAGATTTTAACGTTGTTATAGTCAAAATGATGACCCGTTTTCAAATTATGTTGCACAAAAGCACACGAATTCTTTCCCAATCGGGAGTCACTCTTGTGCTGTGTGAGTCTCTGTTTCAACCACTGAGATGTCTGCCCAATATAACGCGCTTCACATTGCAAACAAGACAATCTATAAACTATAGAGTTATTATATTTATTTTTGAAAACAGATCAGAAACTCGTATGCTGTTATATTTCGCAATTTTTATATTTGGAAAATCTCTGAATAAGGCGACAATTGAGTTTGTGATTGGCTTTATAAATTGTAGCTTCCTGTATATCCTATGCTGCGCAGGCGTCTCGTCAGTAGGGGCATCAACACTATCCGAATTATAAATTAATTTTCTTAAAATGTGTTTAGGATAGGTATTGTTGACAAAAATGTTATACAGCTCGTCTAGGTTTCTTTTTCGAAACCTATCATCACTAATGCGTATGACCCTGTTTTTCATTGCTATTACGGTGTAAATTTTTGATTTTTTGGGTGATTAGAGAAATAATTAATGAATCTGCCTGACGCTGTGGGTTTTTTATACCAGTCAAGTATAATAGTGTTGTCAGTCGTTCTTATTACTTTAGTGTCCAAAAAAGGAACACTGAAGTCCTGTTCTATTTCGATAGTGAATTGTATATGTGTGTTGAATGCATTAAAATAGTTTAAAATAATTTCTGTATATATATATATATATATATATATATATATATATATATATATATATATATATATATATATATATAATATATTAGATATATATATATGATTATCGGGAATCGGTCTGGACTGTAAATAAAACTCTTTTCTTCTTTAAAACTCAATATTTCGTTATCGTTTGATAACTTCTTCAGGAGTAACTACAAAATTAATACACCTATATTAACACACTATTCTCTTTCGTCAAAGCATTAAAATATTGAAATATAAAACAAACAATTTTGAAACAAACGAACAATCAATTAAAACACGTACGAAAATGCGAGTTTGTCCTGGAAACCAACATTCAACATCTCGATTTACTACAACAAACTGAGAGTAAATAGCCTCGGTACATATGCACTGCCGTGAATTCCAAACGAAACGGAAAAACAGCAACAGAAAAACGTCTTTAATTTACTTTATACTAAGAGGTGGCAGATATTTATTTGTTATTATTGCTGTAATTGTAAATGATTAATACCTATTAATTATGTTGCTATATATAATACTCAGTTGATTAGTGTCTGATTTATAGTTAATTGACTTTGGGTCCCTGTTGATATGGTACATTTCTTTAAAAAGTCTCCCTTTATAGTTGCTGTCATGAGCTAAGATTTTAACGTTGTTATAGTCAAAATTCCGATTCCCGATAATCATATATATATCAGATTGATGCACGGTCGATAACATATCACCAAATCTTATATATATATATATATATATATATATATATATATATATATATATATATATATATATATATATACGAGGCTGGTTTGAAACGTCCGTGCAAAGTCCGAGAGATGGCACCACCGGTGCGTATCGAGGTCATGTTTAGTTAGTAGCATCTCTTGAATGAACGCACACCAAGTTTCAGCCATATTGGTTTATTTCTTTGTGTTTGGCATTCGTGTGAATCAAGGAAGTAGAGTGATTTTCAAAAAATGGACGAAAAAGAATTTCGTGTGGTGATTAAACATTACTTTATGAAAGGCAAAACGCCTCAGGAGACTAAAGAGAAGCTTGATAAACATTATGGTGACTCTGCACCTTCGATTAGAACAGTTTATAAGTGGTTTCAAAATTTTCGGACTGGCCATATGGGCACAAGTGACGCTGAACGTTCTGGACGGCCTGAGGAGGTTACGACTCCAGAAATTATTGATCAAATCCATGATATGGTGATGGATGACAGAAGAGTTAAGGTGCGTGAGATTGCTAGTGCTGTGGGCATCTCGACTGAACGGGTACATAATATTTTGCATAAACATTTGGACATGAGAAAGCTATCCACAAGATGGGTGCTGCGATTGCTCACGCTTGACCAAAAACGGAATCGTGTGAAGTGTTGCAAGGATGGTTTGCAGCTGTTCCAGAAGAATCCGGAGGACTTTAAGCGTCGTTTCGTCACTGTGGATGAAACATGGATACATTACTATACTCCTGAGACCAAACAACAATCTAAACAATGGGTTACCAAGGGGGAATCTGCACCAAAAAAGGCGAAGACCGTTCCTTCGGCCGGAAAGGTTATGGCGACTGTCTTTTGGAATTCGCAAGGGATAATCCTCATCGACTATCTGGAAAAGGGGTAAAACTATTACAGGTGAATATTATTCGTCGTTATTGGACCGTTTGAAAAACGAGCTGCAAGAAAAACGCCAGCGATTGGCCCACAAGAAAGTCCTTTTCCATCACGACAACGCACCAGCACACACCTCGTTTCACGTCCCCCCTATTCTCCAGACTTGGCTCCCTCGGACTACTATTTGTTCCCCAATTTGAAGAAATGGCTGGCGGGACAAAGATTTTATTCAAACGAGGAGGTGATTGCAGACACTAATGGATATTTTGCAGACTTGGACAAATCCTATTATTCGAAAGGGATCAACAAACTAGAACATCGTTGGACGAAGTGTATAAGCCTAAAATGAGACTATGTCGAAAAATAAAAAAGGTTTACCCCAAACACATAAGTAGTTTTTATTTTTGCACGGACTTTTCAAACCAGCCTCGTATATATATATATATATATATATATATATATATATATATACATATATATATATATATATATATATATATATATATATATGTATATATATATATATATATATATATATATATATATATATATATATATATACATATATATATATACATATATATATATATATATATATATATATATATATATATATATATTTATATATATTTAGCTATATACAGTGCCATTCATAAAGTTTGCACCATATGGGAAAAAATTTTTATTATAAGAGTTTTTGAAAATTTAACTTCGAAATGTATTAGTGCATGTTTTGTGTTTAGGATTACACCCATATATATATATATATATATATATATATATATATATACATATATAATATATATATATATATATATATATATATATATACATATATATATATATATATATATATATATATATATATATATATATATATATATATATATATATATATATATATATATATATATATATATATATATATATATATATATATATATATATATATATATATATATATATGTATATATATATATATATATATATATATATATATATATATATACATATATATATATATACATATATATATATATATATATATATATATATATATATATATATATATTTATATATATTTAGCTATATACAGTGCCATTCATAAAGTTTGCACCATATGGGAAAAATTTTTATTATAAGAGTTTTTGAAAATTTAACTTCGAAATGTATTAGTGCATGTTTTGTGTTTAGGATTACACCCAAATAAGATTATGACGTCACAAGCCTTGCCTGTCAAACTTGACAATTAAAATTTAATACTGGGAAATACGGACTTTTAAAAATATCGAAAAAAGTTATAAAGAAAAAAGATTGTACCAGCACACACCTCGTTTCACGTCCCCCCTATTCTCCAGACTTGGCTCCCTCGGACTACTATTTGTTCCCCAATTTGAAGAAATGGCTGGCGGGACAAAGATTTTATTCAAACGAGGAGGTGATTGCAGACACTAATGGATATTTTGCAGACTTGGACAAATCCTATTATTCGAAAGGGATCAACAAACTAGAACATCGTTGGACGAAGTGTATAAGCCTAAAATGAGACTATGTCGAAAAATAAAAAAGGTTTACCCCAAACACATAAGTAGTTTTTATTTTTGCACGGACTTTTCAAACCAGCCTCGTATATATATATATATATATATATATATATATATATATATATATATATATATATATATATACATATATATATATATATATATATATATATATACATATATATATATATATATATATATATATATATATATATATATATATATATATGTATATATATATATATATATATATATATATATATATATATATATATATACATATATATATATACATATATATATATATATATATATATATATATATATATATATATTTATATATATTTAGCTATATACAGTGCCATTCATAAAGTTTGCACCATATGGGAAAAATTTTTATTATAAGAGTTTTTGAAAATTTAACTTCGAAATGTATTAGTGCATGTTTTGTGTTTAGGATTACACCCATATATATATATATATATATATATATATATATATATATATATATATATATATATATATATATATATATATATATATATATATATATAATATATACATATATATATATATATATATATATATATATATATATATATATATATATATATATATATATATATATATATATATATATATATATATATATATATATATATATATATATATGTATATATATATATATATATATATATATATATATATATATATATATATATATATACATATATATATATACATATATATATATATATATATATATATATATATATATATATATATATATATATATATTTATATATATTTAGCTATATACAGTGCCATTCATAAAGTTTGCACCATATGGGAAAAATTTTTATTATAAGAGTTTTTGAAAATTTAACTTCGAAATGTATTAGTGCATGTTTTTGTGTTTAGGATTACACCCAAATAAGATTATGACGTCACAAGCCTTGCCTGTCAAACTTGACAATTAAAATTTAATACTGGGAAATACGGACTTTTAAAAATATCGAAAAAAGTTATAAAGAAAAAAGATTGTATTTTAGTTTTACGTCTATATGTCAATTTTCAAAAAAATTTGACAAAATTCACTTTTTTCAATTATATGCCCCGAAAATGATAACCGAAAGTTTTTTTTTATAAATTATATCATACACTTTTTTGGTGGTTAATGTTTTACTAAATGTTACGAGAAAAAATAATTAGGGCGTAAAATTAGGCTGAAAATTTTATTTTTTTCAAAAAGTTGTAATTCAACAATGGTGCAAACCTCTCACGTCAATTTTTAAGGATTATTATCATAAAAAATTAATGTTATTTACTAAATAAAAAAACATTCTTAAGTTCCTACGCTTCTTCCTTTCTTTTCAATACACATAATAGTTCTGTTATAAATTTCATGACGAACATTCGCATAGAACTCCGACTTGATTTAATTTACGGACTGACGGATAGTATCTTCTAAGTGTGCAATATTTTTTAAAAGGTCTCTGAGCTTAAACTAAATTTTTTAAATACCCCCCACAGAAAAAAATCACAGGTCGTAAGATCGGGTGACCGCGGCGGCCAAGATACTTCATAGGAAAACGTTCGGCAAATTTCTAATTTCCAAGGTGCTGTGACTAGGTGCTCCATCTTGTTGGAAGTACATTTTCATTCTTTCCTCTAAACTAAAATCTTCCAGTTCATTGGAAAATTCGTTGTTTAGATACTGTAAGTACCTCGTGGCTGTAAGATTTTCTCTAAACAAAACGGGGCAATAATTGTGTTATTAAAAATACCGCACTAAATGTTAGTTTTAAAGGAATATTGATCTCTTGTATCTATTGTAAAATTTCGATTGCTATCCGCCCACCATCTACAATTTTGCAACGAGGCAACACCATTAGAATTAAAAGTACTTTCATCACTGAACAAAATATACTTTGTAAATGACGGGTCTTCTTCAGTTTTACTTTGCAGCCAGAAAGAAAAATACATGCGCCTATCATATTCTTGTTCTTTAAGAGTGTGGACAGATTTTGGTTTATAAGGTTTAAACCTATATTTCTTAAGCACTCTTTGAACTCAATTTTAAGATAAACCTACATTGTGCGATATTTTTGGCAATTGAAGATCTAGGCGTTTCAATCACACCCTGCATAACTGCAAACTCAGCATCCTCATTAGTAACCTAATGTTCATGTTGACGTTTAAAATTATTCTCCACACATCCAGTATTTTTAAAGTTGGTAAGAATTATTCCTACTGTTGTATGCGTTAAAACTTTTTCCGGATGTCGTTGGTTAAAAATGACGGCAGTTTCTCTTTGTGTTTTGTAGTTATCACCCACGATCAAAACTATTTCTATGTTGTCTTGCTTAGTCAATTTAATTAGCATTTTTATTGAAAGAGAAAATTTAGAAAACTGTTATTATTACATTAATAATAGTGAACAAACTAATGTCAGTTTGATGTTTTATGTGACAAAGGAACGAAACACGAAATCCATGGCAACTGCAGCAAAGATACGTGAAAGCCTATCATATTATAATTTTGTTTGACTTAATAGCAAAACATGAATGTATATTCTTTCCACCAATATTGCGTTGCAAAACGTTGTAACAATTTTTAAAAATCTTGTTTTTGACCTTTTGAAAATATCTTAAAAAACATTTAGAATAAACTATCCCCAAAACCTGTATATGAAATTAAGAAAGAACTTCTCGCGAATATTCGCCATATAATTTATAAAAGAACTATCTCATGCATTAAAGAAGGAATTAAGAAATTTACTAAACTACAAATTTGCTCAAATTTATTACATAACATTAATATTTATTATATTAGCCCTTAGAAGTTGAGCTGTCATAAAAATTATGCAGCTTTGCGTCAAGATTACATTGTTAAACTACGATTTTTTGACAGAACTCGTTTTTATAGCTTAATTTTAAGGCCTAATTTTTTTTTTTCTTAACATTTAGTGAAACATTAACTAATAAATAAGTACATAAGATAATTTATGTGGAAAAACAGTTGATTGTCATTTTAGGGGAAAATTATAGAAAAAAGTCAATTTTATCAAATCTTTTCGAACATTGGTACATAAATGTAAAACTGCAATACAATCATTTTTAGTGTTCCGTACGGAACACTTATAAGATCACTTCGGTGTCTGTCTGTCTGTCTGTCTGTCTATCTATCTGTCTGTCTGTCACACCCGATTTTCTCCGAAACTATTTGACATAGAAAGGTGAAATTTGGTAATAATATAGGAATTGATGGCCTCATCAGAGCCATGTAGTTTTGAGAATTAAATTTTGACTTAAGGGGTTAGTTTTGGGGGGTGAAGTCGGAAGTGAAAAAAATTTTTTTTTACTATGTCATCGAGTGTGGTGTCAAATGAAAGCTTGTGAAAACACGAGTAAAAAATATATATATAATATTGCGCGCACTTTTCTTTGCATTATTTTTAAAAATTCGCGAAAAATCGCTGTCCCGGGCCTTATCTCGAAAAGTACTTATCAAAAAATTTCGAAAAAATTCTGGAATATTCTCCACGGAGTGTAGATTGAACGAAAATTATCACGAGTGCATTACCTTTAATAATTTATATGGTATATAAAAAAAAAAACAAAAATTTCAAGGTCATCAGATTTCAGTAAAGATTGGAAACAAACTTTGTTGAAAACTCATTTGAGGTGTGTTTTGTGAAGTCACTGATCATTTTATACCACCGTAACATAAATTTTGACTTAAGGGGTTCGTTTTGAGGGGTGAAATCGGAAGTGAAAAAAATTTTTTTTTACTAGGTCATCGAGTGTGGTGTCAAATGAAAGCTTGTGAAAACACGAGTAAAAAAATATATATATAATGTAATACTTGCGCACACTTTTCTTCGTATTACTTTTAAAAAATCGCTGTCCCCTACCTTATCTCGAAAAGTACTGATCAAAAAATTTTGAAAAAAATTCTGGAATATTCTCCACGGGGTATAGATTGAACGAAAATTATCACGAGTGCATTACCTTTAATAACACAGGTCAACATTTTATCTAGGCTTGTACTCGGTAAACCAACTAGGTATCTTAGGGTTTTTGGGGTCGCTGATCATGATGAAGGGGTCGGTTAACCTCCATCAGGTCAGGTTCAAGGTCATTTGAAGGTTAAATTGAGCTAATGCAGCCAAAAAATCTGAAAAAATTCATACGTATGTTTTTTGGGTCACTGAATCCGAATCCGGTGTTATTTTTTCATATAAGGACTCCTGAAGGTCACTAGAGGTTACATCAAGGTCATTCTGAGGTTATTTGGAATAAAACAGTTATGAGCAGGCCAAAAAATCTGAAAAAAATGGTGTATACGTTTTTTAGGTCTCTGGTTCAGAATTAGAGGTCGGTTAATTCGAAAAAAAGATGACTGACAAAGAAAAGGCAGCTTGGAGAAGTTTCAAAGAAGTGACGAAAAAAGTTTTTGGGAAACAATAAAGATCCAAATTATAAAGAAATCGTTGCGAAAATGGTAAATAACTTCAGGGAACTAGGATGTCTGATGAATCTCAAGGTTCATTTCCTAGATTCTCACATTGACTACTTTCCCGAGAACCTAGGAGACTTCAGTGAAGAGCAAGGAGAACGTATGCATCAAGATCTGAAAGTATTTGAACAAAGATATCAAGGAGTTTGGGGTACGAATACGTTAGCTGACTACTGTTGGAGCCTTAAAAGAGACACAAATGTAAACCATAAAAGAAAATCAATTCGGAGGTCATTTGAATCCCAACGCAAACGTGCTCGAATTGATGATTAGCTTAGTATATTTAGTTATATCAAAGATTAGGACATTAATTTTTTATGTAAATTTTTAATTTCTGACTATACATTAAAATCATTTTTGTCGTCGCAGCCGCCGCCGCTGGCAGTAGCCCCCTCCAAAAGTTAATCACCCTCCAAAAGTGAATCCCTCTTCACAAATTAATCCGTGAGTGTCTGCGTGTGTATGAGTGTGTGTGTGTTTGTATTACTGTGTATGTGTGTGTGTGTGTGCGTGCGTGTGCGTGCGTGTGCGTGTGTGTGTGTTGTGTGTGCATTTAAACGAATTATAAGTCAGCAAATTCTAAGAATTCTGGGAACACGCTAGGGCTCTTGTAAATTTAATTGGCAACGTTTTTTACAATTCTCCATAAACTTCAAACTTGAGATGGAGGATTGGTCAACGGAGCGATCAGAAGGGTGAAGCGAAGAGAGAAAATTCTTGGATGATCAGAATAATATTTTAATATTTCACAAGAAAAAACGATTTCACTGTCTTTACAGTGTGATATTTTTACCTTTTTTGAAAATAGGGTGACTCTTGGATTTTTAAACAATTCCGTTTCGTTGTTTTTATATATAGTAGATGCTATGCTATAAAGTCACTCCCTCTTCAAGTACAGATGCACATAACGGGAAATGTGGAGGACCTTACTGGCACAAATCAAAATGAGAATATTGTCAGAACGTTCCGATGAAGTTCCAGAATCTTACAAAGTATTAAAGTAGACATAACTTCCGGTGTATTCTTGGAGACACGAGTGAGAAGAAGACAAACATTCCGATTCAGAATTCCAACAAACACGTGCAACGGTTTATTTTGGCGGCTATCTAATGATTTGACTTCCAAATGACCTTAATACCGACCTGATGAAGGGTAACCGACCTCTAATTCTGAACCAGAGACCTAAAAAAAACGTATACACCATTTTTTTTTCAGATTTTTTGGCCTACTCATAACTGTTTTATTCCAAATAACCTCAGAATGACCTTGAAGTAACCTCTAGTGACTTTCAGGAGACCTTATATGAAGAAACTAATACCGGATTCGGATTCAGTGACCCAAAAAAAACATACGTATGAATTTTTTCAGATTTTTTTGGCTGCATTGGCTCAATTTGACCTTCAAATGACCTTGAACCTGACCTGATGAAGGTTAACCGACCCTTCATCATGATCAGCGACCCCAAAAACCCTAAGATACCTAGTTGGTTTACCGAGTACAAGCCTAGAAAAATGTTGACCTGTGTAATTTATTTGGTACATAAAAAAAAACAAAATTTCAAGGTCACCAGTTTTCAGTAAAGATTGGAAACAAACTTTGTTGAAAACTCATTTGGGGTGTGTTTTGTGAAGTCACTGATCATTTTTATACCACCCTAACAAAAATTTTTATTTTAAAAACAATCAACGTACGAAACGCTAATTGTGCAAGTTCAACTTGCACTTGACCGGTTTTTTTCTTAATAACTTTTTCCGATATTTTCAATAAAAATACGATTTTTTCACATTTTTAAAATTTAAATGTCAAATTTGACAGGCGAAGCATGTGACGTCATGACCTAATTTAGGTGTAATCCTAAACATAAAACATGCGCTAACATATTTCGAAGTTAAAACTTTCAAAAACGCTTATAATAAAAATTTTTCCCATATGGTGCAAACCTTAGGAATGGTACTATATATATATATATATATATATATATATATATATATATATATATATATATATATATATATATATATATATATATAGAGAGAGAGAGAGAGAGAGAGAGAGAAAGAGAGAGAGAGATAGGTATATAGATATATGGTGAACTGGATTTTATTGTTAATTTAATTCAGGTGTCTCAAGAACTCGTCCAGATCTTGTTCCCCATGGCTCCATATAAAAAATATATCCTCAACATATCGGAACCAGTAAGATGGCCGCTTGCTAGTTGTTTCAAGTGCATGTTGCTCGAATTTTTCCATAAAAAAAAAAACAATTGAACTTAGTGGGCTTCCCAATGCCACTCCATCGGTCAGCTCGTAGAAATTCTGGTTCCAGTGGAAATAAGTATTGTTTAAGCGGTGCTTAAACAATGCATTAATATCCTCTGGAAAGTGATGGCGATGTGCTGTAGAGTCTGGCCAACAGGTACCATCGTGAAAAGTGAAACCACGTTAAAGCTTACCAGTAAATCAAGTGGTTTTAGTATGATATATGTGATTTTTTTCCAGAAAATAAGTCGGATCCTTTACGTAGGTGTCCGACTTGGCTGATGAAAGGTTGCTACTGCCACATCGCCTTTGAAAATGTTGACCGCAGTGTCAACGAAACGTCAAGAAGTTAATACCTGTAGAACACAGCCTCAACTCCCGAAAGAGACCCACCTTAATAAATCATATCATTTTGCTTATTGAAAGATTGTTCCACAGTGAAAATTTTTTCCTCGATAAAAAAAAATTTTCTGTGTTTATCAATAGCGTATTCCTTCAACAAACTTTTGATTTTTTGCCACCATTTTCGCTTTAAATCTTCCGTTAGCAAATGTATATATGTCTCTTATAAGCGCCAAATCTTAGGTTTTCTCTAATAATACCATTTAATTTTTCGAAATTTCATCTCACGAGGTCAAATTTTTTGTTTGCTGATCTTTTACAGCTTGCGACGTTCGAACTATCCTTGCTCTGCCTGTCTTTTATGTCTCCCGTCTAAATAATTTTATCGCCCAGTAAACAAACATACGACTTATTTTAAGCGGGTTTAAGATGGTAAAAATTTCGCTTTTTTCCACACCCCACTTAAATAAAGTTTTAATAGCAATTCTATTTTCTCGATCACCCCACTTGTTTAAAGAAATTAAATTGTAGATATGATTACACAATAACTGTATAACAACTGAGTAACATAACCTATAAATAATTTCCCCCAGGGCATAAAAGAAAGTTTATAGACGACTTCTGCCTTTTGATTATCTCAAGCATTATCCAATTTTTCTCCAAGAGTTGAAGATTTTATCAATGTTCAAAATTGACACGACCTAATCCCAAAAACCACGATTTCCCAATTCAAAAGATCATTTAACAGCAATATCAAAAAGTCCTTTGGGATTATTTGAACTATTTACTTAAGAAAAAATCTCTGAATGTATAAATCCTGCCCAGGACACTATGAACTTTTAAAAACTGCTATAAAAAACTTGATATTTCAATATGACTTTCACACTTGCAATCGGATGTGCAACTTAAAATTTTAGTACCGTAACTAAAATTGACCGAGATAACTTAAGTATGCCAAATAAATCGTAAAAATTAATTGAATTTAATAAATTAGCAATGAACCGCGAAATTCAGTCAGATGGCGTTTTATGGCCCTTTAAATATCTAAAGTTTTACTTTTACCGTTGTAATAGATTTTTTTACAGCGATATTAAATAATTTGTAATAAGATAAAAAAAAAACTTGGCTTTCGAATATACACAGACCATTTATATATTGGAGAAAAATTTAAATTTTACTATATATATATATATATATATATATATATATATATTATATATATATATATATATATATATATATATACAGTCTCTGGCCAAATTATTAGACGCACTGTATTTTTTTTTAGTAATTTTATGTTTCTTAAGAGTTTTTATGCAATAATGGTATATTTGAACTACAATATTATTGATTTTTATTTAAAAGAATTGTTGTAGGCTACATATTTGTATTTATTTTTAACATATGGCAACACTGTGTTGACAAAGTGATACATGAAAGTAAACAAGTACAAACCTGTATCAGTCGCGATCGGAATCGAGTCAGGTACGGACGTGTTTCTGTGGCTTTATGGACTGTGATTGTTTGTTTAACAGTTTTATACTACTCAGTTATTAGTTTATTTTGTATGCAGTGTTTTAAAAAAGTAATTGGACTATTTTCATTATGGGTAGAAAAGGCGATCTTTCACCACGTAAAAAAGCTGAAGTGAAGGCCCTTGTGATTGCGAAAACATTTACAAACCGAGAAATATCACGAAGATTGGAGATTTCTGAAGGTAGTGTACGACGCATAAAAAAGAAAATTGAGTCAGGGAAGGAATTAAGCCCGAAAAGAAAGAAAAGATGCGGTAGAAAACCAATTTTCACTCCTCGGTCAGAGAGATTTTGAAAAAAAATTTGTGTAGAAAAAAGATTTGCTACCACAAAGGTAATAAAATCACAACTCCAGGATGCTAGCGTAAATGCTTCTGAGCGCACTGTTCGAAGAAAATTGAAAGAATTAGATTTTAAGGCCTGTCGCCCCGCCAGGAAGCCCAAGTTAAAAGCTGCAATGAAAGCAAAGCGCCTGAAGTGGGCCAAACAATGGCAAGACAAAGATGTGGACTTCTGGAGATCGGTAAGATACAGCAATTTAATCAATAATTGATACATTATTATCATTTTCAGTTAAATAAAGCAAATAAACATGGAAGTTTATATATTTTTCCTATTTTTGACAGGTCTGCTTCAGTGACGAAAGCACATTCGAAATTTTGCAGAATAAAGCTCAGTATGTGCGTCGTCGTCATGGAAAAAAGTTTCATCCTGATTGTGTCGTCCCGACGGTTAAACATCCCACCAAAGTGATGATTTGGTCAGTCATCAGCGGCAAGGGCACTGGACGTCTGTACATCGTCAAAGGAATAATGAGGCAAGATCAGTACAAAGAAGTATTACAAAATCGGTTTATTCCGCAGCTCAGAGAATGGTTTCCAAATGGGGAATCATTCACTTTCATGCAAGATGGAGCTCCCTGCCACACTGCTCGGTCTGTTAAAGCTTTTTTGGCAGAAAAAAATATCCCTCTGTTGGATTGGCCGGGTAATAGCCCTGATATGAACCCCATTGAAAATGTGTGGGAGCTGATAAAAAGAGAAGTGGCTAAAGATGTGATTACCAACAAAACCCAGTTCCTAGAAAAGATTATTCATGTGTGGAATCATCATCCTCAAATGCAGGAGACAGTACAATCTTGCATTGATAGCATGCCGCGCAGAATTAAAGCTTTGATAGCGGCTAAAGGTGGCTCAACTAAATATTGACTTTTACTAACATTAATTTCACTTTTCTTTAAAACTTAATAAACTTATGCTTTTCTAAATTAATGCTGTTTTATTTATGTCAAATAAATAGGTAATTGATTGGATAACATAAAAATAAAAAACAAATCAATTTAAAATAATAAAACGGTACAATATCACTCGATAATCCTTGTTGATTCCTGCTCTCCAGCTTTGGCGTGGTCTTCCTCGCTTTCTTCTTCCATGAGGGTTCCAATTTAAGATCTTTTTAGGTAGTCGGTCTTGTGACATTCTCTGTACATGTCCGTACCATACCAACTGTTGGGTTCTGATTTCGTCCACTATATAGTGCTTTATTTCTAAAGCTCGTCTTATCATGTCATTTGGTATGCGGATTTTCTGGCTGCTCGTCTCCAGAAATCCATTTCTGTAACTTTTAGTATTTTTTCTGTTCTTTCCTTCAATGGCCACACCTGGGAGCTGTAAGTTATTATACTTTTCACTATTGAGTTGTAAATTCTCTTCGTATTTTCAATGATTATGTTTTTATCCCATAGTATACTATTAAGCATTGCAATCGCTTTCTTTCTTGGATATTCCTCTCGAATATTGCTTCTTCCAGTGTCCCGTCCCTAGATATTCTCGTTCCCAAATACTTATAACTGGCACAGTGTTTGATGGTGCGTCCTGTGGCCAGTTTCAAGTCCTGCTGTTGTCCTCCGACGCACATGTACTCGGTCTTTTTAATATTGACTTCTAGGCCCCATTTTTCATATTCCTCTATAAGTTTTCGTGTCATGTATTCCATATCATCGATGTCCTGAGCGACTACTACCTGGTCTTCCGCGAATGATAGCGTCTACAATGTAGTATCGTCATCCAGTGGTAATCCCATACTGCTGCATTTCCTTTTCCAGTTCTTCAGTGCACTCTCCAAATAGATTTTAAATACCGTTGGGGATATACAGCAGCCCTGTTTGAGACCCTTTGTGACCTGGAACCCTGTTGTTATACCATATTTGGTTTTCACTCTGCTTCTTGCGTCTTGGTATAAGGATTTTACGACTTTAATTATTTCGGTGCTTGGATTACTCTATTGTAGTGTTTCCCACAATCTCATTAGGGACACGCTGTCGTAGGCCTTTTTTAAATCAACAAACAAGACATGGACTTCCTGATCAAATGCGGTTTTCTTTTCTAGGATTTGTGTCAGTGAGAAGAGATGGTCTATTGTAGATCTTCCTGCCCTAAAGCCTGTCTGTTCTTCAGCTTCTACGTCCGCCTATTCCATTTCTATTCTATTTTTAAGTATTTTTCCGTATATTCTGCTAACAGATCCTGTAACCGTTATTCCCCGATAGTTATCGCAATTTTTTGTCTCCTTTCTTATGAATTGTTGATATGTATGATATTTTCCATTCCTCAGGTACTTCTGATGTGTTAATGCATCTTTGGAATAAGTTCCTCAAAGCGCTAAATAGCTTTTCAGTTCCGTATTTTACTGTCTCTCCTGGGATGTTTCCTGGTCCTGGGGCTCTACCATTTTTTAGCGTTTTACATACTTCTTTAACTTCTGATGTTGTTATCCTTATTAGGGATCCTCACATACCTATATTTGGGTTTTCATGTTGGGTACTTTTTAAACTCCGGTCTATCTTCTATTAGCATATTTGTAAAGTATTTGGTTCCATTTTTCTGGTGTTTATTGGTGAGAAGATTCCTTTATTCCGTTCTGTTCTCGTATTTTTAAGAAGTCTCCAGCTTTCTGTGCTTTTCCTTCCTCCTCTGTAAGTGTTGCGCCTTGAGCATGTCTTTTCCCATTGGTTGTTCTTTTTGTCACTAATCATTTTGCGTACTCTAGCTTGGGATTCTTTGTATTTTAATTCGTCGTTTGTGCTTCCAGTGCAGCTGCATGTAGGCATTCCTTTATATACTTATATTCTTCTTCTATATTAACAAATCTCGTTCGTTGTATCTATTGGTCCAGTCTACTCTTGTATAGATTTCTTATACTTTTATTTTGTAAGCTGTTTGTATTATATCTTATTGTTGTTTCATTTGTTGTGTGCTGTGTACTTGTATCTTCCAGTTTGCTTTCCATGTTGTTCATGAGGTTATCTTTCCTTTCACAAGGTAGTGGTCGCTGCCACATGAGCCCCTCTTTGGACTCTTACATCTAGGAAGTTTAATCTAGATCTCTGTCGTATTATCATATAGTCGATAATACTTTTTAAGTCTCTTGTGGTTTGTCTCCACGTAAATTTATGAATATCTCTATGCTGGTAGTGTCCGTTTAATATTGTAAGGTTGTTTTGTTCACATATCTCTATAATTCTTCTTCCATTGTCGTTAGTAACTTCTTCGCCATATTTTCCTACCACTTTATCGTGTTCTTTCCTTCCTATTCTTCCATTTAGATCACCCAAATAAATTTTACTAACAGTGGAATTATTGAAACTGAAAATTTCTTCCAACTTCTAGTGGCTATTCTCTAACAGACCATTCCATATTTTGTTAAATTCTAATACAAAATAAAATTCCTAGCCAATGAAAATATTTTTATACCTTAAGGGTATTCGCATTAAGTTATTAAATAATAATACGAAAAACGAAGTTAAAAGGTACGGCCAGGGAACTTCAAGGAATTATGATTAATATCAGTGTCCTATATGGGCTCAAATCGTTCCGATAGCCCATGCACACAATAATGAGGCAGATGCCCCTATCAATCCGTCTAGATCTAAAAGAAACGACGGGTAAGGTGGAGTAGCTACTGGACGGATGTCCTTGAACAGCGACCCTTCTAATGAATAAGGATGCTTCGAGTGGAGTCTGATCCGACACGAACGACGACTGCGAGAATACGTGGCATATCTTTGCAGTTTCGGTTATGTTTGAACGCCTCGAAAACAACCGGAGGCAGTGCCTTATCAAATTGACTACTTGTGGAAATCATTTCCCTAAGCAACTATATTGGACTTTATAAGAGAAAGATCAAATACATGGAAAATGAATGGTTAATGAACATCTTAGAAGAAATGTATCGGACGAGATATTAAACGGCGTTGTCTATTGCTTTACTAACAACATAGTAGTGCAAACCAAGGTAAAGAAAATTGATCAAAAGCTTCGTCATACTCATCAAACACGCTTTCTAAAGATTCACTGAATATTATCAAACAGCATCGCCACTATTCTATCTAAGTATTACATTATATATATTTTTTGAACTCGTCTTTTTACAGGCTTTCATTTGACACCCCACTCGATGACTTAATAAATTTTTTTTTTTCACTTCCGATTTCACCCCCCACAACTAACCCCTTAAGGCAAAATTTAACTTTCAAAACTACATGGCTCTGATGAAATCATCAATTTCTATATTAGTGCCAAATATTAACTTTCTTTGTCAAATAGTTTCGGAGAAAATCGGGTGTTGTGACAGACGGACGGACGGACAGACACCGAAGTGATCTTATAAGTGTTCCGTACGGAACACTAAAAAGATGTTAAGAGGAAGTTTTCGTTGTGCGGTTTTTCTTGAAAGGAGGAATTTGAACAGATAAAAACTCGCGGGTTTGTTTTTTACTATGACTTAACCATCTTCAAGAATCACTAATTGGGTGTGAGGGCCGTTCGAAGTAAAAACTCTTTCTCACGCGATAACAAAAAAAAAATTGTCAAGCCCGGGGGAGGGGGAGGTATTTTTTCAAAAATAAGAATCCTTTCTTATGTTTTTCAAATTGCAATATTGTAATAATTTTAACTAAAATTAAAACATGTTCTTGCTTGGCACTAAAAGCCAGGGAGAAAATTCAGGTCCTGGGGTGATCTAACTTTCAGTTCTCAACAAAAAAAACCTCTATTATAACTTAACCATCTTCAAGAATCATTAATCGGGCATGAATGTTGTTCGTTTTTACATGATAATAAAAAAGAGCTCTGTCAAGCTCGGAGAAGAGCGAGGCATTTTTTCAAAGAAAAGAATCCTTTCTTATGACAAAAGTTTATACTTACCTACTTTACTTAATCCTTATGCCTTTCTACCCCTTGTTAGGAGTGTAAGGCCCGTGGAGTTGAGTTATTCTACATCTGTCTTCTCCATGTTTCCTTCTATATCCTTCCATCCTATTTAAATTGCCGATTGCCTCTTTTGTGTCTTCTGTATAATTTTCTTCTGTTTGTATGAATTCTGTATCTTGTTCCGGTATTATGTCTCTATGTTGATTTTTGTATGCTTTGTCTTTTTCCAGTCCACTCATCTTCAAATCCATACTTCTCATGTTTTCTCTAATTATCTTATTTTCCTCTTTCAATACTTCATTCTCCTTTCTTAGTTCCTTCAACTCTTGTTGGTATCTCTTCTGATATTATTTTATATCCTTTATATCTGACATTAGCTCTCTGATCATTTCTATCAAATTGTCTATCTTATTTACTTTTTCGTTTTTCTCTTTCTGTGGTGTTCTTATTAGCTTTTTACTTTTCTTGAATAATCCCATTGGCGCTTCTTTTTCTTTGACTCTTTCTCTTTTCGAGTCTCCTGATGTATAACCATCGCTATTCATTGTTCTTTATGTGTATTCCTCGTATATTCCATTTTCAAACACGGGAGAAAAAGAAAAAAAAAACTGTTGTTTATATTTCTTATCACCGTAAACAGTAAAATGATCAAGGTCGTCTCTTATCGTTTCGTTAGCTTCATAAAATTTCACAGAATTATTCTCATTAACCTCCAAATTTTATACTTAATATCTTAATTCTAACACTACACTCTGCTTTGTTTCTATTCCCTCTCGTTTCCAATCGACAAAATAATTAAATAGATCGAAACACTACCGTAATAATGCTCGTTGAACGAGTTGACTATTGCGGGCGTTCGATTTACATGCACACAGGTCGCGATCCGAAATTCAACTCCTCAACTATTTTTTTTTATACCAGATAAATAAAAACAAGTATAATGCACTCGTGATAATTTTGTGCTCAATCTACACTTTATGGAAAATATCCCAGAATATTTTCAAATTTTTCGATCAGTACTTTTCGAGATAGAGGTGGGGGGGGGAGCGATTTATCGCCCTTTTTTTAAAGTAATATGAAGAAAAATTTTCACGAGTATTGCATCATGTACATTTTTAAACTCGTATTTTAACAAACTTTCATTTGACACCCCACACGATAACCTAAGATTTTTTTTTTTTTTACTTCCCCCTACAAGCCCACCCTTTAAGGGGTTACATACACCTGGGCGCTGCAAAAAGTATGTCTATTAAAAAAAAATATTTTAAAGGTTATTAAGTGAATAATACAAAACAATGGCGATTATATATTTTTATTATACTTTAAATTATAAGAAATTTTTTTTCCTAACGTTAAAATTATTTTTTATTGGGTTAAATGATGAAAACTATGGCGCTTCCTTGCCCGGGGGATAACTTCACAAAAAATAATCCAATTTGTAAAAATAAAAATTAATCCTGTAAAATAATTTAGCAGTTAAAAATTGTCGAAGGGGTTTTTCTTTTCAAAAATAAAAAATTCACGGTGTTTCAGACTTTAGTATGCAATCTTTGACCAAAAAATTTTAAAAAACTCTGGACATTTTGTAGAAAAAATAATTAGTAAGATTAAAAAAAAGTTTAAAAATTGTAAAAATTGATTGAGTAATATTGCAAGCAGTGTCTGAAAACAGATAGCGGTCCCAATCCGACACCAGGTCACATTTAATGCTATAACTTTATAATGGAATGGAATTTTCTAAAAATTCTTATATTTGTGCCAAATGTCAACTTTCTATGTCAGATAGTTTCGGGAGCAAATTAGGTGTGACAGACAGACACTAACAATGACTTCCGTCTACAACAAAACTTTACCAGATTCAAAATGAGATGAGAGGAAAGGAAGAGATTTCCGAAAAAAGAATCCTATCTTGTAATATGACTGGGAGGAGAGCTGTCCCAAAAAAATCCTCTCGCATTATAAAAGTTGACCATTTTCAATAAAACCATGATCGTGGAAAGTGGCAATTTTTTAAAAAAAAGAACTCTATAAAACGAAGAAAGTCATGACCAAGGAGGAAACAACTAGAACCCTGAAATGATGCCAGGTCCGTCTGGAAAGGCTGGACCTCATGGCCCCTACCTTTCATATCGACTCGATTATTGGTATAGGAAACTTCTCCCTAAAAATCTTTATAGATTTTTTACTGCTAGCCCAAAAAATTAAATAAAGATACGGGTTTTAGTATTTTGTCACCTATAGGCGTATAAATTGAACTGAGAAAATGTGAAACAACATTTGCATATTAGTCTTACGATATCCTATGTTTCTCGTTGGGGGAAAAGACAAGGAGTCAAATAATTTTCATAAATGATTTTAAAATGTCCTTCACCATATTGTCAAAAATCTGACATTTTGTTAGTATATTTATACATCTTAATTATGACCAACGCAAACATTACAGTAAACTAACATGAATAAATAAATAAATAAATTAGGTATACAACAAGTTCAATTTTCTCTAAAAAAAGAAATTTCCTTCTATTTACTTTCATTGTTTTAAAATTATCAAATTACATATTAAAAATTAAAATTCAATTAATTACCATATTAAAACCTTATTGGTATGTCATAAAAATTGCTGTGAAAAAGTGGATCAATTTTTAATTAAAGCGAAAATTTTCTTGAGCAAAAAAGTGATTTTATTTACCCTACATTGTTATTTTTTATGGCAATACAGCATCTTCTGTAACGGTCTGCTGAGAGATCAGAGATCATAAAATTTTTTTAAAACTGATTAAGAGTCCTTTTTATGGCGAACGTGACATGTTAACTAAATCTAAGTAAGTAGTAAGTAAGTATAACAAAGTTCGTCAAGTTTAATGACCATTATGAAGATGGCTAGAATTGATCTTTTTTGATAAAAAATAGTACAAGGCATTTTACGCATTTTCATTTATAAAAAAATAACCGGTCAAGTACAAGTTGAACTTGCGCAATTAGTGTTCCGTACGTTGATTGCTTTTAAAATAAAAAATGTTGTAACGGAAGTATAAAATGATCAGTGACTTCAGAAAACATACCCCAAATGAGTTTTCAACAAAGTTTATTTCCAATCTTTACTGAAAATTGATGACCTTGAAATTTCTGTTTTTTTATATACGAGATAAATTATTACAGGTAATGCACTCGTGATAATTTCCGTTCAATCTACACCCCGTGGGGAATATTCCAGAATTTTTTCAAAATTTTTTGATAAGTACTTTTCGAGATAAGGCGGGGTGGGACAGCGATTTTTCGCGATTTTTTAAAAAATAATACAAGAAAAGTGCGCGTAAGTATTACATTATATATATATTTTTTACTCGTGTTTTCACAAGCTTTCATTTGACACCACACTCGATAACCTAGTAAAAAAATTTTTTTTTCACTTCCGATTTCACTCCCCAAAACTAACCCCTTAAGTCAAAATTTAACTTTCAAAACTACATGGCTACTGATGAGGCGATCAATTCCTATATTATTATCAAATTTCAACTTTTTATGACAAATAGTTTCGGAGAAAAATCGGGTGTGTCAGACGGACAGACAGACAGACACCGAAGTGATCTTATAAGTGTTCCGGACGGAACACTAAAAAATGATTTGTAAATTATTAAGAGTAAGAAAGAAAAAGGTATTAACTTACAGAGCTTAAAAAAATTATTCCTTAAATATAAAGTCATGTAACTGAAATGTTTATAATCCCTGAATTCTTCTTAGCGAGCGGTTACATTTTTGATGACTGCTAAGAACGTCGTTTCAGCCATTTTTTGCAAGTTATTTACTTTTAATTGTTCCAGGGGGGAAAAAATTGTTGCTGTAAACTTTAGTTTTAAGTTCTCGTCATATTTTAAGGAAATTACACCAGCTATAAAAGGACTTAAAAAGAGTAAAGCTCTAAGCGCAGATGGCATAGTCGCAGAAATGTTAAAAGTGATAGCACAATCAGCAGTTGACATTATACACGTCCTATGTAATCAAATATGGAACATCGGAATTTGGTCAAAAGAGTGGTCTAGCTTACTCTATACTCCGATACATAAAAAGGGTGACCCGGCAGATTGCATAACTATCGAATGATTGCAGTGATACCCCACCTATGCAAAATCCTACTTTAGATCATTAATAATCGACTTAGACCCTTTGTCCCCGGCACCCCAGGGGTACAAGAGATCAGATGGGAAACTTTTGCCAATTAATAGAGAAGGCTCAAGAGTATAACATTAAGATATATTTATGCTTTGTCGATTACTCTAAAGCCTTCTACCTGGTACAATGGCAAGAATTATGGCAGATACTGAAAGAGATGGGAGTTCCTGACGCCTTAACCTTTTTAATTCAACAACTCTACCAACATAACGGAGACCAAGTAAGAATTAATGGTATCACCTCTGACAGCTTTCAATTCAGGATTGGTGTTAGATAAGACTCCCATACTTTTTAATATTTACACCCAGTACATAATGCGGAAAATTCTAGATCAGGGGTGCTCAACTTGAATTGCTGGCGATCTACCTCAATATTGTTAGACTACGATCGATCGACTCTAAGAGGTTGCAAGTAAGTGTGATGCAGGATTGTCGTCTAGGTAGGGTGTATCGTGGCATAGATATTAGTTTTTCGCACAATATGCATTTTTTTAGTCAAGGTAAGTGTAGGTCTGCTCTAAAATGTCAATGAAAAAACTCATAATTATTCAAAATTGCGAGTTTATTGGTTCTTACAAAACAAACGAGTTCTAGTGTCTAAACTTAACTAAAGAGTGACTTTGGATGTTGAAGCGTGGCACTGCATGTCCTCAGCATACTTTTCATAAGATGGTACGTAATTACCGAGTGCTAATCGCCAGCATGATGACATATCTTCGTCAGTTAGTCGATTGCGATATTTTGACTTAATTATCTTCATTTCAGAAAATGCAGACTCGCACAAGTTGACCCAAACATTGCCGTCAGTTGAAGGGCAATTTGCCTTAGATTCGGATATTTATCTTCAGATATAAAACACCAGAATTTTGTATCAGATGCTGTGGCTTTAACATGTATATCTGATATAATCTGCACTAACTCATTTTCAACAGAACATGAGTCCATGTTTAAACGGACTTGCTATTTCAGTAGCTAATTCCTCAATGTTTTTTACACAAAAAAGGATAACTCATAAATGATGCGATATTTGCCAATTTACTAAAATCATAAAAACGTATTTCGAATTGGCCCAAAATATTTGATAATTCCGCCTCATAAATATCATAATTCAACTGAGGAATCCTTGCTTTCAAAGACGGAAAATTTTCAGATCCTTTCTTTTCAGTTGATCTATCATAAGTTGCAATTTACTTTTGAATGCGTTTATTGCGCTAATCATCTCAATAATAGTTTTTCCTTTACCTTGAAGCTCCAAATTAATGGTGTTTAAATGCATTGTGATGTCTATCAAAAATGCCAAATCAGTCAACCATTTTCCGTTTTTCAGCATCTCTTTCGTCCAGAAAAGCTGTTATTTCGAGCAATAATTCTTGAAACCTTTCTAGGAATTTTCCGCGACTCAACCACCTGACGTCCGTGTGAAGCACTAAATCAGTGTGTCCAGCTGACTCACTATCTTCCAACTGCAATTTAAAGAGCCGTCGTTGCAAGCTACGTGCATGGATAGAATTCACAATTTTTATTGCAGTGCCCATAATCTCCTCCATGTTTAGAATTTTTGAACACAAAACTTGTTGGTGTATAATGTAATGGAAGGAGAAAAATGAAGGGAAATCATCATTAGCTCGACACAATACCACAAAACCGTTTTTTGTTTCCAGTCATTGCTGGTGCTCCATCGGTTGTAATGCACACTAGTTTATATATTGGTAGCTTTTGTAGTTTGTTACAAAATTGAAGAAAACGTCATATATATCTTCGCCACGGGTCTTTCCTTTCAGAGGAATCATTGTCAAAAACTCTTCCTTAGCCGACATGTCATTGAATACCATTCGAATAAAAATACACAGCTGGGCAGTGTCTGTCATATCGGTGGATTCGTCGAACTCTAAAGAAAAGTATGTACATTCCATGATATCATGTTTTAGTTTATCTGCCATGTCCTGACTCATGACTTCCACACGCCTTGTGACAGTCGGACGAGATAACTGAAGTTCTCTAATAACAGACATAATCTCTGTTTTATTTTTAAAATCTCCAAATAAAGTCTCATCCGCTTCAATAAATGCTTCCTTCACAACCAATCCATCATCAAATGGTTTCTTGTGTTTCGCCAATATATGAGATATTTTAAATGACGCGATCGTTGCAGCTTTTGATTGTTTGGCTGGTCTTGTGAACATGATTTGTTCTTTTTTCAAACAAGTTATCAAATCACGTACTTTTCGTTTTCTTAATTCACTCTGTGACGGAAAGTCCTTTTCATAGTTTTTATGAACCGTTTTATGATGCCTCTCTAAGTTCCCACGCTTAGGTATTGCAACTGACGCACGGCAAATGAGACAAATGCACTTATCCTTTACCATACAAAAGAAAAATTCTTCCTCCCAATCGTTATTAAAATGATAAGTTTTACTTTTCTTCGCCGCACTCATTTTGGACTATTTATTAATAAACTTTGTATCGATGTATCGCCTTCAAGTTACAACTCAGACTGACTCCTATTCCTGCAGGCGCAACATTTATATCGGCGCGAACGAAGTCTCGAATGTTCCCGTCAAACACGCCGCCCGAAGTTTCTAGAAAAATCGGCGGGAATCAAAAACGCAGCTTTTCTTTGACAAGTACCGCACGTTCATTTGATAAAGCCGCCTTTTGCCGCTAGCTGTGGGTTATTACGATAAAAGAAAGTGATGAGGGGGTTATTCTGGCCTAATTGTGGATCGAATAAATTTTAGTAGTTTATTCATTACATTTTGTTTTAATTACCTAAAACAAAATCTGTGAATAGTTCTATATCGGAATTTTTTACTCGAGATCGACTCAAAAAGCACTCGCGATCGTCTTGTCGATCGCAATCGACCGTTTGAGCACCCCTGGTTTAGGCTGTGTACTGCAAGGGAACGCGCTAACGGCAAACTTTTTTCCAACTGCATTCACTATTATCGTCACTGCTCATTCCCTATGCTACCTATCGTAATAAAATATAGCCTATAACCTGGCCAGAGAACATACGTATGTTTAAAAAAAAACACGTAAATCGGATAAGTGGTTCTCCAGTGATAAGCGCACTAACGGACCGACAAAGATACGTTGCATTTTATATATTATTATAGATATTCTTTGCTCCATGATATTGTTCTATATTTATGTATGTTTTAAAAAAAAAAGTACGTAAATCGGAAAAGTGGTTCTCCAGTGATAAGCGCACTAACGGACAGACAGACAGACAGTCAGAGAGACGTTGCATTTTATATATATTATATATATATATATATATATATATATATATATTATATATATATATATATATACATATATATATATAAGTGTGGAAGCATATGCATTAAAAAATAAAATTAAGATATTTCAAATAGCCCAAAGCAAATGACATCAATAGGCGATAAGAAGAGAAAACATTTTTAATAGGCTCGCTGTTGTAGATAATTTGAACAAATTATTATTAGTAATAAGTAACAGTTAGGTTATATAATTTTGTGAAAGAGAATACTGATGATAACGGCATTTTTTCTATTGAGATATTTCTGTTAATGGCAGACGTTTTAGTATATATAAATATTTATAATTTGAATGATCATCGGACACCGGCATCTAAAAAAACATCTACAAAGAATAGGACTTATCAAGGACCTGCGAACTGTGGACTTTGTATGCCGGCATAGCTACTGCTGAATATAAAATATCGGTGTGTGTCAGTTGCAACCTATCTATATCGTATGAAAACATTGCACACAGGCCAGAGAATGGAGCGGATATGAGGATAAGTGTGGATGTGTGTACCTTCTTATTTCGGAAAGACGCTTGGTCTATCGGAAATAACCCTAAATTTTATCCATTGCGTTAATTCAAAATTTTAGATCATTGTATTAAGAGACTAATTTCTCATTAATATTATTTGGTCTTTGGATGTGTTGCATTAAACTTTAGATGTTATCCAGGATCAGTCTCTATACTTAGTCGAGAGAAACGAGAATGTGAATTTAGCAAACAATACCCACCGTTTATCTGAACAAATAATGGCATTTGTTTATGTTAAGAATTTTTTAAGTGTGTTTTTTTCAAAGAATGAAAGACCCCATACAGACGAGATATTTAATGAAAACGATGGTAATAAGAGGCAAGAAACAACAGAAATATACAAGACTTCATGATTGACATAGACAAAAGCCTAGCTTAAATACATCTCCAAGAATAAATAAAAACATAATAACAACACTCACACGGCCAGATAATTCTATTGCAACGACACCTGTTAGAAAGCGAACTTATTGGCTGAACTCTTTGCTTCACATTCTACTGTCGATTTTCAAAGAAAAAGACCACCTAGTATTCCCATATTGCAGTTAATGATACCCGATGTTGTCTTTAGATAGCGTATCATAAAGCGTATTTTAGTGAAGTTAGACACCAAAAGGCTTCTAGTGCTGACAGAATACCTGCAATAGTTCTCAAAAACTGTGCGAGGGAACTAACACCAGTTTTTCTGTAGACTTTCAATCTATCCTACACAAAGGGAATATTTCCTTCCCGCTGGAAATGTGCCACAGTTCAGCCGATACCTAAAAAATAACTACCGATCCGTCGCACTGCTTTCAATAATATCGAAGGTCATGGAAAAGGTTAACAATCTGCACGCAACTGAACACTTGGGAGAATCTCGAGCGGTTGCTCTTGACGTATTCAAGGCATTCGACCGTGTTTGGCACGATGGACTGTTGGCTAAGCTACGCTCTTATGGTATGTCTGAAAAGTTCTGTTTGTGGCTCTCATGTTTCCTCAGAGAACGTTCTTTACGAGTGGCGGTCAATGGATTTCTTTCTAACACCTTCACTATCAACGCCGGTGTGCCCCAAGGGTCCATACTGTCTCCTACTCTCTTTCTTATTTACATTAACGATCTGCTGGAAAAGACCGGGAATCCAATCTACAGCTTTGCAGATGACAGTACGCTTATCTATTCATTTACTTTGAACGCTTGGACATCGGCTACTCAGGCGAATATCCGCAGACAGCAGTTAATTCTTTACAAAGCTCAAATTCGACCAACTATATAATACTGTTCTCATGTTTGTGGCTTCGCCTCCAAACACACACTGCATTTGTTGGATTCTGTTCAGAGAAGAGCTGTTCGTCTCATTGGAGACCCGGAACTGACCGGCGGCCTTGATTCGCTGGAACCTCGAAGAATGGTTTGCGACTTGAATCTGTTCTACAAGTATTTTCATAGGATGTAGCCCGCTTAATTCCTCCCAGAGCGGTGCATGTTAGGAATACACGTAGCGCTAATACTTCACATCCGCATGAGGTTCAGCTTGTAACTCCCCGTACAACGCTTTTCAAGCAATCTTTTATATAGAGAACATCATCCATTTGGAATCATTTGCCCAGGGCTGTGTTTCCCATCGAGTACAATTTACAGCGATACAAGAACAACGTGAATCGCTTTTTCCGCCCACATGCCGCTCCTGGAGTGCTTTAAGGACTTCCCTGTAGCACGTGTGCTAGACTCATAAAAAAAGATTTTTAATGAAACAGCGTTGAAATAAAAGAAAATATTAACACAAGGTAAAAACTACAAGACTAGACCAGAATTAAGAATATAAATGGGATGTTTCTTGATCCTAAATATGTTATTATTATTACAAATAAACTAAGATTGATTATGTTAAATACTCAACATGTCCCCCATTTTCTTTAATGCATTTACCATAAGTTCGTTTTTGTATTTATGTGGCTACCAAAATGATCTTGGCTTCCATTTCCTGCGTAATTTTCTTCCTAAGACGATTCATTGTCAACTTTTTTATGATATACTAATATTTATATATCACGTCACAAATAATATTAATTTGTAATTTAATATCCCAGTTTTAAAGTTCTCTTTTAATTTTTCTTGTCTTTATTTATATATTTGGTAAACAAAAATTAAAATGCGGTAATGGTATTATTATTTATCACTGTTTACAAGCAATTTATGATATGCCGATATCACTGCTATTTACATAAAATGTTTTAAAGTTAGTGATAACGTAGCGTAGTTTCACCTAAATTATCTTGCTAATTACTTATGTGTATTTCTTTGTGTAAAGTGATATTTTATTTGGAGTTGTGTTGTGGTATTTTATATTTCGTATTATTTTGATAAAATTTACTTAATAACAGGACTCAAAAGATTATTTTAAAGAATTTTAATTGGGTAGCACACCAACTCAAATTTCCTCTTTTACAAAAACGTTATTTATAAATAAGGATATATAAATAAATATACTTTTATTATTGTTGTAAATATGAATATCAAAATAAGTTAAACAGGTGGCAATATCTAACATAACTATTCAACCTAACAATCCTTACGAAAAATTAACAGTAGAGAAAATAAAACAAGAGAAAAGGATTTGAAAATAGGAAAATAATATCAACGGGAAATTAGTAACAATAATAACAATCATAACCCAAAATAAGTTTACGTTTTCAGTATGTTGTTGTCACTAAGCTATGCTCTTATGGTATGTCTGAAAAGTTCTGGTTGTGGCTCTCATGTTTCCTCAGAGAGCGCTCTTTACGAGTGGCAGTAGACAGATTTCTTTCTAACATCTTCACTATCAACGCAGAGGTGCCCCAAAGCTCCATACTGTCTCCTATTCGCTTTCTCATTTACATTAGCGATCTGTTGGAAAAGAGCGGGAATCCAATCTACAGCTTTGCAGATGACAGTACGCTTACCTCATCATTCACTTTGAACGCTCAGATATCGGATACTCAGACGAATATCCGCAGACAGCAGGAAGTCATTCAACTTAACAAAGACCTGGTAGAAATTCTATCTTGGGGTGACAGTAACCAAGTGGAATTTAATAACACAAAAACCCAGGCGGCAATTTTTTTTAAAAAAGCTAACGTTGCTAAACCCGACATACTTATGTCGGGGCACTCCATTCCTCTAACACCGTCACTCAATTTACTGGGCGTTAGTTTGGGAGCAAATATGTCCTGGCATGAACATATTGCAGGCATAGCAAGTAGAGCTTCTCAAAAGTTGGGAATATTATTTGGAATCAGAAAGCTTTACACTCCACAACAACTGTTAATTCTTTACGAAGCTCAAATTCGACCAACTATGGAATACTGCTCCCATGTTTGGGCTCCGCTCCCAAACATACACACTGCATTTGTTGGATTCTATTCAGAGAAGAGCTGTTCATCTGATTGGAGATCCAGAACTAACCTACAAGTATTTTCATGGAAAGTGTTCGAAGGATGTAGCCCGCTTAATTCCTCCCAGAACGATACATGTTAGAAATACACGTCGCGCTTGTTACTCCTCCTACAACACTTTTCAAGCAGTCTTTTATATGGAGAACATCATCCCTTTGGAATAATTTGCCCAGGACTGTGTTTCCCACCGAGTACAATTTACAGTGATTGCTAGACCAATAAAAAAAAATGTTGCCTTACTTTTTTATAAAGCCTCGGAAAATTTAATGTCCTCAGGTAGTGCATCAAAAACCGTTGGAATTTAAACAAACATGTCGATGGAGCGTGACCCTCAGTTGGATAGCACTCCCCTTAATCAATTTATTGCAAGAATATTTAGGTTCTTTGGATATAGATAATTTAAAGACAAAATTTATCAAATGTATAGTAAATATATTTATATATGTGTGCATATATATATATATATATATATATATATATATATATATATATATATATATATAAATCTACGACTGTGATCAAAAAATAGTAAGACTTTTGAAATAAAACGCAAACGGGTTATTTATTTTTTCAAATTTATTTCGTCCCCTTCAAAGTAATCCCCCTTGGATACAATGCATTTATGCCAACGTTTTTTCCAGCCTTGAATTCGATTTCTGGAATGGCCTTTAAGGCCTTCTTCGATTCAGTTTTAATCTCCGCAATCGACTCAAAACGATGTCCTCGAAGCGGTTTTTTTGAGTTTAGGGAATAGCCAGAAGTCCGACGGAGCCAAATCAGGCGAATAGAGCGATTGCGGAATGATATGAGTTGAATTTTTGATGAAAAAGTCGCAAAGAACCAATGTTGTGTGAGAAGGCGCATTATTGTGATGATAAAACCAAGAGTTATCGGCCCATAATTCCAGCCTCTTGAGACGTTTGGGAAGGACGAAAAAACCATTTTTTAAAACAAAATTTAATGCAACTTCTTCGCTGAATTTTTTCACTCATAGTTAAAAATCGAAAAATGCACTTTTTGTTGTTGAACGAATGCAAGCGAATCTTATTTACTACTGACGCTACGGTTTTAAAATTTGACACAGATGGCAGTTAAGGTCCTACCAAACTAACGAAAAAAAATTAATCCGCTTTGTAAATGCCTGGGCGATTTGAATTCAAAAGTCTTACTATTTTTTGATCACAGTGGTATATATTTCTGTGGCTGGCCGAGGACTTCATAAGGTGTAACTGATGACTCTCAAACCCCAGGTATATATATATTATATATATATATATATATTATATATATATATATATATATATATATATATATACGAGGCTGGTTTGAAAAGTCCGTGCAAAGTCCGAGAGATGGCACCACCGGCGCGTATCAAGGTCATGTTTAGTTTTAGTAGCATCTCTTGAATGAACGCACACCAAGTTTCAGCCATATTGGTCTATTTCTTTGTGTTTGGCATTCGTGTGAATCAAGGAAGTCGAGTGAGTTTTTCAAGAAATGGACGAAAAAGAATTTCGTGTGGTGGTTTAAACATTACTTTATGAAAGGCAAAACGCCTCAGGAGACTAAAGAGAAGCTTGATAAACATTATGGTGACTTTGCACCTTCGATTAGAATAGTTTATAAGTGGTTTCAAAATTTTCGGACTGGCCATATGGGCACAAGTGACGCTGAACGTTCTGGACGGCCTGTGGAGGTTACGACTCCAGAAATCATGCCTTAATGTATGCCTCTTGAAATTCCTTGCCGTGACTTAACGATTTCCTGAGAAGTAGGAGGACAAACCAGGAAATTATGGCTATACAGGTAAAAGATAAAGGATTAGTAGGAATTTTTTATAGATGCCGCGCACGTGCTGCAGAGAAATCCCTATTTGGTTACAATAACGGTGTCTGTGCAAAAGTAGTGTGAGCTGTAAGAAATACGAGGCTGGTTTGAAAAGTCCGTGCAAAGTTCGAGAGATGGAACCACCGGCGCGTATCGAGGTTATGTTTAGTATTAGTAGCATCTCTTGAATGAACGCACACCAAGTTTCAGCCATATTTCTTTGTGTTTGGCATTCGTGTGAATCAAGGAAGTCGAGTGATTTTCCAAAAATCGACGAAAAAGAATTTCGTGTGGTGATTAAACATTACTTTATGAAAGGCAAAACGCCTCAGGAGACTAAAGAGAAGCTTGATAAACATTATGGTGACTCTGCACCTTCGATTAGAACAATTTATAAGTGGTTTCAAAATTTTCGGACTGGCCATATGGGCACAAGTGACGCTGAACGTTCTGGCCGGCCTGTGGAGGTTACGACTCCAGAAATCATTGATCAAATCCATGATATGGTGATGGATGACAGAAGAGTTTAAGGTGCGTGAGATTGCTAGTGCTGTGGGCATCTCGACTGAACGGGTACATAATATTTTGCATCAACATTTGGACATGAGAAAGCTATCCGCAAGATGGGTGCCGCGATTGCTCACGCTTGACCAAAAAACGGAATCGTGTGAAGTGTTGCAAGGATGGTTTGTAGCTGTTCCAGAAGAATCCGGAGGACTTTAAGCGTCGTTTCGTCACTGTGGATGAA